>PPLK02000026.1:0-173973 GCA_003707795.2 Clavispora fructus
CTAACGAATACATCACCTCGGCATGTGCCGGACTTAGTGCCACCGTGTCGTCTACCGACAAAGTGTATAAGGATGACTGCATGTTTTCGTTCGATACCCCGGAGAACAACCAAAACGGACTAGATGTGTGCATGACGTGCTACCAGGCGTTTTCCCGGGCACCGCACCACAACTATACCGCCAACCACTACAAGACCAAGCGGCACCCGCTCTTCGTCAATATCAACCGGACTTTGAAGCCCGAGACCGAGAGAAAGCGTCTTCTTGAGCCGGATGAGGACCTGCGTCACACCAAAGTTGCTCGGTTGGAAATCACCGACCACAACGACGAGGAATTCTACAACGAGACCCATTCAATCTATGTGGTACCGTTGGACGATTCCGTTTCGCTTGAAGAGGCACCAGAGCACGCAAGAACGTTGGCACAGCTGATTTTGAACTCTAACTCTGCCAGCACCAACGACGAGATCAAAACGTGGGAACAGCAAATATTCCCGTGTGAGCACTCGTCCAACCTCACCCCGACCCCCTCCACCGCCGACTTGTCCCATTGTGCCTCGTGTGACTTGACCGAGAATTTATGGGTGTGCTTGACTTGTGCCGCCTTGGGCTGCGGCCGTGAACAGTTTGGCTCGGCTTTGAAGGGCAATTCGCATGCGTTGAGCCATTTTGAAGCCACCGGCCATGCAGTTGCCGTGAAGCTTGGCTCCTTGTCTTCCGACGAAGATAGCTGTGACTGCTACTGCTACAGCTGTAACGACGAAGTGAAGGTACCGCGGTTGGGGGCCATGCTTCTTCAGATTGGCATTGACTTGAATGCTGCAGTGAAGACCGAGAAGAACTTGATTGAGTTGAATTTGGAAACAAACAAAAACTGGCAGTTTAACCTCGATGGCGCCAACGGAGACAAGCTTTCACCAGTGTACGGACCGGGCCTCACGGGAATCCTGAATTTGGGAAACTCATGCTACATCAACTCGGTGTTGCAATCATTGTTCAGTTTCGATAGCTACCACCGCTTCTTTAAGGATTCTTCGGTGGACGAGGCGGTGAAGGATCTAGCTCTGGACTTGCGCTCGCAAATGCTCAAACTCTACGATGGATTGCTGTCGGGGCGCTACTCCAAACCCAGCGATTTGGATTCCCAAGGTTACCAAACAGGCATCAAGCCATCGTCATTCAAGACTCTTGTTGGGGCTGACCATGCTGAGTTCAAGACGAACAAACAACAGGATGCATATGAGTTCCTTCTTTACTTACTTGACAAGTTAGACAAGGAGTACGGTTTATCTCTAAACAAAGAGTTCAAGTTCTTACTCTCATCGAAAGTGGTGTGTACCGAATGCCACTCGGGATCCATTTCCACTGAATTAGTGGACAATGTCTCTGTCCCATTACAAGAAGTAGAGGAGGGGAAGGACGAAGATGGAAAGCCGGTTTATAAGGAAGTGAAGTTTGTTGATGGCCTAACCCAATTCACTGCTCCAGAAGAGATTGAAAACTACAAGTGTGATTGCTGCGGTAAAACAGCAACCGCGCTAAAGACGACCGGGTTTAGAAGCAACCCACAGAACCTCATTATCGGTGTCAATCGCATCAAGTTGGAAAACTGGGTTCCAGTAAAGAAGGAGGTTGCTATAACGATCCCTGAAACAATTGACCTTTCCCCATTTGGTGCCCCTCAATTTACCTCAAACGAGACCGAAGTTTCCCAAAAGAAGACATCGCCGGTCTTCGTACCAAACGAGGAAGCCGTATCTATGCTTTCGAGTATGGGATTCTCGGAAGCAAGAAGCATAAGGGCGCTTTTCAACACTGGCAACAAAAATGCCGAGGAGGCTATGAACTGGATATTTGCGCATATGGATGACCCAGACATTGATGATCCTTTTGATCTTTCGGCTAAGCCAGATGAACTGGAAGGGACAGAAGCAAGTGCCGATGCCATTGAGAACTTGGTGGCCATGGGGTTCAGTAATATTTTAGCGAAAAAGGCATTACATGTGAACAACAACGATGTGAATGCTTCGGTGGAGTGGCTTTTCAACAATCCTGACGATAATGGAGTGATTGAAGACACCACTCCAAGAGTCAACCTCCAACAAGAAGCAAACGAGTTGAAGCATCAACTTCTCGATACTAAACCCAGCTCTAGTCTCTACAGCCTCAAGGCAGTTGTGTGCCACAAGGGATCGTCTCCACATACGGGCCACTACGTTGTTTTTGTTAAAAATAATGATCAATGGGTGCTCTTCAATGACGAGAAGGTGGTTTTATGCGACAACAACCTTGAAGATATGCGTAAGAACGGATACATTTACTTTTTCTCACAACGAGAGTGATTATTTTTGAATTGAACGCTTAATGTGCAGATAATCAGAGATTGCTCTGGAGCTGCTGTGGTGTTAAATAGACCGGGTGCGTGATAGAAATATTCTCGGCAAAACAATGGGCGATCGCAGTTCATATGCGTCTCCGCTAACTTTATTTTATTAACCCCCGCTAGCTTTCAAGGAAATCGATTAATATGAGATGGTCTGCATTTTCTCTACTGTAAATGGCGACATGAAATGATCAAAGGCCAAAGGTATATCTAGCACGTACCCTGCGGAAATTTTCGGAACCCAGGCTTCTAACCGAGGTAACAAATAGGGTCAGCCAAGAATTGCGAGAGGAACATCCGTGCACCCAAAAGAGGCGAGGGAAAAGCTGCTGACGGAGTTTTGACTCATCTTTTATCATAATTAAACCAGCCCTAGACAGATTCAGTAAAGTGGAATAAATCCGTGAATTAAATCCAGGTGGCAAAATTTTGTTTTATCAAATTCGCCTTATGTGTATCTTTAGACGACATTTGAGTTGCAGCCAGACAGAGCAAAGGTATTAGGCCATTCCGACACACAACCTATTACTCATCAGTTTCGGACGCTACATAAACCAGGAGGTATCATGCATTCGTAAATGTAAAAAAAACTCTAGCGAAGGCTAACTTGAAAGACACATCTCAATAAAAATGTTCATGGAAAACCCTAATCTCGGCGACAGGAGCCGCATGGAGGATTGGAGAAGTATGTTTTCTCTTATCATTTCATTTTCGTCCGTCATTTCTAACATTTAATAGTCCGTGGTTACGACCCGTTGTCCCCTCCAGACTTGTTGCAACATGAAATCCCCCTCACTGAAAAGTCCAAGGCCAACGTGGTGCAAGGTCGTGAAAGTGTTGCTGATATTTTGAACGGCAAGGACGATAGACTTGTTATTGTGATTGGTCCATGCTCGATCCACGACCCTGCTGCTGCCCTTGATTACTGTAAACGCTTGGAACAAGAGGCGGAAAAGCACAAGGGCGAGCTCCATGTGGTCATGAGAGCCTACCTTGAAAAGCCAAGAACCACCGTTGGCTGGAAGGGTTTGATCAACGATCCAGATATCGATGGCTCGTTCCAAATCAACAAGGGTCTCAGAATTGCCCGTAAGTTGTTTGTCGACTTGACCGAAAGATTGCCTATTGCTGGTGAAATGTTGGACACCATCTCGCCCCAATTCTTGTCCGACTTGTTCTCCGTGGGTGCTATTGGTGCCAGAACCACCGAGTCGCAATTGCACAGAGAGTTGGCCTCCGGTTTGTCGTTCCCAGTTGGTTTCAAGAATGGTACCGACGGTACCTTGGGTGTCGCCATCGATGCGTTGAGAGCTGCTTCCCACCCCCACCACTTCTTGAGTGTTACCAAGCCTGGTATCGTGGCCATTGTTGGTACTGATGGAAACCAGGACTGTTTCGTCATCTTGAGAGGTGGTAAGAAGGGCACCAACTTCGACGCCAAGTCGGTGAAGGAGACGAAAGAAGAGTTGACCAAGGCCAAGGTGGTCTCGGAGGAGAAACCGGGTCCCAGAATTATGGTTGACTGTTCCCACGGTAACTCTAGCAAGAACCACAAAAACCAGCCTTTGGTTGCGGCTGACGTGGCACAACAAATTGCCAGCGGTGAAGAAGGAATTTGTGGTTTGATGATAGAATCCAACATTGTCGAAGGTAGACAAGACGTCCCATCTGCTGAGGACGGCGGAAAGGAGGCCTTGAAGTACGGTTGTTCCATCACCGACGCTTGTATTGGTTTCGAGGACACCGTTTCTGTGTTGCAGAACTTGGCTGACGCCGTCAAGACCAGAAGAGCTCTCAAAAAGTAAGGCTCAGGACCGGAACCCACTGAACAATCGAGAAAGAACCGAGCAGCTGTTGAGGCGTGCGAGACCACAGCGAGTAAATATGCACTAGACACCTGTATTATAACCTATAAATAAGAGTTTGGGTCGTACCATGCTTTAAACATTGTTGGTGTAATGCTTTCCAGAGACAATAACCTCCAACTGTTCGACTTGGTTCGACAACTGTTCCGTCAACTCCGCCGCGTGCGACTCTCTGATTTCGACGGTGGTGTACTTACTTTTACCACGAGCAAACCAGTAGATGACCGAGTACAACCCGAAAACACCGACAACAACACTCACGTAGTTCATGTTGCCTGCATCCACAGGCATCGCCGGAGGGAAACTGTAGAAGATAGTGGTAAATACCGCCCAGAAAACCAACACGTAGTTGCACACCAAACCAATCTTGCCCATCCAGAAAGGCCCGTGCTTAATGTTATTTCTGCCCTTGATCAACAAGAACACAACAGGAACAGCGTAGGAGCACAAGAGGAACACAATGCAACCAGTGACCATTGCGTTGTAGGCGGTGGTGGAGCCCATGTAGATACACCCAATAACCGCACACCATGCAGAGGACATGATGTGGGCATTAACGGGTACACCAGTTCTGGTGTTGACCTTGGACCAGTACTTAGAGCCAGGCAAACCGTTGTCTCTGGCGAAAGACCAGCACAATCTCGCCTGCCACGTGTGGGACGCAATGTTGCATCCAATTGCGGTAAGCACAATCAAACAGTTCAATACAATTGCTCCGGCTCTGCTTCTCAACGCTTGGTAGAAAATGTCCATGATGGGCACGCCGGTGTTGGACGAGAGGATGCTGTCCAAGTCGCGGATACAGAAGAACATGGAGATAACGTAGGAGAAGGAGGTGACGAAACCAATGATCACCGTTCCAATAATAGCCTTAGGGATATCAACCTCAGGGCGGAGTGTCTCCTCCGCCAAGTGAGTGGCGGCGTCCAAGCAACTGAAGGACCAGTTAGGGTTGATCAAACCGACAATAAAGGCAATTCCTGAGGACGACCAGCCAGTGCCGTTGGAAAACTCGACAAATACAAAGTGCGCCGACTGGTAATGACCTGAACTTCTTGCCAACACAGTGATGGTGATCACCACGAATGAGAAGAGCGAGATGTACAACGCACCCTGGGAGATACGAGGCAACGGCTTCTCCCAGATGTTGCAGAACACCAAAAGAGCATTGACAATTTCGTAAGTGACAAAAACCTGCCATGTCTCAACGGTCTTGTTAGGGTCTCCAGAACCCAACACGTACATCCCCACCAACGAGGAAGCGATGGAAATGGTGACAGACGCACTGGTGAACACCGATCCAGCCCACGCAAAAGCACCACACAAGTAAGAGAAAAACGGGGCGTATTTTGGAGGGGCCAATTTCATGGTCCAGTAGTACTGGCCACCGGCATTGGGCATGGCACTGGCAAGTTCCGAAAGAGTCACCGCAATACACGAAGAAACTGCGGCAATGATTAAAATACCGTACACGATCATCATTGGTCCACCACTGGAAATACCTGTAACCAAGGAGGCGGAAATACCAAACCACGAATTGGTTAACCCGAATCCAACACCCAAAAGTGCTAGCGTAGAGAAACCTCTCTTTAACTCTGGGGTGTAACCGGTTTCGGCCGCCATCACCAAGTTGGCTTGAGCTTCTTCTAAGAGACGTTCGGCCTTGGCGGCATCGTCGTTGGAAAGAATACCATTGAGGTGATTTGTGACAAAGTTTTCAATCTCACCCATGGCCGCGGATTGGATCGGTTTCACCGAAATCAGGTAGTTCTTCTTATCTTCCATAGTCACTTGAATAGAGGTGTATAAGGAATGGGTGAGCAAGCAATGAAGCGAGATGGAAAATGGTCAGGACAAACATGAAAAAAAAAGATGATCTTGGTATGATTTATATCTCCAAATGAGGTGAAAAATTAATTCTAATCTTGACCAGTAAGCACTTACGGGCAAAATTAGCAGAATCGCGATAGGTGCACCGCCACACAGCGAAGATTAGATAAGAACCACCGCCCTCTTGCATATTAAAGAGACTGTGTTTATAGACAGGAACATCACCCATTCTTGTTGCTGCATTCTAGGGGTAGATGCATTTATAAATTCGAAATGAGGGAAGAAGACCGTGACATTCACCTTGTTAGGGTGCAGTCTGTTCGCATTTCTTGGCAAATTTTAACCCACAACTGGGATATGCACTGCGCTTATGATGAAGTAGTCCTGTGACATATTGACACCGGGAATATTCACTTAATTCTTCCATAAAGTAACCAGAACCATTTCTTTTCGCCAAGCAAAGATAATAAAAAACTGTGCGATTATCTATGAAAGTACATGTTTAATGAAACGTTTGAATGTTCGATAAGAGTGCCAACTGGGCGTAGTAAGCAACCAGGTTGTTTTGCGCAGTTATGCTAGCCGTCGATATGTGTATTTTCCAAATGCTCGCGGTTGACCAAAAGGGAAAATTCTTCCGAGGTTGTGAACTACACTATACATAGCAAATAAACTCTATATTAGGATATATGTCAGTGACCGTGGACGTTCTGTTTAGGCAAAAATGTTCGTTCGTATCTATTCATTGTCGTCATCGTCATCTAAATCGTAGTCATTCAATAAACCAGCACGTGTTAAAATAGAATCCCAGTCACTGTTCAAAATAACAATGGTTTCCGTAAGTCCTATAAGAACCATTCCACTTCCGACACCAAGCCATAACCCCTCGAGCTTTAAGTCGGCCCATACCGAGAGCACAAATGCTAAAGGCATCGCAAATGCATAGTAGGAAAGAAAATTGATTATTCCTCCGATCTTTTGCGATCCCTGGGCACGTAGAATACCACTGGCAACAGACGCAACACCATCGAAAATCTGTAGCACCGATACCAACGGAACAAGAAGATGCACAATCAACGCTGTAACATCATCGTCGTCAGTGAAAAGCTTTGCAATCTGCCACCGAAAAAGAAGAAGAGCCAAACAATTGCAGGAGGAAATGAAGAGGCCCGATAAAAGACCAACTCGGGTAGCGATGATCGCAGAGTGCACGTTCTGTCCTCCGATAAAATTAGCGATTCTAGTCGATGACGCAATACTGAGGGCAAACGGAACCAGGTATGTCAACAGCGCAATGGAGCCCACCGCACTTTGGGCCGCCAACTCAATTGTACCGAAATACAGCGCGAAAAGCGTCATGATTTCGTAGGCGAGATACTCCGATATGAGCATGACAATACCCGGAATAGCCAAGTGTGAGAGTTGGCTCCATTTAGTGAACAATTCTTTGGGAGAGCAGAACCCGAACCAACATTTGGAGCCGTCAACAAAGATGGCATACAACACAAGCAAAACCGCCATGATCCAAAAGTTAATAACCGTGGCTATGGGTGCGCCAATATAACCAATGCCATACTTTTTGTCCCACACCAAGAACCACAGGAGGAAGATGTTGATGGGCGCACTGATGAACAATACGCCGGTTCCAGCCTCAAAGATGCCTTGGGCCTGCAAAAAACGCTTGAAGATCTCGAAAAAAATATACGCCGGGCCACCAGCAACAAGAATACGCAAAAACTGCGCCGTGAGTCGAACCACCTCCGGGTCGCTGATAACAAGCTCAAGCACCACGTCTGACTTCCACCAGAACAAAGCACAGGGTACGTATACGATCATGGAAAACACAAAGCACCGTTGCACATGAGTTGAAACTAGCTCGTAATTACCAGCACCATATGCCTGGGGGCATAAAGTGTCCAATGCTGTGGCTATGCCTTCGAAAATCGCAAAAGTGATAGTGGAGGTCATGGACGCCAAAGAAACCGCGGCAAGCTCAATTTTACCCAAGTGTCCCACCACCAATAAGCACACAATGGAAAAAAAGTGCTCGAGCACAAACGTCACCACCAACGGCAACGAGTACCGGCACAACATTTTGAATTCACGAGTGTAGGTGGTTTTCAACGTGGCAAAGTCCTCATCCTCGAATATCAGCGCATGCGATTTGTCAGTGAAACGAGAAAGATTGGAAGCAGACACCAGTCGACGGTCGTGGTGTTCATTTTCCAGGTCGCTTCCATCGGTGGAATTATACCGTCTCTGGTGCTCTTCCACCAACCAACTATGGAACGACTCCTGGTCCTCAGCAGTGTGAGTGGAGTTGAGGGTCAGAGGCAAAGAACGAGAGGAGGCAATGCTGATGGCGTCATCATTGTCAAACCCCGTGTAGACGGAACCAGATTCATCTAGTGAGAGAAACGACCGTTGGTCGGGTTCCTGGCCGTAGCTGAAAAGAGGGAATTGGGTAGAAGGGGGAATGAAAAGCCGTCTACGGCGATTGTTGACCGTATTGGGGTTGGCCAACTGGTTGAACACCTGCGACAACACCATGGTGGAAAAAGACCGTAATTGGATAATGTGAGATAAGCTCGGGTGGAGTTTCATGCAGATAAGCCCGAAGAGCGAAGCGGGGACAAGGCATGCCGAGCGGGAGAAATCAAAGGGAGCGAGAATCCCGTGGAAGGCCACATTTTGTTGTGTGATTTTGTTTTGTGATGGCGTGGTTTTATTTTTTTTATGGCGTGGTTTTATCTTGTTGATAGTGTGCTACATTTCTGGGGCTTGAACGCAGTATATGGCTCTCACGATAGATGGTGCGGTACCGACCTGCCGCATACGCACCGAAATCACTCAACACGCACACTTCCACCCACAAGTCTACAGTTTCCGTCGGAAACAAATATCTAATGCTACTTAAAACAACATCCACACGGACCCGCCAAGAAGCGAGCCCAAAACCACCGCCGTGAGAATCGCTGCACCCGCCTTATCTTTGGTGGTGATGTCAAGCACGTTCGCATTGGTGGAGGTGGAGGTCAGGTTACCTGCGGACACATCGGAACCCGAGCTCAGCGCACCGGTGGCTGGTGTCAAGGGGACGTGGTTAACAGTGATAAGCGACATGATGGTTTCACCGGCAGAGATTTGCTCGCCAAGACCGTACATGCCGTCGTAGCCATCCACCGACCAGTTCTCACCACAGGTGATGGAGTCGTCACCTCCAGAGCAGGAGGCGGCTGCCGCCTTGGCACTTGGAAGAAGCCAGTCGTTAAGAATCTGGTCGCGGAAGTCAGGCATCAACGACGCGGTCAAACCAAGGGTGCGCGCGAAAAGCGACCGGAACGACCGCTGGTCATTGTTGCAGCTGCCGGAGGCGGCACACGTGGTCTCGGTCATGATGGAGTTGTTGAAGAAGTACGACGACGCGGTGATGATATCCTGCGCACCTTCAAGCCAGGTGTCATTGCCCGACACGTTGTACAAGTAGGCGCACCCGGACATAAACACACCGTAGGTGTAGGACCATTTGTGCATCGTCAAGTCAGTGCAGTTGTCGGTGTCTTCTGCACCATCGTAAATGACAAAGTTGTCATCTGTGGTCATGTAACCCACGTCCCACATCCAGTTCCACACCTTCTCCGCAGTTTCCAAGTAGATGTCTTCCCCGGTGAACCGGTACAACCGCGCGGCAAGGTGGAAGAGACAGCCGTTGGAGATGGAGTTCTTGTAGCTGTAGCCCGAGTTCCAGGTGAAGATCTGCCATCTGAGACCACCGCCACATGTGCTGTCGTCCCATCTGTTTTTTATCGCGTTGAAGACCGCCTGCGACATGTAGAGCCATGTGTGGTCGCCGGTGTTGGTAAAGTTCCGTTCCACCGCCTGCATGATGGCCATTGCCCAAACACCTTGATCATCGTTACCTTCCGTCATACTCTGGTTGGTCGGCATATAGTTATAGTCGGAGCCCGCCTGGTGGTACATGGCATCCTGGAGGATTTCCGTGAAGGTGTCGTTGTCGCTGGCGCAAAACGCCCAGTAGTCGACCCAGCCGCCGAAAACCTCACCGGCGTTCCACCAATAGTAAGGCGCGGTGAACATGCCGACGGTTCCGCCCTCTTTAAACCCGAGGTAGTAGTTGAATTCACCCACGATGACTTCCCACGCTGCCTCACAGATGGAGTCTTCGTCGGTAGTGTCAAGCGTAATCGCTAGGGCGGCCGCCGCCCACAACGAGAGGAGCGTTAAGAAACGAGATAACTGCATTTCCGGGGTGCGATGTGCAAGCTGAAAAAGCAAAGAATAACCGGAGCACGGGGTGGTGGGTACGGTGTTCTTGAAGAAGAATATACGGGAAGGGGAATGCTCACAGATCATAGCCCGCTCCTGTGTGCAGTCTGTGGTCACGGGCGATACACATCACCGGTACCAGTGGCGGGGCGAAACGTAATTTGGTGGGCCGAGTGTGGGTGGAGAGTAGGGGGCTCGATATGTTTGTGGTTTTCTGGTGTCATATAAATATTTCCGACTTTGTGTCAGGTGCAGCCACTGGGTGGTATTAATCAGGGACGCTGGGGAGCTGTTGGTGTGCAGGCAAACATAGCCAAGATCAAAACAACACCATAAATAGCCACTGGGGTCTGATGCAGAACATGACCCGGGACATTGTGACGGGCGTGGCTTTTCAAAATATTGACTATAGTGATTTTAACGATTTACAGGAAATAAAAAAAGAGGGCCACCGGCCAGTTCCGTGGGGGTGCTGGGACGATGTGTATGCGGATGGCTGAATGATGCTGCGCTACCTGCACCAAAATCGACCAGAGTGTTTGTATTCCGCCAGACCCTGTAGTTCGCACCAAATGTATATGGATGTGGTCAACACGTACGATATATTAGATCGTCTACCATGGTCTAGGAGAGGTCAAAAAGTCGCGGAAGCTCCGCCAACGAACTCACACACACCCGGTTGTTGGCAATCATCACCATCTCGGGCGAGTCGAGCGAGTCGGTACCCTGGCCCTCGAAGCAGTCGTTGGACACGCACTTGGGCGCGCCCGCGGTGTGCATGAACACCGACGTTTTCGCGCGGTCCACGAGCACGCCGTTCCACCCCGCCTTGACCGCGCCCACAAAATCCTCGTCGTAGTGGTCGCCCACATGCCACGCGCGCTCCAAAAACGCGCCCATGGTAAGGGTCCTGTCGCGCGCGCGCGCCGCGCAGTAGTACTTGCGCGCCACCGCCCCAAAGATGCGCCGGTCGGGCTTGGCGTGGCCCACGTCGTACGAAATGTAGACATTGTCCTTGGTAAAAAACCGGTCCAACCCAAACCCGTGCAAAAGCGGGAGCACCCGGTCGTCGGAATTGGTCATCGCCACCACTGGAATGTTGTTGGACGCCAATTGCTCTAGTACCGGAACCACATCGACGAACATTTGGTATTCGGATGCGGCGCCAAACGTGGAAATGAGCCGGTTGCAGAGTTCGCGCGAACGCTGGTCTTGGCGGTAGTGGGGAATGTCGTAGACCCGCACGATAAGTTCGGCCCACCAATCGCTGCTGGAACTGATGGCGGCGGTGTCTTTCCCATAGTTGGGGTACTGGTGCACCATGTCGCGGTACGCCGAGGGGAATCGCTTTTCGATGCTTTCGATCGTGTTTGGAAGGCCAAACTCGCCGTGGGAGATGTGGTGGTACAATTGCGCGATGGGTTTGCGCGGAGTATATAAGGTGCCCCAGAGATCGAAGGACACCACCTGCGGCTTTGGAAAGCGGGAGTCAGCCTGAGACTTGGCAATGCGCTCGGGGCGCAACGGATCAGAAAGGAGTTTGGATCGGGCAAGGCGCGCAGGTTTCATGGCAAGAGAATCGATAGTAAGGAAGAAGCCCACGAGAAGAGTGGAGGAATTGAAGTCCAATTCGCTGGCAATTGGGTTCTAGGGTGGAAGTGTAGAGCGTGAAATCTGGTATCAAATGGGTTCTATAGTGTCGAATGTCCAAATGGCTAATTGGTAGGTTCTCGAATGTCAACTCGCGATCAATTGGTGGGTTGCAGTGGAGTAATTAATCCGATAAGAGTGCGCGCGCCCGAAGTCCGAATTCATGACCGGATTCATGACCGAATTGTTTGGAGTGCTACGGGTCTGACTCGCGAAGGAATAAAACTTCCTCAATCACAAAACTGTAGATAACTTTTCATGTATTAAAGAAAGGACGAGATTCACATCTCCACTCAACATCTAGCCACACTCTCCACCAGGGACAATCTAAAGCGTAATCACGCAAGCAACACCTCCCAATCCCACTCTCTCATCACCGCACCCCAGTGGCACCGACTGGTGATTCCAACCACCATTCCACTTGGCGCCGCTCCCACATTGGCCAAAAGTCCGTGCGTCCGCCAGTCCGAGCCAAGCGCCATGTCGTCCACCTCACGCAGTGCCTTGCGCAGCATCTCGTCCGTGCGGCGCCAAACCTCCTTCACCACCTCGAGCGCACGGTCAATATTGCCGATCCAGATCCGCTCCGAAAGCATGGCCCACCGGGCTTCGCACCACTCACGCTCTTCGCCCGGAGTGGCCTCACACGACGCCACCAAGAGAGGGAAGATGTGGGTGATGTGCAAGTTTGACGTCAATGGGATGGAGGCAAGCAACACAAAGATTTTTTCCGCCAACTGGTGCGGCGTCACCAGCGCCACTTCCGGCACCGCTTGGTACAAGTAGAGTAAGGTGGCATGGCGGTAGGCCTCAGCCGTGGCCATGCACGAGTACAAGTCCCAAGTGGAGAGGTCTGCACCTTCTTGGAGCTCTGCCAGCAGAAGCGACACCATGGGTTTCCAGTCCACCAATTGTTTGCGCAACTCGGCCGCCTGGGTGATGTGAGCCAAGGCGTTGCGGGTGGACCTTTTGTCTGCCTGGCGCACGCGCGCGATAAGCGCGGCCACCCGCCCCATCACCAAGAAAAGCGACTGCGCGCACCCCAAGAGCGGATCCACGTAGTCGTTGTCGTGGAGCATCAGGTCCAACTTATCGAAGAAGTTGGATCCGGACGGAATGCTGCCGCCCGAGGCGAATCCGGAGTTGAGGCTAGACCCGGAGTTGAGGCCGGATCCGGAATGGTGGTCGTGGTGGTCCGAGTGGTGCAGGCGGTCCGAGTGCGGCGAGCCCGGGTCGCTCTCGGTATGCATTGCATGCGACACCTTGGTGATGGTGGCCACCAAGTCAATGCCCTTGTCGTCCGTGGTCAGGTGCGACGTCATTTGCGCAAGCACCTCAAAGTACACCCAGGTGTTGAAGAGCAACTGCAAATTACGCGGCACATACAACTTGTCGTCACTGCCCGCGGCCGCAAGCCGCGCCCACTCGTCGTCACTCACCAACACCAATTTTTTCTTCGCCTCCGCAAGCCACCCGGGCGCCGCATCCGGCGCGCGCGGCCGCCGCACCAACTGCAACACCTTCTGGATCATGCTTTTGGCACCCTTCAAGTGTGCAATGCCGCTGGAGGTGTGGGTGTCCCACGACTCGCTCACGGCCAAGTTCAAGCATGTGGCCAACGCAATGTCCGCCGGGAGGCCGTTGTGGGCCTCGTCCGGCAGATCCACTTTGGAGAGGCGGCTGGCCAACTCAAGAATGCATTTTTTCATGTAGAAGTAGCCCTTGGACCGCAACGCAGGCGCGTTGCTGCCAAGCCGCGTGTTCCCCGCGAGATGGAACAATGTCATGGACGCGATGGAATTAAACAAGAACAGGTACTTGCCAGCGTGCGCCACCACTGCGTTGCGCCACGGGTTTTCTGCCGCGCCCGCCTTGATGGACATGATGCCACACGTGTACGTGGAGTACAAAAACAAAATCTGCTGCTGCTCTGACGTTTGCACAAGGTGGGCGTTGGCCGCCAGCGGCATGTGCGGTTCGAGCTGGAGACTGACGTCGGAGAGGAGCCGCAGTGGCACGCGCGCGTACGGCTCGGTGTCGCCTGCGCCGTCGCCCGCGGCCGGCACCACCGAGAGGTCGAGCGGACTGAATGGCGATTCGGGTTTGTCGTCGGTGAACACGTGGTTGAGAAGCGCGCTCAAAGAAGGCGTCAAGTTGAGTTCCGACACCGAGTCGCGGCCCGGGGTCAGGATAAGTGACGGCAAGTCCTTGGGAAACACAGAGGGGCCCATGGGCGACATTCCTTTGGGCGACAACACGAGCGCGGTTTGGAGGGTCTGGAGCGACGACATGGGCGGCGACATTGCCGAGGGCGGCTGTTCCCGCTTGAGAAACGCAGCCATGTCAAATTGCGGAGACGCCGGCAGCCGTTTCATCTCGTCCACCGCCGCTTCCGCGAGCGAGTCCAACGTGTAGGGCCGGCGCATGTCCACGCGGAACTGGGCCATTTTCGCGCCCTGGTCGCCGTGCGAGTAGCTGCGCTGCATGGCGCGCTCGCGCGCGCGCGCCGAGCCAGTCGAGCGCGCGGAGGAGACGGAGCGCCGGCGTTGGGGCGCGCGCATTTGCGGCTGCGGGTCGCGCCCGCGCCCTTCGAACGTGGCGGGGTCGATGCCTTGCGCTAGAAGCTCGTTGTCGAACTTGAGGTCGCGGGCGGATTTGCCGGCCACAGAAAGCGACGCCAACTCAAGGTGGTCTTGCAACAGAAGCTGTTGCGACTGCGGTGTAGGCTCCACTTTGACGCCGGTGGAACAACTGAGTTCTGTTCGCGCCGAGGGTTGAGAGTTCTGAGGGATTCCCTGGCTGTTCTGGTTCTGGTTCAGGGTCTGCCCGTTCCCACCCATCCCCGTCTCGTTCACATTGTTTATCTGATTCGCTGGGGCCTTTTCCGTATCATGATATGTGCGCCACTTGAACTTTGTGGTGTACCCTCCGCACTTGATGCCGCGGTTAGAACACTGGAGACAGTAAGGCTTGTGCTCGTCGCACTTGCGCCGTTTGATTTTGCAAGTGTGGCACCCGGAGCGGGACTTGCCTGCTTTTCTTTCAGCCATAGTTCCACTGTTGGTGGGTGGGGCGGTTGGCGGGGATGGTAAAGTGGATATTGTTTCTGTTATCGGGCACAGGCTGGACCTGATAACGCCCGCAGGATATCCGCACCCAAAACGGCAAGGAGATCCGCCGCGCATTGTCCTATACCGGCCACCTGTCAAGCTGCATCGATTGTTCCCCTAGAATTCCCCGGAAGCGTTGGCGGGGCGTTTGCATCGGTTGTGGTGACGCTCACATAGTTGTAGCAGTTCACGCATACGCTGATTTCCGTTTTGCCCGTTGTTCTGCCGAGACGTTGCGGTCGCGGGTGCTCTTTCGCGCCTCTTTTGCGGGTCTTTCTGCCTCTTTTGCAGGTGTGCCTTTTTCCGCGGCTGCAGTTGCCGTTGCTTGGGCGCCCGCTTTATGTCGGTGTCCACTTCGGGGCAGTGCCATTGGGCGGCTTATACCACTTCAAAACACAGCGGCCCCATTCGGAACCGGTACCCCACGTGAGATGCGTGCCCTCCGCTGCTCAAATACCGCACCCACGGGAAACACGTGTACTTCATCGTCGCTTCGTCCACCCGCAAGTAAGTAACCCGTAGGCCGGAGTAGGTGAAGGTGGGAATCTCAAAGTCAACACCTACGTCGCGGTGGACAAATGCCGCGCGCGCTTCTTTGCGCGCCGCATTGAACAGCGACACCGTGGCCCCGTGCACTCCGTAGTACTGGTCGAGTTCGTCGGTTCCACGCAACTCCGACTCTGTTCCGGGTGCGGGCGCGGCAAACAACGCCAGTTGCATTGTTTCTCGAGTCAACTGGCTGTCGCTGCGAAGCGACATCTCCGCCACCATTCGCACGCACGGCCGCGACCCGGGGAGATCGGTGATGGTCCATAAAACCTCGCTGGAATCCACCTTGTACTTGACCTCCCCCCATTCCGCTCGGAACCGGAACTCATCTTGGGCACTGCCGTCGAGATCAAAAAGAGTGGGGTCCACGGGAAGCCGGATCACCAAGTTGCGGCAGTGGAGCCGCCGTTTGAAGCTGGTGGTGACAGTGCACATGATGCGAAGCTTGTGGTCCTGGTGCACTATACGGTACACTGGCTGCACCATCACAAGAGGTTTCTTCTGCTTGTTGCGCCGCTGCTCCACGTTGTAGGAAAGAAGCTGGAATTCGTCGTCCGGTGGCGTGAACACAATGAGGTTGTCCTTGTAAAGCGTCGAGAGCTCGGTGCACTGGTGGAACTGAACGTTCTGGATCGGCACTTTGAGTCGTCTCCGTTTCGAATGAGTGGTGGGTTGGAGAAGGCCTGCTTCCTCCTCTTCCTCCTCCTCTTCTTCGCCGTTGGAACCGTCGTTCATCACGTCCTTGAGCATGTTGTCCGGCCTTTCCACAACCTCTTCCTCCTCTTCCTTGGTCTCGCGCTCCACTTGCGAAATGTGCTTTTCGTTGAGCCCCAATTTGCAAACAGGCATTCCGGAGAGATACGACCGAACCTTACAAACGCCCCTCACTTCGTTGATCTTGACAGTCTCGGACTCGAGGTCGTACAAAAACTCGCATGTCTCAATGATATCAATGTAGATCTCATTCTTGGCGTAGAAGATTCCCTTGGGCCGCCAACTGATGGCCAGCGCCTGTGTGCGCAAAATTGAGTTGTTTATGAGCCCGCTAAGCGATGCATCCATTCCGTCTCGCTGCACAGCGTGGTTCTGGGTCGAAGTGATTTCCTTGTCGTTTTTCTTGGACTTCTTTTTCTTCTCGTTATTGTCACCCTTCTTCTGTGTTTGAGTCTGGTGGTCGGTATCGGAATCGGACTCGCTGTAATTACGCAAACTTAGCGTAGAAGTGTTCATTTCCATTTTGATGTACTCTTTGAGAATGTTGTAGTCGGTGATCTGTATGGCCCCGAAATCCATACATTCGTCGAGAAGCTCGTATATGAGATGGAAATTGTCGACAATGGTGTCTCGCGAAAACGCTTCACACTCCGCCATCTCCTCTCTCTGGGCATGGGCCCGCGGCAGTTGCTCAAAGTAGCGGATGAGAATCTGGTGGAACTGGTGGAGAAACACAACACTCAGCATCGCATTGAGGTTATTCCGGGCAACCGCAAGGAAAAGAATGTCATTTTGGCCCCATACGTATATGTAGTTGATGCCATTGTCGTAAATGCAAGGTGTTCTGTCTTCCCACCGTGTGTTCCGGTAGGCATCGTTGAATCTCGAAACCACAGATTGCGCCTCCGGGATATCGTTGGAGTAGTTTCGGTATAAGAGGATTTCACAGTGCAGAAACTCCACTTCGGTATCTGGCCAATGAAGGATGTAAACTGCGGCCACCATGGAGATGCTTATGACGAACCGTTTCTTGGGTCTGGATGTTGTGCCGCCTGCAGGCTGTTTGACCGGTTATATGGGCTCAGTCGTGATGCAGTATTAGCCCAATGCTCCGGCCGGACTAACGGTGGACAACAAGTAATTCCCAGAAAAGCTGAAGCCTGATGGGAAAAATCCCATAGTCCTCCCATTTTCAGATTTTGCCGCGGTCCCCCAATCTCATAAAAAGCCCCACACACCCTTTAGGCCGCCAGGGTTGGTTTTGGTCACGTGTAGCTCCACCTATACTCGCAGTGATACTGGGGTCAATCCCAAGTACGGCCATAACTTTAAAAATGAAACCTTCGTTTGCTCGGTTGGTCAATGCCACGGCCCTTTCACGGGCTGAAATTTCTGCAGAGGTGAAAATAATCAACCAACTGCTCCCAAGACAGCATTGGTCTGCCAATGTCACGGACTCGTCGTCTGAACTTCGAGGTTACTACCGAGTGAAGAATTTCGCCAAGACTTGGGAATTTCTCAACATGATTGCACTTCACGCGCAAAAGCTCAGGCATCATCCTACCATAATAACCACTTACAATGAAATCGACCTAATTCTTACAACTCACGATCAAGGAAACCAGGTGACTGAACTAGATATTAACCTCGCACAAGCAATCCAAAACAGTTTCGCAAACAATATCGTGGAAAAGGTGGATATCACCAAGGTAGCTCCGGACATAAGAGCCAGCAAAGCATCCAAGATTATCGATGAATTGACAAAAAGAAACAAAACGGGTTGAGCGAATGCATCCACTGTTGATTCCACTGAAGTACTACACCCTGGGCGTTAAAATACTTGTATTTCTATATTACACTGGCCTTGTTTTGCACAAGGTTTATAAAATTTCATTAACATCCCGAGAGGCACTGCAATAGGCATCAGCAACACGAATCGCATCATAGGTACCTTCTAACCCAACAACCTCTGTATACTCGTAATCCAAGATATCCGTGATTGTCTTAGTTTCGACGACCCGTCTCTGGACATGCAGCCCCTCTCTGGAGCCTCTTCTCCTCTTATGCCGTCCCTCTTCTTCACCTAAAGTTCTAACATAAGTAACTTCAAATGGCGGAGTTCCGGTGAATTTGAATGTAATCTCAGTTTGGTCACCTTCATTCAAATTTTCGATAATAGAATCTCCTTGACTTATCTCAACTGACGGTAAGCCATAAACTTGCAACTTCAATGAATTGTAAGTTCCAACATCATTGGTAAAATTTACTAAGCACAGAGTGGCCGAGGAGTCTTGCAATGCCATTATAGCCAACTCTCCCGGCTTAGATGCCAACCTCTGGAAATCAAATCCCAGCTCGGTCTTTCTTGTCTGACCATTAAAACTGTAAAACACAGTAAATGGTGAAACACCGGACATATTATAAGCCACGTGGTCACCAACACAGTAGTAGCCTTGGGTTCCACTTTTAGTGATGGAAGGCACCTTGGTAATGGAAACCAGAACAATGTTATGGTTATGGAGTTTCGACTGTTGACATCCGTTCCCATCGATTACTTCATTGAATTTGATGATATGCTCCCCAACAGTGAAGGTGTGTTTGAGATCCACATCCATCATATTGATTTCGCCACCATTTACGTCGGATATTTCAAATAGTTCTTCCACCTCACTATCTTTGGCTCTGATGCTACCCTTAACGGTGAAAGGATGGTGACCTTCAAAAGTAACTGGAATCTTGATAGGGACTGTGCCTGACTTCGTAACTGCCGACTCACAAAACTGTATATATTGTAAGCCAACAGCAAGCTTAGGCGATCCCAAAACTTCATACTGAACAATGACATTCTTGGACGATCTAGGTAAACGAGACATTACTCTTTGCGTGTACAACGAGTCAAAGACTCCATTGACTTCGTATTCGTATCTGCCTTCTCCCTCTGTTGGGAGAGGAACAGTCACTTCATTCTCATCGATGGAAATGGTAGAGGAATGTACCTTTCCACTAGGGTATCTTATAGAATATGGGATCAAAAAGGGTTTTTTACCTTCGAGGCGGAGTTTCACGCTTCTTTGAGCGGATTCACAACAGGAACTGAGACCCACGATACCATCAGTTATGATTTTATCTTCACTGGTTACAACGGTCAAGTTCGGCTTAGGCGCATAAATCACCTTGATGCTGGAAGCTGCATTCTCTATAGTTCCAGGGCATCCGCCATTTTCAAAGGATTCCAAGCGGTAAATTCCCTCATCTTTAAGCTGAAGAACGGACGTTCCTTTGGCAACAAGTTTCTGCGATGCAGATTTCTCTGACAAGTCAGAAATGCTGTAGATAATCTTGTTGCTTTGGGAATCGGCGACATTGTGCAATTTGAGTGGAACTGTGATGGTTTCACCTTCAAGTATTTCACGTATAGAGCTCTTCTCGAATTCAGCAGACGGTGCTTCGCCACGCGCGATGACCGACACTTCATAATCAGGGGAATCAACTGGACATTCTAGATTATCAGAAACATCCACCAATGTCACTTTGAACTCGCCTCCTTTCGTGAATTTTGGTGTTTTGATAACAAATGTATCCAGGAAGTAATCTTTCACGTTTTCAGAGGCGACAGTCCTACCCGCAGAGTCCGCAATGACATACCTGAAAGCAAAAGGAAAGTTGCCCTCAAAATGAACTGGTACTTCGGTGATTCCTCCTTTGCAGACGGACAACTTCTTTGATGATAAACCATCAAAGAATGAGTATTTCGATCTTTGGTGGAAATACGTCGCAAAGGTATTTTCCTCCTCAGAAATATGCACAGGGCGATCCCTATAGTATTTATCCTTTGCAGTCTTGAATATAAGAACGTAGCTACCTTCCTGACGAGGTTTGTACTGGAATTTGTAGCTCTCTTTCAATGATCTTTTGATATGATCCTTCAATCCCCTCTCACTGAGAATAGGTCTGAGAATACCCGAAATATTCTTGTAAACATTATAATTGACTTCAAATGGAGCTTCCCCTGTAAATGTAAGATCAAATTCGAAGCCAACCGTGCCCACGCATCTATCTGTAATTGGTACTCCTGTAATGGCAACTGTTGGTGGAGGAGGAGATTTAACCGAAATTGTCTTGGAAGAACTGACAACACAAGGACAAAAACTGTCATGGCCATCTACCAACGAGTATTTGCCAGGTTTTCTAACCTGAAATCCTCTATTAAATTCTTCGGCATTGGCGAAATTCACTGTGATGTTTTCTCCCTCGGACGAATCTTCTGCTTGATACTGAATGATAAACGATGATTCTCTCAACAATGGCATATTCGATTGGAAGTGAAGAGTCTTCGAATGATCAACAAGTAACGGATGGTCGGGCTGTCTATCAATCAATGCCACCTGCGCCGATTCTTTTAACTCGATTGCAAAATTGACATCTTTATCTTTCGAGGCAGGGTTGTAACTTCGCTTGTTATTCAACTTGTCAAAAACACTAAGAATTTGGAATTCAAGCTTACCGGTATCAACGTTCTGAAAGGTAGAAGGGTTGCGCAATATCTCCTGTTCCAAGCCATTTCTTGTGATTTCACGACTTTCCAACCATTGAAGTCCCGGAAGATCAGTTTCTTCTCCAGAGATAGTTGCATTGAAGGTACTGATAACTTTCCCGTTTGAAACTGCCGCTATTTGAGCCGTTACTGGAGAAATACCAAACGTACTGATTAGCGGAAGAGCCCAATCCATTTCATGATTATTTGTTGGACTCACGCACTTATATCCTGAGTAAATCAGTTCCACACCAGGGTAGACAAATTTCACACTGGGACAAAGACCAACCGTAAAATCACTCTTGTAAGGGCGGATTTTCATCCCGTCTGAATCCACGACACTGTGGATGGAATAAGTACCTGGTTGACTAAACTCGACTTCCAAGTAAAACACACGATCATCATTGTAGACATAGTTGGGGTATTGCGAAAGATGCGAGTAGTCACGTTTGTGGAGTTTCCGAACTTCGGTCGAGGTGTAGTTCATAATTGTCACCAGGTTGGCGGGCGATGTATGGCTGATTTGTATAGAGCTAACATCTGTCGTAGTGTTGAATTCGATAGGCATTTTAATGGATTTAGCGAAAAAGGACGAATCTGGGCTCGCTTCAATGCACATATTGTCAAAGTGGAATGGGTTCATTTTAACGGAGGATGCCGGCAAGTATTGAATGGTGTATCTGCCCTTGAAATGCTCGTTGACGTTAACCACATTCTTGTACGTGGTGGATTCGCCCATGATGGTCAATTCGCTGTTCTTCGAAAGAGCATTCCACAATGGAAGAACCAAGGCCGAAAGGAAAGGTAACGCCTTGTTGCTTGCCAAAAGGAAAGTAAATGCATTGACTCCGACGGTAAGAAGAAGCGTGATAATTGGGGGGAAAGTAAGCAAGGGGATATTCAAGACTGGAAGGAGCCAGAGGAAAGCACCATCCACGAATGCGTACTTTAATACGAACGTGAAATTGTTCAAGTTGGTAAAGTGCTCGTGAACGGCGGAATCCATATTTGCCGCTGTATTTAAGGCAAAAACATCCGCCTTAACAAGCAAGATATCATATATTTTCCAACACTGCAATAGCACGAACAAGGAAACGACAAACAATCGCTGAGATGCTTGATCCACAATATGCTCTGGGATCAAGGTGAAATTGTCCTCTTCACCGGCTGTAGAATCGGTTTCCCTCTCTTGTCGAGAAGGTCGTCTTCCATCCATGGCGAAACTGTTTCTCTCGGAATTTGAGAACAAGGTGTTCGCAACAATGTTTGATGTAAACAAGAAAAAAAAAGATGCGAAGCGAGAAGTAGGTGTGTGTTGATCTCTAACTATGCAAAGTGCGCATAACTCGCATCCATCTACAATGCTGTGATCTTGTAAATATGCATTCTTAATGTCTATGTCTATATTTCTACTCCTCAGTAACCCACAGTCCAAATTTCTTGGTTTGAATAACCTTGATAACTGGTAACTCCCAGCCTAAGCCTCCATCACCAATGTCAGAGCCGTATCTTGGAACAACATAACACTCTCTTTTCGTTGGTGTAATTTCCTTTGGTCCGTATGGATTGCCCAAAGGTTTGGAATACGAAATAAGACCGGAAGTTTTACCCACATTGGCCAATTGCTTACCCGAAATGTCCACCAATGGCTTCATTCTCAACTTGATCAACCTGTCTTCTTTTTGGTTACTTCCCTTGTTCATGGTTTGGTAGACGATATATTGTGGTGGCGTCAGTCCAATACTAGCGAGAATCGAGCTTGGATGGATGTAAACCTGTGGGTCGACATTGTCTCCATATTGAGAAACGGGATTTACGACAGAATAAGGCACACTGGTAATGCTGGCTTTTTTGGAAAGCTTGTAGTCTGCGTCGATTGCATCAGTTCTGATGGCCACTTGGTCAATGAAGCCAGAAGTGATGATTTGTTTCAAAGCCGAAATTTGCTGCTTGGAAGGAACGCCAAGTTTGGCGTCTTTTTGTTCCTTTTGCGCAATGGTGTCCTTCTTGGAGTTTGCTTGAACGATATGGTTGATTTGCTTTCTAAGCTTTTGAATTTCTTCCATTAACTTCGACCGGAGGAAGTGGTCTTCCAAAAATTTCTGCTTCTTAGCTTGCGGAACATGGTCAAAGGCACACACAGCAGATAACAACCGAAGTGCGTCGGACTTTTCGTCGAGTCGGGAAAACATAGCCCTCGACTTGTAAAATTTCGTTCTCACTTTTCTCTTGCGTTCAACTTCAGCCTGAACTTCCATTTCATCCTCCTCCACCTCATCGTCACTGCTCGACTCGGCCCCTGTCTTTTGCTTTCTCTCCTCGTTGACACCCAAGTCAAACTCATTGAGAAACGGATCGCCGACAGATAATGCAGAAACGATGGCAATAACGTACGGCAAACACTCAATTTGGTTACCAATAATAAGGATTTTGGCAAACCGGGGACTGAGGGGAAAGAAAGCCATTGTTTTACCCAATTCAGTAATAGTCTTAGCTTTCTTGTCTAGCGCACCCAAAGTGATCAAAAGTCTTTCTGCTTTCGCCAAAGCCCTTCTATCAGGAGGAGTAGGGAATGGAAAGTTAATGATTTGGTGAATACCCATGCTCTTCATGGTTAAAACAGTGCTCTCGACTGGCATGCGCAAGATTTCCGGCTTACTGAACTCTTCAAAAAACTCCTCATAAATAGCAGAAGAGAATAATCTGTAGCAATGACCTGGGCCAGTTCTTCCAGCTCTACCAGCTCTTTGTCCAGCCGATGCTTTCGAAATCCAATCAACTTCGAACGACTGAACGCCAGTATCTTCATTGAGCTTTCTTTCCTTGGAACGTCCACAGTCAACCACGTAACGAACGCCGGGAATAGTCAAAGATGTTTCCGCAACATTGGTAGCGACGATACAGATTCTGCTTCCCTCGGGTGGATTTTCAAACACCTTCATTTGTTGGGCTGTTGGAAGTAAAGAATAAAGAGGCAAGACATAAAGAGGGTCAGTTTCAGATTGATGCTCCTCTAACGTTTCTTCGAAGCCCTCTTCTTCGTCTGAATCAGATTCGGATGCGGATCCTTCTTCTAATTCTTCTTCTTTCCGTTCGCGCAAAGCAATGTCCAAGTCAACATCTTCCGCCTCCATGGCCACGTTGTTACTCACTCTGTACTGAGCATTCTCATCTTCCACATATTGTTTTTTTCTAGTATTGAACGGAAATTCATCCCGCAATTTCTTCACGAGAGAAGTAATCTCATTCTGCCCCGTCAAGAAGATCAAGATACCACCAGGAGGTAACCTCTTGTGGATCTTACACGTCTTCTTGAAAGCTTCTTCCACATAATCAAATTTGGTCTTCTTATCGAAATGAATCGAGACGGGGTACTGTCTTGCTTCTACCTTCAAGATAGGTGGGGCCAATTTGAACAATTGTTTGTTTTCGGAGAAATCGGACACGCGCAAAGTAGCAGACATAATGATAAGCTTCAACGGCTTGTCTTTTTCTCTTCTGAGTTTAACAGCTCTGCTCAACATTCCAATCAAGATGTCTGTGTTTATATTTCTCTCGTGTGCCTCATCAATGATGAGGGCAGAATACTTTGTGAGGAGGAAGTCATTCATCATCTCACGAAGCAAAACACCATCTGTCATGAACTTCATGGCGGTACCATCTTCTGTTCCTTCATTTTTGACTGTAGTATCAAATCTGATCTGATGCGCGACTCTTTTGCCGTGAACCTCTCCCAATTCGGCACCAACACGGTTGGCCATCGACACAGCAGCAACTCTTCTTGGCTGAGTGATTCCAATCATACCTGGATACAAATCAGACTTGACGTTTCCGAATCCCGATTCATATAAGAACTGAGGAACTTGAGTGGTCTTACCAGATCCGGTTTCACCGCAAAGAACGATGCAGTCATGGTGGTGAATCGCCTCCATGATACGATGTTCCTCACTGAAGACAGGAAGTTGCATTCTCTGTTGCTGAATTGCATCCGATCTTTCCACATTCACGTAAAACGCCTCCCTTTGTAAATTTGTGTTAATTGGGATTGCATTTTCATCGTCAGAAACAAGCTTATCATCGTGAACACCTTTGGCGTATTTTTCTTTCAATTCCGGAGTAAGCTCTTCGAGAACCATTTCTGTTCTTCCTTCAAGCTTGCGCACTTGTTCCTCCGCCCATTCTTTGAAAGATTCTGCCATTTTCGAATGCTTAGGTTTGTTTTGAAGAAGTCTTGGCTGGTCGGCATCTTCTTCTTCACTTCCATCTTCGCTATCGTCATCACTTTCATCTTCACTGTCATCATCACTAACATCATCGTCTTCTTCCTCCTCTTCGTCATCGACTTCCTTATTTTCTTTATCGTCATCCACATTGGAACCTTCGGAAATTTCCCCTTCCAGCTCAATTGTGGACTCATTTTCTTCACCAGAAGCCACCCCGGAATCACTAGAGTCGTTTTCTGCAAGTTCTGCTGCATCGGCGGCGGCGGTACCATCATCCTCATCGCTCAGAATAAAATCGTTATCATCTTCGACTTTGGCTCTTTTCTTCTCTTCCCTCTCCACCTTCAATCTCCAGGTGTATTTTTTTTTCGAGGCGGTCTTAGTCTTCTTTGTCAAGTTTCCCAAGCCAAAGCCGGATGCAAATCCCCCACTTCCTTGTGGTCTGTAATCAACAAATGTAGATTTAGAGGTCAGGTCATTTTCAAAATCTGATTCGTCTTCATCTCCCGAAAACGCTGATCCAGCTTCAGCTTCATCGCCGGACCATTCTTTGGTTTCTCTCTCCTCATACAAGATCTCCTGGGTTCTTTCATCACCTCTACCTTGTCTCTCGAGTTCGAGGGCTTCGATCATTTCTTCTTTCCTGGTCTGTTTTCCCGTTCCTAGTAGTTTTGACGGGGCGAAGATAGAGGTATCTATTCTGGTATCGGACAACTTCTCGAGTAAAGCCTTCTTCTCTTCTCTTTTGATTTGGTGTTCAATGTACTTGTCCAATCTCTTCCGCTTTGAACGAGACAATTTGGTTTCTTTGGAATTTTCCGTATAAAGCTCTTCCGCAAGTCTCTTCTTCCGGTCTGCTTTTTCTTCTTCTGTCATTGGCTTCAAGATGTCTGCATTTGAATCTTGTTCCACTTCAGGTTGAGATGGTGCATCGGCCTCGGTTCCATCCTCAAGATGGCGGGTAAATTGCTTGTTTCTTGCTTTTTTGAGAGCAGCTTGCTTTGCAAGCATACCCGTTCGGGCTTTTTCATTGAATCTTTTTCTGTATTTGCCCATAATGCTATGTGATGCTTCTGGTAGGATGCGATTGTGGGTTTTTCCACCCGATGAGTAGCATGGCGTGCACGTGACCATGTACTCCATATTCCATTTTACACTACTCGAAAGGGATTGGTCGGCCTAAAGATATATTTTGGGCTATATGGACGTCGATTATCTTAAGCCTTACTGGGAACAAGCACAAAACTGGCAAAATGGTATAAGAGTGGGATTTACCTACTAGTAATGAATGTGTCTGGGAAACCACCGATGACGTCTACTTCGAGACACAACATGCCCAACGATTACGCAATATCCCTTTCCATTGTATTCATTCTATTAAAGCGACTGGTTTCCCTTTTTCTTTCATGTAGAATAATCGTAGACCATATCGATTGCTTCCAATGAAGGTCCTGCAGGATGGCTTGCGCAGGCACCACAATTTGTATGCATACACCGGATTCAGCCTCTCCAACTTGTCTTTCCCCATGCCTACAAACAATTCCCAAAAGCAGCGTATGTCAGTCCAATTTTTGGTCTTTGGGCTTTACTAACAGAATTAGTTATTCATACAACTCTCACGCTCAATTCCACCACGTTGTACACCACGGAAAATGCGAAATTGGCCCACTCCATCTCCAACCTCAATTGCTCGGAGCTTATATCGCTGGAACTCGGGCTTTTGAACTCATCCAAGACCCTTGTGGGTCTGATCCCCATTTACACCGGTGCTTCGGTCACAAAAACATCGCTTGTGCTATATTTCATGAAGAAGACTCTCCACAACCCAGATGGAAGCAATGACTTGGTCACAGTGGTGACTCTTGCCCAGAACGACGTGAACAAGACGTTGGTGTTGTCTGTGCTCAAGAAAATTATGGATAAGTATTTCGAGTTCCGTCGCGATATCATGGTGGCTTCGGAGCAGGAAGGAAACCTGTCCACTGTGGAACAGCTGGCCAAAGCAAAATTAGGCGAGTTCAAGTTGTACATGACCCAGATCATCCGGTTTGAAGAAATGCAATACAACTCGAATCTGAGAATCTACAATTACGGCGCGGCCGATGTTTCGGCCGAAGACGGACTGGGTAATGGGTCCGATATCATCACTCCAAACCAGTTGGTGGCGGCAAATGAGGAGGTAGACGAGGTGCGAAACCTTATGTTGGATAACATCAACAAACTTCTAAGTCGCGGAGACAAGGTCAATTCGTTGGTTGATCAGACGGATCGGCTTACGTCTCTGGCTCACGTATTCCAAAAAAGTGCCGCCAATCTCAAACGGAAAATGTGGTGGGCCAACTTTAAGTTTATGGCCTTACTTGTGGGCACGCTTTTGGTATTGCTTTACTTTTTTGTCGGTTTTGAGTGCGGTTATCCCTTTATGCTGAAGTGTTTCCACTGAGCGGGGATCAGCAGCGGGATATCGGTATTGATTCGTGAAATAGTGCGTGGTATTGGGTAAAGAGAAATGGGGAGTTAGTGCTTCATCCCCGGTCTATATGCCGCTTGGGGTCTGTTGTTCCCAAGTAATTCGGATCCGGGCTGAGTGTTGTCTAGCAATATAGGCCTTCTCTAGTCGGCGCTGATTAACCGTAGATCATCGTGCATGGTCATATTACTCGTCCTCGTTCTCATCGTCCTCATCCTCTATCGTGAGATCTGCCTCTTTGCTGAAAATAGTTTTTGTGGGTCCAGTTGGATCGTCCTCTTCTACTTCTTCTTCTTCTTCTCCTCCTTCTTCTTCTTCTTCTCCTTCTTCCGCTTCCTCGACGTCTTCCTCCATTAGTGCCTCGGCATCGTGGAACTCGTCTTCGGCAGTTTCGTCATCGGCATCTACCGTCGCTTCCACCGCATTCAAAGCATTGTCCTTTAACTTTTTCGGCGCGGGTCCATCCTCCAGGGCGTCCGCGGTTTGAACCTTGGCTTCTGCTTTTTTGATTTTCTTCGATTCGGCGTTGCGCTCGTGTGTGGTCAACTTTTGCTTTACTTCAGGCACAAACCCCAAGAACTCGGCCTTTTCCAACGCCATAAGCACATCCTGGGCATTAAAGTTCTTCCGGTCGGCGTCTTTTGCCACATTGCGAGCGTGGTACAGCAAGTGAGACACAAACACGGTAGCGGCTCGCTGGATGGCAAGCAACGAGTCCTTGGATAAGATCATATTGGAGTCATTATCGCTGGCGGTGATTTCTTTCGCGAGCTTGGCGACGGTGGATTTGGGGAAAAGAATTTCGTCGATGGAAACAATCTCGGTTTCTTTGTTGTTTTGAGGGAACTTGCCCTCGCGGTTCTTTCTCCACCCTTTTGGAGGCATGTTGTGGTGTAAAGTGGGAACGGTGAAACACGCGTTACCAATTGCGGTGGTGTGCACCCGTGCCTCCTGCCTCGGCTGGAGCGATGGTTGGGCCCTATTGTTCAACAGGATCTACAATTACCATCTGGCCCATGATCTCTACAGTTTAACGTGGTCATAAAAATACATTCCTATTTAATAATCATATTTTCGTTTGCCAACCGTTTTTGGCAACATTGACTTTTCCGTTAGCTTAGTTTTCGCTGGAGCACTTGCAAGTTGAGCACTTGCAGGTGGTACAAGTGCAGGTACCACACTTGCAGGTGGAGCACAGGCAAGCGGTACACTTGCAAGTAGAACAGGAGCAGTCGGCGTTTTGGTAGTTAAGCATTGTTGTGATTTGTTTTTGAAGATGGGATTGCCAGGGGAAGCAAGCTCAGTCTTATATAGTCAGTGCGGGTTTTTCGCCTGAGGCAAATGTGCGGCGCCTGCATGGGTCCGGGTCATTCATGCAGATAAAGGTCATCTTGCCTTTTATGTGCCGGACACCGTCCGCACAAACCGCGCTTGGAAGGGCAAAGGCCACTGAAGCGAATATCGTTTGAGAATTGACATATACAGGGAAAAATAGGTTGGGCGA
This sequence comes from Clavispora fructus, assembly GCA_003707795.2. Classification (NCBI taxonomy): domain Eukaryota; kingdom Fungi; phylum Ascomycota; class Pichiomycetes; order Serinales; family Metschnikowiaceae; genus Clavispora; species Clavispora fructus. Next base: position 29,120 of record PPLK02000026.1, read on the forward strand.
TGGAAATAGTTGGGCAATGGAAATAGTTGGGCGATGGAAACGACTGGGTGAACTGAATGGTTGGAGGATGTAAATGTGTGGGCGATATCAATAGTAGGTTTACGATTTAACAATGCGTGGCCAGTTAATCGCGAAAATCTTGAAAATGCTAACTGGTACCTGTCACCAAATATTGACAGGTTAACAGGTTGAATAGGATAAAGAAGGGATATAGTTAGAAAAGAAGAGATTTTTTGATAGAATGGTTCTGGTTAGATGCGAGTGTTAGGCAAATCCGAGGATTGGACAAGAGTTGGTAGGAGAGGAGCAGAGTGAGGTATAACAACAGTATAATTAAGCAGAGGGCAGTAGACGGGGCAGTTCAGTTCTTGGCCAGACTTAACAACAATGCATCTGCACCGATGAGACCAGACCCAAAAATAAGGTAACAAAGAACAGAACCTAGTCCAAAGCCATGCCTGCAAGTTACGGACTCAGTGCCTAGGCCCTCAGCCGCGCATATAGATGACGGAGATATGGCCCATGGCCAAAGAATCCAACGCACAATGCACAATACACACCAAGCCCCAAACACTAAACACCAAACACCAAGCCCCAAACACTAAACACCAAACACCAAGCCCCAAACACCAAACACCAAACACCAAACACCAAACACCAAGCCCCAAAACACCAAACCACCAAACACAAACACCAAACACCAAACACCAAGCAGAATACACAAATACAATATACAATGAATATACGAGACTGACACCCATGGTACAATATACCACACCGCACCAATCAGATACATCGCCAACACCCACTTCTGGCACTCACCACCACCGCGCAATTGCAGCAAAAGGCGCATTCGCGCACTTCACGCACTCCACCTCCTCCCATCCGCCACCCCATGGAGTACGGCGTTCTCTCTGCGCGCAACATCCGGCGCGTGGCGTTCGGCTCCTACACCTTCAACACCTGGTACGGCAACGGCGCGTACTTTGCCTCCGCCGGGGCCCTGGACTTGGGCACCGACACCGGCGGCGGCGCCAAACGCAAGCCGCCCACACTGGCCGCCTACTGGCTCGACACCCTCCACGTGTGCGACTTCTGCTTCAAGTACTCCGCCGACGCCAGCGCCATGGCCCAGCACAGGCAAATGTGCCCGCTCCACCAGGCGTTCCCGCCGTTCGGCACCGTGGTGTACGCGGACATGGCGGCGCAGCTTGTGATCAAGCGGGTGCGCGGGTTCCGCCACGAGCTCTTTTGCCAGAACTTGGCGCTCTTTGGCAAGCTCTTCCTCGACGACAAGCTGGTGTACTACAACGTGGCCGGGTTCGACTTCTACGTGGTGTACGGCGCCGACCCACATTACCCCACGCCGCCGCTGGGGCTGGTGTTGCCGGCAACGTTGCGGCCCATGGGGTTTTTCTCCAAGGAGACCAATGCGTGGGACTCGGACAACAACCTCGCGTGCGTGTGCGTGTTCCCGCCGTACCAGCGGCTCCGCTTGGGGTCGCTCTTGGTGGAGTTTCTGTACGCGTTGGCGCGCGCCACCCCGGGCCAGGCGCGCCTGGGGCCGGAGTTCCCGCTCCTGCCGTACGGCAAGCTCACGTACCTCCGGTTCTGGGCCAAGCGACTTGCGTTTCTTCTCTGCAACGACTTTGGTGCGGCGGACGACGTCACGCTCCGCCAGTTGGCCGACGCCACGGGCTTCCGCAAGGACGACTGTTTGCTTGCGTTGGAGTCGATGGGGGTGTTGCGCACGCTGGCGGCGGGCGGAGACGCGGTGCAGCTCGACCGCGCCCACTTGGCGCGCTGGTGCGCTGCGACCGGCGTGAACACCGCGGTGTGGGCGTGCATGCTCAACGAGGACCACCTACTTATATGAGGGAGAGAGGAGATAGAGGGAAGAGGACCGGGTAGATCAAGCAGAAACATTGCCATGAGCAAAGATTCACAACGAGCAACAAAGGTTAACGTCACCGGAGAAAATTACCGACACGGCAAACATGCGCACGGAGCGAGTCAACATACACATGCCCGATGCGCACTTCCCAATTCTCTGTGTTCTGTCTGATTCTGTCTGATTCCGTCTGATTCCGTCTGATTCTGTTTCTGGTCGACTTGATGTGCTCTTTTGACTCCCCCATCCCCTCATACCCCGTATTCCCTCTTGCATGCCCACTCTCCCCACTCATCACCCCGGATACTGCTGATTGTACTATAGAATGCATATACTCGTACGCGATGTACCTCTCTCTACTACTCCCCTCTTATCCATGGAGGAAAAGAAACGATTCTTTCCGAGTCCCGACGTGACGGAAAATCTGCTTTTTGTTGAAGATGACGACGTGGATATCCTCGACATTTCTCCTGCCACCGCCACGATTCCGACGCGTTCGGTACTGTCCTCTGCTTCAACTGTCTCCACTGAAACTGCGAACTCAACCAATGTCCCGTCCGTCATTCCCTCCTCAACTACACTCCCGACAAACGGTGGTGCCACGGAAATCTCTCCCATCGACGATATTGGCTACGAGCTTTTCCTGAGCCAGCTTCTGTCAGTCATTGGAGACGCGTCTATCCAGGCCATGAAGCACCTCTACGCAAAATACTTCAACCGCCCAAACTATATCCAACTTGCGTCCGACGAGTACTTCAACGGCATTTCGTTCGAAAACCCGCCGCCCGAACTGGATGACAAGAACGAGCAGATCAGACAGCTCATGGAACGCATGAACACTCAGGCACATATCGAAGCGCAAAACAAACGCGACGCGGGCTGGCAACGATATATTGGCACGTTGGATATTCAGGCATGGGCCACGAGACCGTATATGCGGAGCCTCAAATACAAACAGGTGCTTCAGTTGAAACGGTTGCTTCCGAACAAAATAAAGAAACTGTCGATCGTGGCGTCAAAGTTCGGTGATTCGGCCGTCATCCGCTTATACACCACCGAAGAAGACGGCGCACGTGAAATTGGCCGTGTTCCGGAAGACATTACTCGGATTCTTTCGCCGCTAATAGACTTGGACATTGCGAACTTCGAAACGTCAGTGATTATGGAAACAAAGGGCAGACTCTCGATCGGCGACCCATTTTTTCTTCAAATCAGATGTTTTCTCAACAACAACACATTCATTGAACATGGCCAAGTGGTTGGCGAAGAAAATAATTCCACAACGAAAAGGCGTAAAGTCGCAAAACCGGGATTTTCCTTTAGCCAGGAAACAGAGGCAGAGGCCGCCCTTCGGCTCAAACAACGTTCCATTTCGCGCTTATTTGAAAAGTTATCCATCACTCCGGGTGATATACCTCCAACCGATGTGGAAGAAATAACAGAAGAGGGCGATTCAACCAATAACACCCCAAAACCAGAAATAGCACCAACTGAAGAACTCAGTCTCGAACAACTTAAGGAGTTCTATACTGCGAACCAGCAGTCAGACCTTCTTGAGAATTTGCCCGAGGGAACCACTCCCCCAAAGGAAAACTTTGCCTTGACCTTGAGACCATACCAGAAGCACGGTTTGTCGTGGATGCTTTCACGAGAAAAAGAAATAGAAGTTCTAGAAACTCTTTCCACTGCTGAAGACGAGGTTCTCTCGACCCAAAAGCGGCAGGCAATTCGAAATCTGGATGCGGAGGTGATGGATCCATTATGGAGCACTTTTCGCTGGCCTCGCGATCCAGCAAATCCAGAGAACTTGCCCGACCAGCTGAAATACTTCTACGCAAACTTATACAATGGTGAGTTCTCCCTTGAGAAACCAATGTTGAAAAGCTTTCTTAAAGGTGGTATCTTGGCTGATGAAATGGGTCTAGGCAAAACTATTCTGACCCTTTCCTTGATCCATTCGGTGCCATATGATTCTTCAACCATTCATGTTGGAAGTCGAAACTATGCGTCCAAATCAACTCTTATTGTTGTGCCAATGTCACTTTTATCCCAGTGGAAGAGTGAATTTGACCGCTCCAACAAAAACTCGAAACACCGGTGTCACATTTATTATGGTGAGCTGGCACAGGCAGATTTATCTCTTCTTCTTTGCAACAGATCGGAGAATATTCCTATTGTGGTTTTGACTACTTATGGAACCGTGCAAAGTGAGTGGACTAGAATAAACAAACTTCGTGACGAGAACGGCAAACTACCCAAAATTGGGTTGTACTCGGTCGATTTTTTCCGGGTTGTCTTGGACGAGGGCCATAATATTAGGAACAGGACAACTAAGACGGCAAAGTCAGTACATGAACTTGAGCTGAGAAGAAGATGGATTCTTACTGGAACCCCGGTCGTTAACAGATTAGACGATATTTTCTCGTTAGTAAAGTTCTTAGGGCTTGAACCTTGGAGTAACTTTTCATACTGGAAGACGTTTGTTACCTTACCTTTTGAACAGAAGAAGTTTCATCAAACATTAGATGTGGTAAAGTCCATCCTACAACCAATCTTCTTAAGACGAACAAAGAATATGAAACAAAAAGACGGCACTCCATTGGTTGACCTTCCCAACAAAGAAGTTGTAATCGAAGAGTTGGAGTTCAGTGCGAGAGAGCAATTATTTTATGATTTCTTTAAGTCGAGAGCGTACAATTCTTTCAAGGAAGGGTTGAAAAGCGGTGAATTGATGAAAAAGTACACACAGATTCTCACCCACATTCTCCGCTTAAGACAGGTTTGTTGTCACGCTGATCTTGTCGCCGCAAGTTCAGAGCTCGATGATTCTTGGCAAGCAGAGCTTGCGGAGTTTGAACAGCCATTTGAGAAAGAAAAATTCGAATCTGAAACGGCTATGAAGGAGAAACTATACTCCCTCTATAAAAGAGTCAATCTTGAGGAATCGGAGTGCTCTATTTGCACACAAGCACCCATTTCTTTGGGAGAGTTGACTTTAACTGAATGTGGACATCAGTACTGCTTTCATTGTATCCTTGAGCATATTGAGTTTCAAACGAAGAATCGATCGAACCCGCTTTGCCCTGATTGTCGTCATCCTATCTCTAAATATCGCCTTTTCAAGGCAGCACTGAAGGATACAAGCAAAAAGAAAGTTCGGTTTCATACGAAAGAACTTACCGACGATATTTATGCCAGTTATAACTTCCACTTGTATCACTATGACCCTAACAAGACGTCTTCTAAGATCCAAGCGCTTGTATCCCATTTACGGACGTTAAAGGAGCAAAGCCCAGGCGAGCAAGTTGTGGTGTTCTCGCAATTTTCATCTTACCTTGATCTCATTGAAAACGAACTAAAATTACTCGAGTCTAATGATGACCTGGAGTTTGTGGTGTACAAATTTGATGGACGGTTAAATTTAAATGAGAGAGAGAAGATTTTACAAAAGTTTGCTCGAAAAGACGGCCATGGAAAGATAACAGTGTTGCTTCTTTCTTTAAAAGCAGGTGGTGTCGGTCTCAACTTGACTTGTTCAAGCAAAGCTTTTATGATGGACCCTTGGTGGTCTCCCAGCATCGAAGATCAGGCTATCGATAGAATACATCGGATAGGCCAAGAGCATAAAGTGAAGGTGGTGCGCTTTATTGTGAAAAATAGCATTGAGACGAAGATGTTAAAGATCCAAGAAAAGAAAAGAATGATGGGAGAAGCGGTAGAAGTTGAAGAGGAAGAAAGAAGGAAACAAAGAATAGAGGAAATCAAGCTTTTGTTTGATGAATAATCTGGATATGAAATGATACGCAAAAGCTATTCTTGTAAATATAGTAGTGGCAAATTTCTAAAAGCATATAAATTGTATCTTGTCGAGGGAAAGCTCGAGCGCGGTGGTAGAAATCAGTGATAACCAAGGGACGCTACGGACGCCATGCAGGTGGCGCGCGAGTGCATATAAAACATCAACATGTTTTATATCAAAGAAAAAAAACAAAGTCTCACTATACACGTTCAAATCGTTCACAATCCACACATGAAGCAAGGCGATCAAAGTATGTGACACCACCGGATGACTGAAAATGCATTTATATATGCAGAGGTGTAGGATAGCCGAATTATTGGGCCCGAACCACCACCATGATTCCCTTTTCCGGAAACAAATTTCTAACAATTCTAGCTCAATTTCAAACGCTAATAGAAGATATTGCGGTCGTTCTTCATGACGCTGACAAGGATGGGTTGTTGAAGAAAGAATTGGTTCCTTCTGGATTCCACGAAAATAACCCCAACCAGATTGTGGCGGCTTATAATGAATTCATGGAATCCAACCCCAAACCAACCTTGTTGTCGGTGGCAGACAAGGCCAAAAAGAACAAGTACACCACACCTTATCAGCTTTATCATGATATCAAATTGGTGGCTGCTCACGAGATCGTTCAATACAACGTTGGATCAGACAAATACATTGACATCGACTTCTTCTACAAGTTTTCCACTGAGATTTTACTAAGGGAAGTCGGGTCTCTTGGGCTCCGGCTCCAAGCTAATGAGTTGGACGAAGACACCTTGGGCATCTTCAGAGACGACTTCGAGAAGATTTCGAAGAACTATACCGTGGCCAATGGCGAAGTCATCACTCACATGCACAAGTATGAAGAGCCAATTGCACCTACATTCCACGGGTTGTACGGGGCACAACAACCGGTGCAAACCAAAACCATCACACAACCATTGTTTTCCAGTCTTGTTGGAAAGTCTTCGATCGACCTGCGTAACACGGTTGTTCCTGACCCATACCAATTGGCGAAAGTTGTGGGATCCGGCGTCGCGTCAAGCACCAATTCTAACTCGTTTAAGTCGTTCTCGAAGGCCACTGCCAGAATTCCTCCGCCTTCACTGGGACCAGCGCAGGTGTTGGACAGCTTTTTCCATCCTAACTGGTATACCATCGAAGCACCCAAGTGGTTGAAGTACAAGGAGCTCACGTTAAAGCCTCCTGTGGATTCTACATTGGTGAAAAATGCCGACTCGGATGACTTGCGTGCATTCGAGAAGCAATGCCAGACGATGTCGTTTGCGCCCACATATGATCTGAGAAACTCTGTTTTGAGTGAAGACCTCAAGACCTCCGTGTGGCTCAACCACATTGGACTCAAACAAATCGACCAGATCAAAGCGGCATACTTGCAAAAACAGGGAAAAGAAATCACGCTGCCAAAGGAGATCGCCGATGTTGCCGTTGAAGAAACAACTGCTCCTGCCGAGGAAGTTGGGACAACCGACGTTACTGCAGACTTTACACCTGCCACCACCAGTGAAATCAACCTAGAAAACTTGGCGCTGTTCAACCCTGAAGCGTTCATCCTGTTACAGGAATTGAAGCGTGAGCAGAACGAACTTGCCAAATCCCCACGCGATTTGCAAAAGCATATTTCTACATACTTGTTACAGTTGAACAAATTGCGCCAGCAGAGATTCTTGCAAAACAGCTCCACAGATCCAACCTCGGCTGAGGTGGTGCTCTACAAGAAGATCATGAGATTGATGACTTTTGTCATCAAGTCCGCAGAAGGCCAACAAGTTTCGCTTCCGTTGAGCAAGAAGTTGCCGGTTCTACTCAATGAGTACCGGGGGGTGTTACCTGGCCCATTGCCTACTAGAAGCATTTCTTCCACTAAAGCCAGCCGGTTGACCGGTATTAGAGGGCCTTACAAGAAGAAGGGAAGATTTGCGTAGTCTTGTATATCTACAGAAAAAATATGTGATAAAGTAGTGTAATTATACGTTAATGCCAATAGAGAAAAGATATACCAAGTAGACGTTTAACGCAGTGATAATGACCCATGTGAGAATGGCCGCGGCTCTGAGCCAGGATCCATTTTCAAACGTGATTTTCGTCACTCCCGTCTGGTCACCGGTCTCGGCCCCGCCATAAACCGTGCCCCCGTTAGATAAAAGGGCAGAACGCTCTCCAGCAGAGTCCGGAGCAATGTCGTATACCGTCATGTACTTCTTGGATGAGGTGAACCAGATCAACGGGGCACTCACAACCGGAAGAATGAAACTCAAAACCACCTGGGATGCATTCATGATAGTGGATACACCCTCGCGGCCCAACACCAAGATCACAATCACCACTGGAATAATGGCCAACACCCGCGTGACGATTCGACGCACCCAAGGGCGAAACGACCAGTTGATAAATCCTTCTGAAATGATCTGTCCCGCCATGGTGCAAACAATACCTGCGCTCTGGCCCGCAAACAACATCGACAACGCAAAGATAAGACCCACTGCTGGCGAAATGTAATAGGATAGCATGTGGTAGATAGACAATAAATCCGCCTCTTCCGCATCCGGCTTTCCGTACAATGTGGATCCAGCAACAATGAGAATGGCCGCGTTGACAAAAACAGCGATAAGGAAAAGAGAGAGGGCCAACTCGGTGTAGGAGTAGGTCAAGCAGTACTTGATGGCGGCATAAGATGGACGGTATTTGCGGCGAAGGTTGGTGTTGTCAGAAATAGCAACGAACTTACTATGGGTAACCGGCAAGGGGTCAGAGAGAGGAGCAGGAGATTCGTCATCCGAAGAACCGGGCTCGGAAATGATATGGTGCTGAATGTCGTAGTCTTTCAACCGCGACTGGACAAGAGAGGATCCAAGGTACAACGAGTGGGGCATCACTGTGCTGCCCACAATGCCGCAGCTCAAAAAGAGGGCGTTGCGCTCCTTGAAGACCTGGGAGTTGACAGGGAGGAATCCTTCCCATATGAGCTTCAACGAGCCCGGAGCGTAATCGCATTTGAAGAGTTCCAACACAAAACACACACACGTGGCGGCCACCAAAATCGTCACCATGCCCTCAAACGCTCTAGCTTGGCGCATTGTTCCATCCTTGTGGTATGCCATCAACACTATAAGCACGTCGAGCACCGTGATGACCACACCCCAGACCAACGGGATGCTGAACAAAATTTCTAGAGCAATGGCGGTTCCAACCACTTCCGCCAAGTCAGTAGCAATGATTGCGGCCTCGGCACAGACGTAAAGTGACAAGTTGAGCCACCACGGGAGACTCAAACGGCACATTTCCGCAAGATCTAGACCGGTCACGGTTCCGAGCTTAACACACAAGCACTGGAGAACCACGGCAAACAAGTTGCTCATCACCACAATGGTGAGATGCTGGTATTGGTATGAAGCACCAGAAGAAACGGCAGTGGAGTAATTTCCCGGGTCCATGTATGCCACCGAAACCATGATTCCCGGTCCAATGAACGAAGCGTACTTCCGCAATGCGCCCGCAACAGAATTCCACGAACTGACCATTTTAGACGAGAGGCGGTGTAACTGGATTAATTTCTAGAAAAATGGTGGAGGAGATTTCGGTATAGTGGGAGTGGGTATGAGTAGTATTGATGTCGCACGTATATGCGCTTATATGTGCGGCAGGTGTTCATACATGATATAGCGAGTCGTATACGATATAGCGGGTCGTATATGATATAGGGGGCTTATAGCCGCATATCTACATCTGTGAAAGGAGACAATTTTCGAAAATCTTGATCTCCAAAAATAGATTTAAACCAACATGCAAGTAGCCTTGTAGTGTAAGCTATACTGCGTCGGGTACACTGTGAATTTAGCAAGACCACACCAGTTGCAATTGTCCGATTCGCAAGGGAAAAGAGAGACTCGGCGAATCAAGCACAAAGATAGAGAGGAATCAACTCATGCAATTGCCAATCACCAAATCCCCTCTGCATCGTGCTGAATTAAATGTGTGGTAACTAACACCGATAATCTGGAACAGTGGGCTAGGTCACGTGCACGCGCTACAAACAACCAGTAATGGCCCACCGTCAGATATCAACCCCCACCATGTATCGAATTGGCAAATCGGTTCTTAGTCGGCACATTTTGAGACCGAGGCCGAAGCTTATCGTCCGCTTGTTTACGAAAACCGCATTTCTAAGCATAGAGTCTGCCCTTCTGGTTCAAGAGGCATTGAGAAAATATGTCAGATCCTATCCATCAGATACCACCACACACAGCCAAATCGACCAGTATGACGAGTTAAGATGCAGTATGAACAAGCCAGTGGACATTTTGGTGGGCATTGTCTATGAAAATGAAGAAGTTAAGCTGTCTTCCAAGGTGATTGAAGCACTTTTGGCTGATCCATTGGCGGCGGGAAATGAATCGTGGCTTTCTGACATCAAGCAACGGGACAGACACCGGCCAGCTCTATTTACATTCGCAGAATCCTCTCCGGAGTTGAGGCTTCTGGAGACTTTTCAAAGATCCGCGTCCACTTACGCTGTGCCGGCGCCTATTCTTAGCAGAGACCATCGCCAAGTGTTTGGCGATCTTTTTGCCTCGCTGCCTCAGAACGATTTGGTAGTTTTGGAATTTCCAGATCTTTCTGTGGCGACTAAAGTTGCCCCCTCGTGTCTGTTTTTGATATACATCACCAACCAGATTTCTTCTGACGTTACAAAATTGCCTACCGCGACACAGGACAAGATCTTGCTCACGATTATTGATAATACGGAGTACTCGCCCCTGTCTGTGGAGTCTTCGCCTGTTTCATTCGATCAGGATTTTAAACTCTTGCGCCACACCGTCAAGGTGAATTCGACTTTGGCCACGAGTGGAATTGAACAGTTCTTGAAGTATGATACGCAAGCGTCATCGCAGTACTTCGACTCGTTGCAAAGGAGTAACATCTTGGAGCTTTCAAAGTTCTTCCAATGGTTTTTGCGCTCTAACGTGTTGAATCAGTGGCAACTTCGCGTCATTCGTAAAGCCATTGCTCGGGATGACATTTCCCAAGATTCGATTCAAACAATCCGTGAGAATTTGAAGCTCAATTCAATTTCTGACTGCAGCAGCAACATGCATGCTGACTTGCAACAGAATTTTATTCCGCAAACGACTGATTTCTTCCGCAAGAAACTTTCTTGGTGGCAGCTCTACTTGAAAAATGACAACGTGGAGTACGCTCTCAAAGACTACTTTGGCGCTCATTTTATGAATAAGAGTATCGAAAGCTACAACTACGTCAAGGGCCAGGTCAATGCTAAACTTGCCCAGGATAGTTCTGCCGATACATTTATTCCGGCAAACCCGTTGCAGTCTCTCAAACAGGATGTTATCAATAGAAGAGTCCTGCTGGAGGTGCAACTGGTGGTTTATTCATGCATTCTGTCCGCGTTTGTGTATTATCAGCTCCCGCTCACTGCGTTGTCGTTGGTGGGGTATTTCTGGTTTGGAATACACGCTCAGACAGCGATTGCCATAACCGCGCTTGGATGGGTGGTTGGATTCAATCAAGTTCTGAAGGCGTGGCATTCTTTCACAAAAGAGTGGCTTGCAAAACTTTTCGATGAGGTGAGAGTCGTGGTTTCCAGAGATTGTATTGACCAAGGCCTTATACCCGAACTCAACAATAGCTACAGTAAAGCCAAAGAGTTGGCCAGCATCAGAGCTGAGATTTTGGATGCCTTGGATAAGTAATCTCTAGCATACAACACAAGGAGCATAAAAAAATGATTAGGGATTAATAAATAATATGGTATATGCAATGTAATAAATAGGGCACAGGGGCCATGCCGTGTTTCTCTACAAGGAAGGTGGGGGAGGAGGAGACGCAGATCTGCTCTTCAACTTTTGTTCAAGTCTTTCAAACTCCCGGTTGGCAATTTCCTCCTCCGGATCCAAGATTTGAACCACCTCCCGCACTTCTTCAATGTAATGCATGAGCATGGCCTCGATGCCACCCTTCAAAGTGTCCTCGCTCGAAGAGCACGATTTGCATGCACCCTGAAGCTTCAAAAACACTGTTCCCGTCTCTTCGTCAAATGCCTTGTACTCAATATCTCCGCCGTCGTCTTGGATTGCGGGCCGGATGCGAGTGTCGATCAACTCCTTGATCATGGAAACAATTTCGGAGTCGTCTTCAGCGGCGGAGAGGGAATCACCCTTTTCCAAGAGCTCCTTAGTAATCACCGGCTCAGTTTTGCTGGTCAAGAATGAATCCAACAAGTCAACAACTTCGGGGCGTAAGTTGGCCCAGTTAACGTGATCCTGTTTGTTGACGGTCAAGAAATCGTGGCCGATCATCACTGATTTGACACCATCTAGCTTGAAAAGCTTGAGCGCCAATGGCGAGTGAACCGCTTGTAAAGAAGTCGAAAATTCAAATGTCTTGTTCTCGAGTGGAGAAATCACCAGCTCGGGGGAAACAAACTTCAACGCATTTGCATTGGGGGTAGGGAAGGTCTTGAATGACAAAAGCCGCGCTGCTAGTCTGGAATGGCGTAAGCTGATCATGGTGTAGTTATTACGGAGTAGTTACAAAGTCCGATTTCTTGCCTTCCCGATTTCCCCTCATCACCTGATAGAAAGTCACGGGAATCGGTGTGCTGAGTAATCCCTCGGTTTTATTGGTACCGCGGAGCCGATAAGAGCCGAGACAGGGCAGGCTATCGATAAGAACAAACTCAAAATTCAACCGAACCTTCCATCGTGGGAATTTAAATCGAACATCAATAGTACGATTTAAGGCTCGTAAAAAATTCAATCCTAGGCATGTTGGATCCGACCCCGCTGTGGTTGTCTGCAGTCTGGAACATTTGGGGCCATGAGGTAGACTTCCCATTTCTGGGTCGGCTTATCGTACCAGTTGGGCGATTGGCCCAACGCAGTTCTACGTTGGAAATTATATTTACCCAAACATATCCAGAAAAATGAGTATTAAAAAAAGATAGTCGATTCCACTCGGCCACGTAATCAGCCCTTTACTAAAGAGAAAAACCATTCTCAGGTTTACTGCGCGGGCTTAGTATTCCATTGATCATGCATTAATTGATTGCCTCCTATGCGATTTTGTTGACCAAAACTGTTTGTTCTATCGGCAATGAACGTTTTTAGAGAAATAAATTCTGAGGAGATTAATGTGAACTAATCCAATGCAAAAACAATCGCGAGACATTTGATTCCCCCCAGAATTTCGGCGCTGGCTAACCTACAGCGGCACTATTCCATTTCGGTACTGCAAACGCTTCGTTTGGCGAAGTTTTCACGAGCCAAATGGTTCTATGGATGATCAGGCAGACCAGATAAATTAGCACCTTCCCCACGTGTCTGAGCTTAACCTGCATAGTTACTGTCTTCTTTTGGTAAGTCGTCTTCTGGACAGTTACTTCAGTTGTTCAATACCATGATGACGTAAACCAGAGAAATCCAGTTTTTGTCGGAACACCTCGCCGTTATATTATATTCTATAGTCTTTATTTGGCACTCTCTGTCAAGATTATCGTGTTCATTTATCAGTAAATGATATATTTTGTGTAGAAAACGTGGGTGCCAAGGATGCCAAGACTACCGTATTCTTTGTCGTTTTGGTCTTGCACTATGGGCTTTCCGCGATTTTGCACCCATTCATTCGCACCAAAGTGCTAAGCCGCGCCCGAATACCGTTATTGCAAACCATTGGCAATGTGCTCCCTAATTTTGAGTTTATTGGCGCTTATAGTATAAATTATCTGGCAATGAATGTCAACTTTAAACTTTTGTTCACTTTTTGTCCACCCCCAATCAGTCTCGCTACCCATTAATGAGTTTCTACCACCAATTCGACTATATCTTCGCTATTGGAATCATCTTTGCTTTCTTGGATGCATTCAATATTGGTGCCAATGATGTCGCAAACTCTTTCTCTTCCTCGGTATCCTCGAGGTCTCTAAAGTACTGGCAGGCAATGGTTCTTGCCGCCATAATGGAGTTCCTCGGTGCCCTTTTGGTGGGTAACAGGGTATCTGACACCATCAGAAACAAAATCATCAAGACAACTACTTTTGAAGATGATCCTACTGTGCTTATGTTAGGAATGGCTCTTGCTCTTGTTGGCTCGTCCATTTGGTTAAGTATTGCCACCTCCATTGGTATGCCTGTGTCAACCACTCATTCTATTATCGGTGCAGTAATTGGTGTCGGTATTGCTACCAAAGGCGCTGATCACGTTATTTGGGGATGGAAAGGATTTGCCCAGATTGTTGCTTCTTGGTTCATTGCCCCCGCTATTTCCGGTTGCATTGCGTCAATAGTCTTCCTTATCAGCAAATACACTGTGTTGGAAGTCAAAGATACCAAAACGGCCATCAGAAATGCCTTGTTCTTGATTCCCATTTTAGTGTACATAACGTTTTCTGTCTTGACCATGTTGATTGTGTGGAAGGGTTCACCTAAGTTGAAGTTGGATGACTTGTCGACTGGAGCGACCGTGGGATCCATTTTCGGTGTCGGGGCTGTTGCCTTTGTCGTCTATATGGTTTTCATTTTCCCTGTTGTGAAGAGAAGAGTCTACTATGATGATTGGAGAATGAGATGGTATGATGTTTTGAGGGGCCCTGTGTTTTACTTCAAGTCGACGGATGATATTCCCCCTATTCCGGAAGGACAGACGTTGACAATTGACTACTACGAAGGACGCCGTTTTGCGCCTGAGTTTGACGATGATCTCGAGAAAACTGACGGAATCGCGGAAAGTAAGCACTCGGTTTCCAGTACAATTCTGGTAAACGTTGCTACTGTTCAACCACAAAGCACCAAACAATTGTGGTTTGGCCTCCTCAAGGAGGGTCCGAAGCAATGGCCTCGTCTCTTGTGGTTGGTTGTATCTCACGGTTTCACGAAAGATGTTATTTCCAACCAGGTCAACAATGAGGGCATGTTGGGCAACGGCGTGAAGGACATGCATGCCAAGTCTAAGTTCTACGACAACAGGATTGAATATTTGTTCTCATTACTTCAGATTATTACTGCCTCCACCATGTCTTTTTCCCACGGTGCAAACGATATTTCCAACGCATCGGGCCCCTTGTCTACCGTTTATCTTGTTTGGTCCGGTCTGGGTTTGAAGGATACCCCACCTTTGTGGATTCTTGCATTTACGGGTGCCTCGTTGGTTATTGGTGCGTGGACTTTTGGTTACAAGATCATGTCTGTGCTTGGAAACAAAATGATTTTGCAGTCGCCGTCGAGGGGATTTGCCATTGAGTTTGGTGCGGCGATTACTGTTGTCATGGCCACCCAATTGGCGATTCCGGTTTCCACCACTCAGTGTGCAGTGGGCGCCACGGTGTTTGTTGGTTTATGTAACCAAGACTGGAAATCAGTCAACTGGAGAATGGTATCGTGGTGCTACTTGGGATGGGTTTTCACTTTGCCTATTGCTGGTATCATCTCCGGAGTGCTCACGGGCATCATTATCAATGCTCCGCGGTTGGGAGTGGAGTATGTGCCAACCTAATTTTACGTAGGTATTGAGGACTGGATCCTGGAAATAAACAGAAAATGTGATGTATTGTAACAGCAAGTGACATGATGTAAATATTTGGTGATGTACTATCACTATTCGTTTTCTACTATTTTACCAGTTTGTTTTATTATCCCCTGTCTCCCTCTCTTCTTGATCTGGTCCCGGGTCCTAGCTCAACCGCGCCAATGGCAGAGTGCGCATCCGTACATCCTGATCCATAATAAGGGACTCCGCTCAACCTTCAGCGCCTAGTACTATCAACGATGCTGGCAGAAGACAAATTCGACGCCTCCCTTGATCTCTTGCGCCGTCTTGACCCCAAATCGGTGTCGGAAAACTTGAATTCCATATGCACTCTTCTCCGAAACGACGAGTCGGTCGAAAATGAGGAATTGGCGCTGGATTTGTTGTCGTCGGTTGACACTCCCTTGACCGTGGCCAAGTGCGGTCAAACCAACAAGCAATTCTTGTGTTGCGATTACAACAGAGACGGAGACCTGTACCGCTCACCCTATTCCAACAAATACTATCCTCCCACCGGAGATGACGAGCTGCCTTTCCCTTCGGCGTCCTTGAGACAACTAGAGGTGAGAGCCAACGAGAGCTTTGACATTTATAGAGACTTGTACTATGAGGGAGGAGGATTGTCGTCGACTTATATGTGGGACACTGCCGAGGACGAAAACCTGGACAGCTTGGAAGAAGGCTTTGCCGGAGTGGTGTTGTTCAAAAAGGAAACGGAGGACCTGTCGGGAAAATGGGACTCGATCCACGTGTTTGAAATTGTTCCTGAAAGCTCGTCCACAGCGCTTTACAAGCTCACGTCGTCGGTGATTTTGGACTTGCAGAACAAGCTGGCTGGCTCCAACTCCTTATCTTTATCTGGCACTTTGACGAGACAAATCGAAACCACACAACAGATGAGCATTGATGGCGGTAGTCTTGAGTTGGCGCATTTGGTGAACTTGGGCCAGTTGGTGGAAAAAGCCGAGTACAACATCCGCAATTTGTTGCAGGAGGTGTATTTCGACAAGTTGAAGAACATCATCTTGAAGGACTTGCGGTCGGTGGGTGACATCAGCGACACGGCAGCGGACAACTTGAGACATTCAGAGGTGATCAAGGGTTTGCAGGAACTTTAGTCCATCTTGAAGTCAACTGAATCATGAAAAATGCATTATGCTTCCATATTATGTACTTGCGTAATTATCATACCTTTTTCCGCCTCATCGACGAGTACATCGACAAATCGACTAGCTCTTCTCCTTCCTCTTCTTCGTCCTTTTGCTGTTCGTCCTCTTCGGCGCTCAAATCAATGAGATCCGACTCATTGGCACGCTTATCCATAAGCTCGCGCTCGGCCTTTGGGTCACCTGCGACATTGCCGTTTAATGTGGGGCTCGGAGCCAACTCTGAGCTTTCATTCAATGATGCGAGCATGTTGGTCTTCATGTCGTTGACAAACGTCCACAAAGACGTTGACACTGCCTGAAACATATCTTCGGAGCTGTCGTGGTATATGGCTTTACTTAGCAGTGACCAATCTTGGCCAGAATGGGTGTTTGTCGTGTCTTTGCGCGGCCGGGAAGACGACGTTTTACGAACCACCCGATTTGTGTTCGATTTAGGTCGAGGCGAATGCATTGTTTTGTGAGGTGGAGGCGGAACGCGGGGCAGGGTTGGTCCGTCGTCTGCTGCTAGCGATTTCTCGATCTCATTCTGGATAAGTGAATCAAGCAGCTGGATAAACGTTATAGGTTTGGCCAAATTGTTCCAGATCTTTGACAGCCGGTCCAATTCTTCATGGTGAGGCAACGCATGAGCCGGTGCTGGGGTTGCTGGGGTTTCACCAGCACGTGTGACAGTATTAGTCGATTCGAGCGGTAGGCTTGCAGTGCCAGCCACAGACATTTCTCGATAGAGCGAGCGTTGGATCAAGCGGCGGAGCTGGGCCAAATCCAGCTCGGTGCTATTGAGTTTTTGTTCCAAGTTGGAAATGCCGTCTTTGATCTCCACCACCGCCATTTCTTTTAGTGCTAGAAGCCGTAGTTGTTCATCGATGCTAAGAGTTGAAAGTTGTTCAGCATTAGGAAGGGTGAACTCATAATGAAGACGACTGGAGTCTTCCCTTTTTGTTTCTGCTTCTCGTTTTGTGGTTGATCTGGAACGGTGAGTTCCGTGGGTTTGGCTCACTGATCTTTTTGACCGATGTAGGCCGGTCGAAACCGTATTGAAATTGATTCCCTTGGAGCGTGTTTTTGCTCGAGCAAGTGGTTTTTGTGGGATCTCCGGTGATTCCACCATTGTATTTGTGGTGTTGGTGGAATCCATGGTGGTCGGAGATGAAAATATGGTTCGCGTACGCGAATTTGATAACCCGCAGCAGGTACTACTGTGGTGAACATCGTATACGGACGAAGAATTGGGTCTTTTGGAGGCAGAAAAACGATGTGAGATAAAGGAATCAGTCTTATTTCCTAAATCCTAACTTAATTTTCCTTGAAAGCCACAGAATACTGTGAATTAGTTTTTGTTGATAACGTTCAATTACGCCGTAGACTAATCGTGTTGCGTGATGTCACAGTTAGTGCCAGTTCGTGTCTCCCGATCTGATTTCAACTCTACTGTTGTAATTTTCAATAGTGGGGCCTACGTAGTCCTTAAATATAGAAGAGTTTGAAAATCTCCCCAAAGCCCTTGGACTAAGGAAACAGATGCAAGTGGTCACTACCTTTTGTACAGAATTGACAAATGTGGGGAATTGTCGCGATTGTTATTCTTATCAGTTTTAACCCAATTCCACTCATTCAACAACAAATTCTGCCTGCTACGATACACCAGGCACTTTGGATCATCCCCAATGCTTACCTACCTACGAGGTATCTTCTTTATTCTACCGCATTTTATTGTCTGAGTTCAGCTTTCTCTCACCATATGGACGACTCCTACTTTGGAACACCGACGGACCCACTGGTCCTAAAAGCGGCCAAATGGCTTCCAGTTTTCATTCTTCTTCGGATTAAAAGACCTTGGTTGTGGACATTATTTGTTTCCTCCAATCAATCTCTCCGTAGATTCTTTGCATGGGCCGTTCGAGCCCATCAAAAGGATCCGATAACAGTCAACAGGAGAATCAACAAGTTGGCGAATTTCGCCAGCAGCTGTCTACTATTCAGCGCGGTGGCCAATAACTACTCAATACCGAAAGACTACTTGCTGGTGTACATTTTCATGACATATTATGGCGAATTGAATCCTCCAAGTTCTAAGGTGATTGTTTCTCCAACCACTCAACAGTTCTCAAAGATCCATACGTACCATGAGCACGGATGGATCCAGATACTCTACCGGAACAAGCACAAAATTATGTTCCCTGCCATCTTTGCTCAGATACTCTCCAACTACCTCACACCCACCACCTTCCGATTGAACCACAAATACTTGTCCGGCGGCATCAAGAAATACATCCTTAACCCCATTTGGTTCAACTTAAGTGTCACCACAAGAGCACAATCGGTTAATTGGATTGGCTTATCAAAAAGCTACATCTCCCATGCTAGTGTATTGTTTATCTATTGTGCTCTCATGGATGCAAAGTCTACCTTGGCGAAAATTTGGAATTCTTCTGGCCACGAATTTGGAATTTCGTTTGACGGACCAACGATGAGAAAGAATATTCTTCAAACACTTAAGAGAGCACTCGCAATAACCAATTTCATGTACTCTCCACACTTGATATCTGTGGTTCTTATCGGTTTGACGTCGCCGTTATTCAAGGCGAAATTGCTCCGCAGGCTATACGCGCAGAACACCAAACAATATGTCAAGTATTACATCAAAGCCATTGGGTTTGTGGCAGCATTTGGTTCCATGCTGATTGCTACCCCTTTTCTAACACAGAACACCGACTACTTATCCAAGTCCTTCATGGATGCGGTCAATATGTACCTCTTCCGAGTGGTGATTCTATCCAAATGGCGGATTGTGAAATCCAACCATCCTTGGTTCACACTTCTAAGGTATGGAACATGGGATCGCATTGAATCTTCGCTTATGTGCTACGGGGTGTGGAAACTCATGAATCTCAATGACTATATTGCGGCAAATCGGTTTGGCAAGAATGCCGCAGATTGCCACCGGATGGGAAGCGCTCCACTTTTACGAGGTATCGATAAACTCACGCACTGAGTTTCAATGGTCATGGTGTTACCCATTCCTACGACAAACAAATTTTTGTTACTTGTAACATACATTTTGGAAAGAGAGAACTGTAAAATACTTCTAGTAGCCACCTGCGCCAGGCACGTTTTCCTTACCCTTTAACTTGTTCAACAATGCAACGAATTTGCTCTTGTCGCGTCCGTCATCGGCAACTTCTCCCACGTCGGATACAAGCTCACCCACACGGTCCCACAAAGTACCTCTCTTCAAGAAATTGTCTCTGCTTTCCAAAAACGTCTCTTCTTCCTTCAACACGTCCTTGGAGTGCTGTTCCTTCTTGTTATTGTAGTTGTCGTAAAAGTCATCGATACTCTGTTGGGCAGTGGTAACAATGTCCTGTTTTTTCTTGCTGTTGGCGTTTTCTCTTTGCTCAATCTCCAATTCCCGGCGTTGTCTCCACTCGTTCAAAGGTTCGGATTCGCCCAAGTCGGTAGTCACGGGAGCGCTGGATCCGAAGTCCTCGAAATCTTCATCCTCTTCCTCTTGCTGGTAAGGTTCGGCGGCATCTTCCACCTCGGGGAACTGTTCTTTGAATTCCTGGATGTCGTCGTCACTCTCCGCCAAAACTTCATTGTCTTGCTCGGTTTGGAATTCGTCGCCGAGAAGTTCCTTTTCACGGGACAAAAAATCACCTTGGGCGTCTTGGTCTTCGACTGGCACTTCCAATTCGGGGTATTTGTCGGCCATTGGATATTTATAAATAGGGTAATGGCGGAAGCGGTAACTATGTTGTCCTTTGGTTGAGCGCGGTCGTGCGGGAGCGAATCTCTCCGCGCCAACCCGATTTCGCACCCACTGTGGCACAGCTATCTGCTAGAGAAAACGTTATTGCTATGGGATTCTTCAAATTCTTTTTGGTCAGATATGCTGTCAATCGGCTAAACTTTAAGATTGTAACGATTTATTAAACTCCGGATACCGGCTATATTCTAGATATGTTCTAGGTATTCTCTGTACTCTAGTACTCTAGATACACTAAACTTGTAGTCTACCTAACCTCTAACCATTCTTGCTATACTCCAATCTCTGTCTCCCCTTTATCCCACTATATCCCACTTTATACCACTCTATCACACTCTATCCTACTCTACCCCACTCTATCCTACTCTACCCCACTCTATATCCGCACTTAAATCTACACCTGCCTCCGATCAAGTCTCTACTATACAATGTACTATACAACCTCTTGGCTGATACTATATAACCGCACCGAAGTGTCGTGGCTGCCCACGGCCAATTGCAACTTGTTGCCCACAATTTTCGGGCTGAATGCAAGTTTGCTCACTCTGGCAGCAGGGGCAATGGAATCAGACACTTCCACCACCTTCACAAACGCTGGGTCCTTTTCCATGTGAACTGCGTAAATCGCCACGTCTCCCTTTTCGTGGCCCACCGCAACAAGGTATGCCCCATTTACCAAACTGGTTTGGAAACAAGACACCGAAGTCACCGCATCGTCCGTTTTCACCGACGCCACGCATTCCACGCCCGCATCCAGTGCCTTCCAGAGCTTGATCACCTTGTCACGCGAGCATGTGACCAAATAGTCGGAGCCATCGTGACCCGGGGCCCACGAGCAGTCCCAGATGATTCTGGTGTGCGCTTTAGCATTTAATTCCACCAAGTCAAATGTGCCTTCTGTCTCCGAACGAACCTTCCACAACGACATTTGTCTGTCACGCGATACCACCGCGAGGTACCGACCATCTGGGGAAAACTCCATACTGGTGATGGTCAAGTTGTGGCCTGTGAGCACCTCGTCCACGAGTTGGTAGTCTTTTTGCACATTGAAGATCCGCACCACCGCATGTTTGGCAGAGTTAGAACGACATGCAGATGCCACCAATGTGCCGTTGGGAGAGGCGGCACAGCAGGTGATTTCATACCCATGTCCGTACAACTTCTCGATTTCAGGGAACAAAGTGTATCTCTGCAAATGGTCTTCCAACGGCGGCCCTTGCAAAGTAGTCAAAACATCCACTCTTTCTTGCTTTTCTGTCTGGTTTCCTTCGAAGTCTTCTTCTCTCTGAGCTGCTTCGCCGGCCTCCAACTGCTCGTTCGCTGCTTTGTTGGATAAACCGAGAACGGGCAAAGATGCAGCTTCCGGTAAGCTCTCGCCGGCATCAGCAATAGTACCGCAGAACCGGCTCAAAAGACCATTTATGGACTGCGTCATTTCGAACACTCGCAAGATCTTCTCGTCTCCACCAGAGACAAACTTGGTCGACGACAAGTTGTCTAAGCAGATCATATCGTAACCGTGAATCTGGGCTCTGGCAAACTCGTGCCATGTTACCAGACTGGCCGAAATGGCAGGGCGTTCTGATACCCAAGGCGCAAAAGCTCGCGTGGTTTGGTCAAGCGATGTTTGGTAGAAGTAAGTGCCGTCTTTGGACCACACCACATCTGTGACTTCTCTGATGGCACCTGTCGATCCCAACACAGCATCCCACGAGTTGTCGTCGTCATCAGTAGTCTGGTACATTCTAAGGGCACCAGTCTTTCCGTTCGCCAAAATGAGCTGGTTTTGGGTCTCCTGGTCCTCAAACCAAAGACATGACCAGAATCCACCAGATGCGCCTGTCGCGGTGGATGCACCTTTGATGGAAAGCTCTCCCAAACGGCTCACCGAAACCCAGATTCCCGAGTCTTTGTCCATTTCCCAGATCATCAACGCGGTGTCCGCACTCAGCGACAACAACTGCAACTTCTTCTCCTTTCCGCTAGAAAACCGCGAGTATGATGGATGCCACTGCAACCCTGTGACCCAGTCATCGTGTCCCATAATCAACGCTTCAAAGCTGAACGCGGCTCTGCCTCCATCGAAGTCGAACTTATACTGTTTGTTAGACAACAACACGAGCTTCAGCTCATCTTCATCCGAGTTATCGATGGCGTCATTCAACCGCAACCGCCACAACCGGATATATCTATCTTGCGACCCGCTAGCCAAAATGTAGTCCGAACCTTCCTTTTCCGTCACGAATGCTAAACACTTGGTCCAGTCTTCGTGTCCCGTCAACACTGCACGCTGGGTAATGTCCGAGGCGGCAGAGCCAAAGGAGTAAACGAATAAGTCACACGAAGTGCCGCCGATCACCAAAAGGTACTGGCTTCCGATCTTCTGCAACGCCAAAGAAGTCGGGTAGAAGTTAAATTTGACGCGGAAGGTATGCACAGCCGAGAACAGGTCCTTCTCGATACGCCAAATCACAACGTCTCCAAGCGTGTTTCCCGTCACGAAGATTTCCTTGTCGACTGCCAAGCACACGACCGAGGCCGATTGTTCTGCGTTCGATGCTTGCAACTTGTAAAGTGCCGGATCGGAACCATTTCTGGCAAAAAGATTGATTGTTCCATCAGAACCAGCCGACAATAAGTGCTCTGATTCCGGAACGAACTTAACACATGTGACTTCGCCGTCTCCGTGCTTCAAGGTATGGTAGACGCCCTTCTTATCTTTGGCCAATGGATTCCAGAGCGCAATGGTATTTTTCGCTCCGTAAGCAACTAAATTGGGAATAAAGTCACTTACGAGAGCCTGTCTGTTTGCACCAATAAACACTGCATCTTGCGATACTAGCTCGCTGTCAGGCATGGTATGTGGAGTAGAGAGATGTGGTGAATAAAAAAATGCGATGTGGGTGCAAATGAGGTGCACGGGTGTATGATAATGGGTGTTGGAGAGTCAGGAGAAATGGCGGGGCCGATTACACTTTTTGTGGAACTTGAGATCGAGGAATAATTGAAATGGCATTTGAGGGCGTTGGCGATAGACTTGGAAACATTGGGTTGTATGCTACCGGAGGAGATTGTAGTAGATTCCAGTGACGCACAGTTGATGGATAGATGTAATGATTTCAGAACCACCTTGATCGACGAGTTCATAGGCTCACACTGAGTTTCATATCAAGGTTCCGATCGAGACTATCCGATACCATTTGTTTTGACAATTGTCAATCTGCTGGATCCAACCTCTTTGGCTGAAATCTTTTGATGTTTCGTGGACCTACACCTTCCTCTGCAGTCCGCGCTTTTCTTTCCCTAGGTCTTTTCTATGGTTTCGGCGTATGTGATTCGAATGTAGCTAGACAATAGAATTTACTAACCACCAGTGTCCTTTTAGTCCACAAAGCGACTCCAGAAACCATTGTTCAGTTTCAAGATGAGTTGTCCAACAAACTTCCCACACCCAAAGGTAAGTGGAGTTTCAACTTCAAGATCTTCAAAAACAACATCTACTCGATTCCCCAGGAACTCGCAGAGCTGCAGGACACCTCTCCGGAAAACAAATACCTCTATACATGGGTGCCGTCGTACTTGAACGACTCGTGCGTCACTCTCATCAACAAAACCACCGCCGGAGTGTTCAGTCATGTTGTACAAGAAGAACTCAGCACACCGTTCGAGTTTTCTATTCCCAACAGCCATTTGCATGAAGGCGCCACAACGGGATTGAACGATTCGTTCGATTTCATGCTCAATCAACGGATGCAGAGCATGTGGGTCCAAAGGCAGCTGATCAAAGGTGGCGGAGGTCAAATCTACGAGTTAGAGAACGGAAATCTCGTCATTCGCACTGCAAATGTGACGTTGCACGGCAATTTCCGGGGCTTATTGATCCAGATCGAGGTGGATCATAGTAAGATGGAGCTGATAGACCCAGAGCAGATCTTCACCGAGTTGATGACGAAATACGACATTCCTGTGGGTAGCTTGTGCTTCAAGGTGATGGATCCGCTGCGTTTCGACCACTACGGGGATTTAGCCCTCCAATACGCGGAGATCCTCAACTTCTAGCGGCTTTTAGTGTACGGTAGCGAAAAATATTACATCGTGGTGGTTTCTCCCTCTGGCGGTGCCAGTAGTAGGACGTAGCTGGTGTACGGGTGTCCCGATGCACACAATTTTCCCAGCGATGCTCTGCGCGACATTTCTTCTGTAACTACAAGTCTAGTCAAACAGCCACCATGGTGAAGCACAACAAAAAAGGCAAGAAGATAGACAGAAAGGCCAAAATCGAACAGGAGGAAAAGCAGATCCTGGAGCTCTGGACGAAAATCCAAGAGTTTGACCCGGCCCACGACGAAAAGAACATTTCGCAGTTTACTGATTTACCCATCACAGATGCTACCGCCAGAGGCCTCAAGGAGGCCAATTTCGTGTCGATGACCGATATCCAAAGAAAGTGCATTCCGTTGGCGTTGAAAGGCGAAGACATCATGGGAACCGCTCGGACAGGTTCGGGTAAGACCTTGGCATTCTTGATTCCGGTGATCGAACGTTTGGTCCACAGCAATATCACCGGGTTCGATGGCCTTGCCGCGTTAATCATATCGCCTACAAGAGAGTTGGCGGTGCAGATCTTTGAGGTTTTGACCAAGATCGGCAAGCACAACTCGTTCTCCGCCGGTCTTGTTACCGGAGGAAAAGATGTGCAATATGAGAAGGAAAGAGTGGCCCGGATGAACATCTTGGTAGGTACCCCCGGGCGTGTATCGCAGCATTTAAACGAAACCTACGGAATGGACACGTCCAACTTGCAGGTTTTGGTGTTGGACGAGGCCGACCGGTGCTTGGACATGGGGTTCAAGAAACAAATCGACAGCATTATCAGCCACTTGTCTCCCGACAGACAGACGCTTTTGTTTTCCGCCACTCAGTCTGAGAGCATCAAAGATCTCGCCAGATTGTCTTTGACCAACCCTACGCGTATTGGCGTGTCGTCCGACGCGACCATGTCCGCCACCCCGGAAACGTTGGATCAGTACTACGTGCGGATTCCGTTGGACGAGAAGTTGGATGTGTTGTGGTCGTTTATCAAGTCGCACTTGAAGTCGAAGATCTTAGTATTCTTCTCCTCGTCCAAGCAAGTGCAGTATACTTACGAGACGTTCCGGACGTTGCAACCGGGTATTTCGTTGTTGAAGTTGTACGGACGCCACAAGCAGACTTCCAGATTGGAAACTACCACCAAGTTTTCCCACGCACAGTATGCGTGTTTGTTTGCCACGGACATTGTCGCCCGTGGGTTGGATTTCCCTGCCATTGACTGGGTCGTCCAAGTGGACTGCCCCGAAGATGCTGCCACCTACGTTCACAGAGTGGGCCGGTGTGCCCGATTTGGGCGTCCGGGCAAATCGCTCTTGATGCTCTCCCCATCAGAAGAGGAAGGCATGTTGAAGAGATTGCAGAACCAGAACATCGACATCAAGATCATGAACATCAAGCAGAAGAGCAAGAAATCCATCAGGCCGCAGTTGCAGTCGTTATGTTTCAAGGACCCACAGATGAAGAACTTGGGACAACGTGCATTTATCTCGTACTACCGCTCGGTGTACATCCAAAAAGACAAGGATGTGTTCAAGATCGCTGAACTCCCCGCCGAGAAATACGCCGAGTCCTTGGGACTACCGGGTGCACCCAAGATCAAGATCAAGGGAGGCGAAAGTGGAAAGGAGAAGAAGAACATGTCAAGACAGTTGATGCACTTGCTGAAGGCGGACGACAACGGAGAAAACGACGAGGACGATGACGACAAGAAGAAGGTCAGAACCAAGTACGACAGAATGTTCGAGAGACAAAACCAGACAGTGTTGTCGAAGCAGTACTTGAACATGACTGGCACCGGTGTGCGTACCGAGGCCGACGATGAGGAGGACGACGATTTCATGCAAGTCAAGCGTCAAAACCACGACTTGACCGAGGTGGAGCTTCTGGACTTGACCATTCCCGTGTCCAAGAGAGCGGCCAAGAAGGCACTTTCAAAGAAGTTGTCTATCACCAACAAGGGC
This sequence comes from Clavispora fructus, assembly GCA_003707795.2. Taxonomy (NCBI): domain Eukaryota; kingdom Fungi; phylum Ascomycota; class Pichiomycetes; order Serinales; family Metschnikowiaceae; genus Clavispora; species Clavispora fructus. The sequence goes on from PPLK02000026.1 coordinate 55,350, forward strand.
TTGCCCACCAAGTTGAGATTCGACGACGAGGGCACCGCGCATCCGATCTACGAGCTTGAGGACGAAGACGACTTCAAGGCCAAGGGCTCGGCGAAAACGCAGAAGGAAGCGTTTGTGGAGAAAGAAACGGCCACCATGAACGACGCGGATCTCGAGGATAAGGAGGTGGCTCGTGATAAGAGACAAGAGAAGAAGAGAAAGAGAAAGGAGGCGGAAAGACGGTCGAGAGAAGAGGAGTCGCTGGACGAGGAAGAGACAGTGGTGACGTTGGGTGGTGCCAGTTTGGACCGCGACCTCGAGTCTCTGGACGAAAGCGAACCGGAAACGAAAAAGCCCAAGTGGTTCCAGAACGACAAGCATATGGACCGCGAGGACGATCTCGTGGAGCTCGATGCGCCAGAGACTTTGGAGGATTTGGAGGCGTTGACTGCCAGATTGATTGGGAACTAGTTAGACATCAATGCATCGCATATGGAGACACCGTAGTGGATAGACAAACGGGCCGCGCAATGGCCCCTTAAATATCAATGCATTGTATTTCTATAGACATGGGAGTTTGACCGAACCCAAAGAATGCTGGGACAAAACACCCAAAGTTCTAGGACAATATTTCCGGAGCTCATACCATCGGCGTTGCCACAATCTTACCTGCAACTTCGCCAAGACGGAACATATTGCCTCCAATTTTTCCGCCTTCCGCATCCAACATCTCTGTTTCCTCATCCTCCGGAAGTCTTTTGGCCTCGTGCGATTCGAGAACAACCACTTCCTGGAGAAACGTCGAGGGCACACCTCCTGTAGCCTCAAATGCGGTATTGCCCACATTGATGGTGATCTTGCCCAGCTTGTGGAAGTTGAGGCTGCCGATGTGGCCTTCTGCTGTCTGCACGGTAGGTGTGGCGAAAGGTGTGCGAGATTCGACCGGTTCCACCGGTTCCTGAGGAAACATCTGCGGAATGTGGAGCACAAAATAGCGGTCCGATACCGGCGCCTCGGCATCCGTCTTCAACCCGCCCAACTGCTCTGCGAGCATGTCGACGATCTCGCGCTGGTCGTCGATGTGGCGGTCGTACTCCGCCGCCTCAAGCGCATCATCCGGCCCGGTGGCTTCGGGCGGAGAAACTTCGTCCAGAGCCTCGGATTTGACCGACTCCACGGTGGGCATGCGAGAGTTGGCCGCCAGAACAGTAGCGGACGCAAGAACAGCCTCGGCCGTGGTGCTTTCGTCCTTCTGTGGCCGCACCGGGAACAACACCACCTCCGAGTCGTCAAACGCATAATCCTTGCTCATGTTGATCTTGGTGGCGTCATCGTCCGAGTCCGAGTCTGCATCGGGACTGGCGGACTTGCTTTTTCGGCTCTTCAACTTCAAGTGTGCCAACGGATCGCTGTGGGAAGAATCCGTGCCATAAATCCGATCTTGGGTCAACCCGGTTTTCGAGCTGGTGGCGCCTCCGCCCATGCTGACAGACCCCATAGCCAACGGACCAGACGAAACAAGATGAGTACCAACATATGCACCGCCTCTGCCTCTTCCACGGCCACGGGTGCCGCCTCTACCCCTTGTAGCCGCCGAACGGGGAGTATCTTCGGCTTTGACCACGGGAGCGTCTTTTTCACGGTCTTCTTTGCTCTTTCTGGCCACCGCCTTGGGCTTGAACTTGAGCGCGGGCTTGGCGCCCGTTTTCTTGGAGTTGAGCGATTCCAATCTGTTGGACATGTGGTGAAGGAGTATGTGGGTGGAATTTGGGATGAGGTGGTAGACCCGTACCTCAGATGAGAAATGGGTGGTACGGCGAGGAATGGATGTTAGGGATTATGGGATTTTTTTCGAGTATTTTCCGTTGCGCAGAGTAAGTATTGCTGGCGGATTTCCACTTTTGCCTTCTCTTTGTTTGTTTGTTGTTGTTGTTGTTGGTGTTGCAGAACCTACTGCCTACGGTACTGGATGCGAATGAACCCAGTACGAGAAAGTATGTATTAATGCCCTGTGCCAGACCTCGAACACATACCCTCTAGCGTCGAAAAGGTAAACAATATCCGAAAAGCCCGTATTTGACCCCATTGTAGCAATTCTCTAAAAACCCGATGAAGGTCCGTTTCTGTAACTCCCATCCTGATGGTCCAGGCCGTGTGTGCACACCAGTGCAAAAAAGTATAACGAGATGAGATTGAGAAATCACTACTATCCACGATGGCCAGAAACGACGATTTCTCGGATAACGAGATCGATGCGTTTGACGCTTCGAAACAGCAAATCATGCTTGACGAGGCTGGTGAATACTTGAACGGTTCCGGCGGTTCTGAAGACGAAGACTCCGAAGAAGAAGTGATGGGGCTTAAGTACCAGAACCCAGAAGACAGCGAGGAAGACGAAGACGAAGAGGAGGGAGAAGAAGAAGAGGAAGAAGATGAGGAAGAGGGAACACAAGGCTGGGGATCCAAGAAAAACTTCTACGGTGGTGACGATATTGACGAAGATGATGACAACGGAAAGGAAATGGCCGAAGAGGCGCTCAGGCAACAGAAAAAGCACTTGCAAGAGCTTGACATGGACGATTTCGTGGATGAAGACATGATGGAAGACTGGAAGAAGGCTGCTGAAGAGTATGACGACCTGAAGTCGGCTGTGCCTGTTGTCAGCGAGGAGGCTGTGAACTTGGATACCCTTGCGGAAGCAGACCAGTTGAAGTACTTGAACGGATCATTCCCGGAGTTTGTGCCGTTGTTGAAGGAGTTTGCGTCATTGGCGCCAAAGTTGGAGTCTTTCCAATCCGCCCACAACCCGATCGTGTCCACGAAAATTGCGGCGTTGTCGTCATACTTGAGTACCATTTCGTCGTACTTTGCGCTTTTCGCCGAGAACTCGCGGTCCAACGCCCATTTTTCCATGAAGGAGAACCCGGTGATGGAGTCAATTCTCAGTGCCAGAGAAGTTTGGAGGCAGGCCAACGAATTGAACGCGGCTGCGGTGCCTTCCGCCGACTCCGAACCGGAGGTGGAGGAGGATGTCGAAGTGTTCGATGCGGAGGAGAGTGAGGAAGTGGAAGAGCAAATGCAAACAGACTCCGAGGAAGAAGAGGAGGAAGAAGAAGAAGAGGAGGAGGAAGAGGCCTCCGACAAGGAGGTGGACATCGACGTCAACGTCAAGCGTACGATCAAGTCTGCAAAACAGGTTGTTTCGGGCGATTTCACCGAAACCGCCACTCCAGACCTGGTCGACCAGGAAGAAAAGGACCGCCGCAAGAAGTCGTTGCGTTTCTACACCTCCAAGATCGACCAGGCCGCCAAGAAGGCCGAGCGCAACGAGAAGTTCACCGGCGATCTCGACTTGCCATACAAGGAAAGACTTTTCGAGAGACAGCAACGTCTTGTGGAGGAGGCCAGAAAGAGAGGGTTGGGCACCGACAAGGCGCAGTTGGGCGACGACTTGGACGGCGCCGACTTTGGTTCCGACGAAGAGAAGGTGGCGCACCAAATCAACGAGGATGCGGAGGAATACTACGAGTCGATCAAAAACGCCAAGGTGGACAAGAAGGAAGCACGCCGGTCCGCCCACGAGATGGCGAAGAAGGCGGCCAGAGAGGGCAAGTTGGCCGAATTACAGGAGCATATCGACGGCGACGGCAAGAGAGCGCTCAATTTCCAAATTCTCAAGAACAAGGGTCTTACTCCCAACAGAAGAAACGAGAACAGAAACGCCAGAGTCAAGAAGAGAAAGAAGTACGAACAGGCCAAGAAGAAGCTCAAGTCGGTCAGACAAGTCTACGACGAGAGCAACAGAGGCCCATACCAGGGAGAAAAGACTGGTATCAAGAAGGGTGTGTCGCGGTCGGTCAAGCTTCATTAGAGTACTCTGGTGCTCATATTGCATGTACATTAATATTACGAGTCGAATTACGGTATGTATTATTTTGAGGGTGGGGAGAGAGGCTCGAGGTAGTAGTCGTCATAATGGCCAGCGTCAGAGTCTAGTGAGTTGGGTGAGAGTTGACGTGTTGGAAATGTAGAGCAAAGAGAACTTGACGCAGTAAGGTGAAGTATTGAGGAGTTCGAGTAGCCAGAAAGTTACATCAGATTAAATCACAGTAATAATTCAGTACCAAAACCAATCGAATCTGGTGACAGTACATTCAACAACCTCCACATTGCCTACATCATCGGTGGTATAGTGTGTTCATTATATTTACATTATCTTCGATAATTTGCAATAACCTAACGGCTGAAGGTGATGTCGTCAATACGCAAGATCGACTTCACCGTCTCCGCCGCCAACGTGATGGCACTGGTGCTCACCAACACCGGCTGCAACACGTTTTCAGCAAAAGTGTTGGTGGCACCCGATCTGCGCACGGAAATGCCCGCGTTCTTCTCTCCCATCTCGTGTCTGTTTCTCAAGTCAGTCACAACGCTGATTGGATTCAATCCCGCATTCTCTGCTAGCGTAGTAGGAATCACCTCCAACGCCTGGGCAAACTCCTGGTAAACAAAGTGCTCGACGCCACTCATTTGGGTCGCCTCCTTGAGCAAAACCCGCGACGCCTCCACCTCCGGCGCACTGCCACCCGCGATCATGGCCTTTTCCTTCACCAAGCATCTGATGACACAGAGGGCGTCGTGGATGGATCTTTCAGCCTCATCTAGCACAAGGTTGTTGGCGCCTCTAACCACCACCGATACCGTGGGCTTGGTGGTCTTGGAGCTGACACCGGTGATCTTGACGATCTTCGAGCCAGAAGACTCGATTTCCTCCACCAAGTCAGCAGAGCCCAATCTGTCCTCCGTGAAGTTCTCCACGTCCGCAATGGGCTTGCACCCAATGGCCTTGGTCAAGAACTCCACCTCGTCACGCTCAATGTCCTTGATGACCATGATGTTCAACTTGGACAAGAAGTGCAACGCCAAGTCGTTCACCGCGTCTCTCAAGATAGACTTCTGGATCAACAACACGTTACACTTGGCCTTCTTGATCTTCTTGCAGATGTTCAACAAGTACGCGCGTTCCTCCTTGAGGATCTTGTCCATCTGGCGGTAGTCGTTGACCACCACGTTGTTCTCCATGTCCGGTTTCGGAGGCGACAACTGGAACTGAATGAGCCCGATACGCGCCTTTTCAGTGCGAGTGGGTCCACCGGCCGACTTCAACACGTTTTGCGTCAACACCACGCCGTCCACGAGCTCGGTGTCGTCAATGGTGCCGCCCACCTTCTTGATGAGGCGGATGTCGTTCAAGTCCACATTGTCGCGGGTCTCGTTGGTCACCTTCAACACCGAGTCCACCGACAACGGCGACAACAACAGCGAGTGCTGCGACACAATCTTGGACGACAACGACGTGTTGGCGGCCTTGATCAAAATGTCCCGGTCGTCCAACGTGATCTTGTGCGACATGTCCAAGTACACCTGGCACACGCGCGCCGCCGCTCTCTGGAACGACTCGCCAATCAAAGTGGGGTGGATTCCCTTCTTCAACAACTTTTCCGCCGCGCCCAACAACGAGCCGGTCAAAATCGCCACGGTGGTAGTACCGTCACCGGCCTCCACGTCCTGGGCCGCAGAAACATCAACCAACATTCTGGCGGCAGGATGCAAGATGGCCATGTGTTTTAGGATGGTGGCACCGTCATTGGAGATGATGATCTCGCCGGTTTTGGTCTTGATCATCTTGTCCATGCCTTTGGGGCCCAACGAAGTTCTAATGGCATCGCTCACGGCCTTGGCGGCGAGAATGTTGCTTTTTCTGACCTCCTGCGGCTTGTCCTTGTCTCTGAATGTCGCATTGGACGGAGCGGCCGTTTGCGGTTGCGCCATTCTGGTGTTCTGGGGAAGTAGCGGTAGAGGGTAATGTCGTCGGGGTGGAGTAGTGTTTTTTTGCCGTGCGCGTGCAGGATGTATTCACGTGACTGAACCACACAGCAGGCGGACCGGGCGTCATATCCGCCTCGGGTGGAGACAGCGGCCGGGACGGGACCAATATTGAAGCTGAGTCTGGTCTGGTTACGGAATTTTTTTGTCCTTTCTGCGCAATGTGCGGCGGGCGTACTTTCGTGCTCTGAGTTTGCCAGTGTGGTCGCAGGTGCTTTGGGAGGTACGGGCCATGTCTTCTGGACCATTAATACCACCTTCTCCATGACCGCCGAGCCGTATATCTTCCACGAAACAAAAACCACGTGCGACGAGGTGAACTGGTGCTCTTACTCGAAGTGGAGTCCGTTTTTCGCTGCGTTTCTTCCCGAAGCGAAAGTGCTCACACCGGTTCCGCAGGCATTCCTAGATTACTTGAACGGTGACAGCATCCGGCTCCCGGCGCCAAAGTACGACGACAAGATTGTTTCCACCAGCGACAACGAATACAGTGATTGGGAAGACGCCGAGCCCGAAGCGTGCGACCCAGTGGCTGGTTTCAAAGAGTTCCACCACTCCATCGAAAATGTCATTTCCCAGTGGAAATCGGTGATGGTCAAGCTCAACTGGTCGGCGCCAAAAGACGCCAAATGGATTTTGATCAACAACAGCTTGCAATGCAATGCTGCCCTGGATGTTTATTTGTTGTTGAATGCGTCCGACCACGCCGCCCACGACTTGGATGGTCATATTTACGATGAGTGTGAAGACCATGACACCGGCGCGCGGCTCGAGCCGGAGTTGGTGATGAAAAGGTGGATTTCCGACTTGAATCCCGCACTCGAGTTCCGTGTGTTTGTGCGGGGCCGCCGCGTTGTGGGGGTGTCGCAGCGGGACTTGAACCACTACGAGTTTCTCGAAGATATCCAACAACAGCTCACCGACACCATCACCGACTTCTACGAGAGCGAGTTGAAGCACTCGGACTTTCCGGTGGAAAGCTATATCATGGATGTGTTGATCCCACGGCCGTACAACAAGGTGGTGATTCTTGACGTGAATCCGTTTGAGCGCAAGTGGAACAGTCTCTTGTTCACGTGGAACGAGCTTCTTGAGCCCAGGGAAAGCGACCAGTTTGAGTTGCGTATAATCACCGAAACCAACCTTGGGAGTATGGCCCGCAAAGACCATAGCGAAAACCAGGTTCCGATCGAGGTGGTGGATGCATCGCTTAACTCCGCGGCCATGGTGGAACTAGCCAAGGAGTGGCAGAACTTGGATGTGAAAGACAATCAACAATAGCCCGGGGAAATGCTGGTATCCATTTTCCAACAATAGTCCGGGCCGATACCCATTCTCCCAACGGAGGGTAACCACATAATCATAATCCCAGCGGACCGTAACCTACAATACTCCACTGGAGCGTACAATATACTCCGCTGAGTGTACAATAAACCTACAATCCCATCAGAACCATAACCGGACGTTTGCCTAATTTGGCCGCTCTACCTGTTCCACGTGTCTGGAGGATAAATCTGGTGCCTGGTCCACTCACTGTACATATCATTAGGAATGGAATCTATGTTATTGCAATCGCTAAGTAGCTGCAGCTCCGGTATTCTCAACCATTCGCACGCATATTGTCAACGCACCCACACGTCGTTGCATTTGGCCATGTACCGGACATTTTGCGGGCGAAAAGGTGGGGGAACTCGTTGGTGGGCGGATTACGACGGTAACAGCATCGGATTCGGACAAGTCTCTTCCACTGCCTTTTTCGTTTGGTGGGGTGGAACGCCGTTCCCTACAGTCCGGCTAGACTTCCCTATATGGAAGGACCGAGATCTCCTGCGCGTGCTCCCCCACGAATGTATATAGTTAACGGCAGGTGATTGTTTCGCCAGTTAAATAGACCCGAAAACCCACCTCACCTCTTCCGACAACAATGTCCGAAACCATTCAACTCGACAAATCAAACGTATGACCCAATTGCACTGTATCTCCGACAATACTAACCACAGATCTTTTTCCCCAGTTATAGGGGCCGCCTCACTGAAGGTATCACCTACAATAGCTCAAACAATACCCTATTGTGGATTGACATCATTGCTGCCGAAGCGCATCGAGTGAGTTTGGACGACAAAAACTACGAACAGCAACATCAGGTCATTCGGTTAGAAGACCCAAACGAAAGCATTGGCGCATTGTGTCTCACCAAGAACGACGACATTATTTTGCTCTGCAGCAAGTATGGCATTAGAACAGGCGACTTCAGAACCGGCGAAACCAAGGTGCTCGTGGACTACAACCATACACCGGAACAAAAGAAGCGGTTGCGGTCCAACGACGGCATCATTGATCCTCATGGTAACTTATGGATTGGAGTCATGTCCGATTTCACTGCGGGCGGAGTTATCCAGGAAGGATTTTTGTACCGTGTGGACTGCAAGGATCTCAGCATCAAAATCATGGTGGAGGGGGCGTTTATCCCCAATGGGTTGGCATTCAGCGCTGACGGCAAACGCTTCTACTGGACCGATTCAATGACGTTCAAATTGTGGCAGTTTGACTATGATATGGAGTCTGTCACCTTGTCCAACAGAACTGCCATCGTTGACTACAAGTCGATTTGCCCAAGAATTGCAGAACCCGCTCCAGATGGGTTGGCTATGACTCGTAACGGCACCATTTACCAAACCGTGTTTAGTGGTTCGCAAATAGTGAAGGTTACTACCGACGGAAAATTACACGGAAGATTCCAGTTGCCTGCCAGTTGCGTCACTTGTGTTTGTGTGGGAGGGAAAGGTGACGACACATTGTTTATCAACACTGCTACGCTTGACCACGAAGAGAACCCTGACGCCCCGGATGCGACTGACAAGACCGGAGATCTTGGAGGATTTTTGTTCCTGATCAAGTTAGACGAAAAGTTGGAGGGTGCTCCCAAGGTCATCTGGGGCGGAGAAGTTGGTGTATAAACAGGTATAGAGGGGCTGGCTAAGCTAACGTATAGATAATTGCATGATAAACATTTCACCAATGGTATGCTAGTAGAGCCGATGTTAGCATGCATCAGTTGCGGAAGAGCATAGTTGGCCCTATGGGCATGTAGATTAGATAACAGAGCAGATGAAGAATAAATCCAAATGTTTTTCAATGGGGTGAGTGTTTTCATAAAGTGGAGTGACCACGAAATAAGGTTTCTAATTTCCATCACCACGAAATAGAGTAATTTCCGCCATCGCAAAATAGAGTTTTCAACTTCCGTCTTTGCTCATCCACCTAGTTGTCACCACTAGGTTCCATGAGATGTAGTATGCGGTTCACAAACTCTTCCACGAGCTCATTTTCCTCTGAACCGCCCATTCGGAGATCACAAAGTCTCATGTTCGCGATTTCTCGTCTGTTTTCAGCAAGTGGCTCTTTGGTAAGCAGGGAATCTAATACAAGTTTCACGAGCACCGCTAAGTGCACCTGTAGCGCCTTATACTTTAAAAGAGATTGGATTATCGAGTCCTCTGCAATGCGGGCAAAAAGTGCATCCTGTGATCCTTCCTTTGGTTTTTGGTCTTCTAGTATCTTTTCTTCAACAACAGGGGTGGAAGCGTTCGTCACTTCAGTGTGTATATGCAGAGGCCCTTTGAAACATGCCAACGAACAGTATTCAACAGAGCACTTTGGACACTTATATTTGGCTGCATTCAGTTGGCAAATGGAACAAGTACCAAAAGCCATGGTGTATGGTACAAGTCTATTTGCCCTGCAGGAATGCGATGAAGGTGTAGTTTGGAACCTTTAATGTGATGGTTTAGTAATTTCTCTGCATTAACCAAGACCACAATATCTGCCTATGGACCAGCAAACTAGGATCTGAATAACCCCCGGTTCGATGATCTAAAAAAAAATAAAAGAATTCTGAGGCTGGCGCTCGTATTGCTTCAGCAAATATCACAATTAGACGAGTTGCGCGACATATGTTCTGTCCCACACACAACCATTCCCTAAGAGAGAAGTTAACGAACGTCACAGTTCTTTTATGTTGTACACACATACCCCACTTTCAAGCCCGTTCGAGGATCGAATATACGACGAACCAAAACACCCAAATGACACAGATACCTCAATTTCAGGAATTCTTGACCAGTTGTATCCGGAAGAATGGGCAATGGTCACGCGAACCATCCTCACTACAGGCGATCATATTTGAATGCGGCTCGCATCAGAAACCATAGCAATGTCGCACTCTGTCTCACCAAAGTAAAAAATAATTACACTGTCTGCCAGAATAGCGGGTGCGATCGCTGCAAGTTGCATCGCACAATAACCAGCTGTAGGAGGTCTAGAGTATGACACATCCAGTTGAATACCAGAATTGCATTAGGTTCAACTGCAGAAAATCCAATTTCAAAGTAGGTTGTGAGTCCCTAAATAGGAGGTGGCGGAAAGGTCTTGGCCAATAATATCGTTCTCAGGCTGATGCCTAATGGTCATGAGCCCCGAAAAACGGTAGCACTTCCGCGGTGAAATTATATGCTTTGCGCATAATTTGCGCATCAACATGAATTTCCAGGTTGCCTGTATCTTGAATGAATGAAACCTGCATGCCATAACAGACAACCTCTCTAATTGTGTGAATTATTGATTAGATATAAATAATGGGACCATACTAACACAATAGTAATTTACAAGAAGATCCTTGATTCCTTTCACGATAATTTTAAAATGGAAAGGTAGTTCTTGCCCGAAAAGGAGATTAGCCACCGGCGTATAGCTTTTAACCACCTTTGCATGAGCTGATGTACATTAATGCGTAATGCACACACGAAGTTAGCACCCAAGCTCTTGTTTTACACATTACACTTCTTATCATCAACAAGAGAGAACCGTCAAAATTGTAGTTTAGCCTATGACGCAACATCACACATGAGGTTGCCAACCAGTAACCTTGCTGTCGTAAGCACAATAGCAAATAGGTGACGCTTATGCGAACAGTAGAGAACATGAGATCAAGGGACAATGCAGGACAAACAAACCTTAAACCAACTGCGCACGACAAGACATGAGTAAAATGTAGCATGTCAGTATATTTGGGCATGGCAGAAGCGGAATCAGTCTCCACCCGCACAAAAATATCAGTGTGCGACTATGGTGAATATGCAACTGCGTACAGAAAATAAGCCACGCACCATTCAGGGCGTCTAGTTTCATTTAAATGCTATATGTGATACGGAGCGAACTGCTCATGCAAAACCAGTCGGGAGGGAATTGGTTGTACGCCTATCCTCGGCCATGACTGGGGGTAAAATTGTAATGGGAAAAATGCTGGAAATGGAAGTTGCTCAACGCACTTCATGCGGCTTCGCACCAAATGACTCGTTGGTCATAATGCGCCGTCTCTTGCACCCTGGGCGCCATACCGACATCAGTGGAGTAGGTAAAAATGAGACCGGAACGAAATCCAGCGACATTGGTGTAACGGGCATTTGTCGGTATGTCGTGGTGGCCACATATTGTGGAGTGTGGAGTTGAAAAATATCTGGGGGAGTCACACCTTGCATTGCTTGCAAAGGTGGCGTGGCCAATACAGACAGCAGTGATGATGCAAGAGGTACGATACGCTTGTCGTCGGGAGATACCATTTGCTGCAACTGTTGAACGTGATAGTGGTCGAATGCTTTGAACCGTTTCCACATGCGGCAATCGTGCTTGGACGTCAAACTGTAGTTCAATGCGGCAAGGAAATGAGTTTCAAGCTGGTTGAGAAGCGGAAGCAGAGACTTGAACAAGTTATATTTATTGAGAACTGATTGCCAAGTCTTCAACGTGTAACTCTGATCATTCAGGTATTTGTTGGCAATCACAAGAGCGGAGACGATGGTGTAATAAGACGCAGATCCGGGTCCCAAGGAGGTAACGGCGTTGGAGCTGTACTTTTCAAGGAAAACAAGAGCAAGCGCCAAGTTCGAAGGCGAAAGGTCCAAAGTGGCGATCACCGCAGCCAACTGGGCAGAACGGACTATGTTGGCTTCACAGTCCACAAGTAGAAGTCCACACTGGATGAAGGTATCTATTAGTGACATTGGATATTAGTAATAAGGGAGGGTAGAACGGTTATTCTATGCTAGGAAATGTAGCAGCATGATGAGGAGGAACTAGAGCAGTATATATTTGGAGATGGCGATGGGCAGCAGCATCGGACATGTCAGACATCTGCAGGTGGAGGGCACCAGTGTCAACTGTCACGGGCATGATAAGGCTGCATGTACTAGAAACAAAGGTGGTGCAAGTACTATGATGCAAAGCGAAATAAAATGGAGTATGTGCGCGAAATGTGTGCGTATCTGCAGGCATTAAGCGCTACGCAGTGCTAAATGCATTCACGCCTCACTCTTGGGGCTTCTTTGGTGGCCATTTCATGGTCATCCGTACACAACTACATAACGGCAGTCACTGAATTCGGGAATAGTCTGCAGGTGCTAGGCGGAAGCTCTGCAAACTGCTGCGGTAGAAGTGACCAAAAGTGAACGTCACTGAAATTGTGGTGCCATTACGCTTAATTGTTGATCGGTACTAATTCACCGTAATTACGGTTTTTGCTTGGGTTCCATATTACGATGCGTGTCAAGGTTGCCGAGTATCATGTAGTTTGAACATTTGCACCGCCACTTCTGTGTTTAGTGTGCATACCGGGCGCAACTGCGTGCGTTTATACGTTCATTGAGTATCGACGTCTTTTGTATGCGGATGCGTGCAACATTGGTGCGGAATCTACCAGTGTCTGAAGCGATGCTATATGTCTCTCACTTTGTTGTGCAGGTTCCTCCTAGGGTGGAATGGTGCTGTAGTATGGTTAAGCTTCTCAGCTACAAATCGAATGCACTGGCTGCTATTCAGCTTGCCGCACGTGATCCATATCTTAGTGCCATACAGTACATGTTCTTCCAGACGCAGTGTGCGACAATTCTTCATTCACATGCGCACTTAGTAATCGTGCTCCATACACGCCCAAAGGGGGGTCGCAACTCCGACAAAGAATTTCGTAATGGAAGGCGCATTTCCGGGCCACCGCACTTGGGATAGAACGCACCTGTTCTTATTAGGGCGTGCCTAGACGGGACATGCAGTCAACATTTCAAATAGTCGTAAGTCAAATATGGGATGCTACCTAATTTCTACGCATGAGTGGGTGAGGTTTAAGTTGGTGATTCAGGTTATGCAACCGTCGTTGTGCTCTTCGGTCACAAACGAGTGAAGATTGGCAATAATTTTTTTTGCTTTGCTTACGCTCTGGGATTTCTTGTAGGTTTAATTCGTTGAAGTGCTTGAATCTTCTTCTGCATAAAGTTTCCTGAAAAAGAGTATGCGGATCCCGCTGCGCATATACACATTCAATGAAACGATGATCAGACTGGTGAACTGCATATTCAGATATAATTCCACTGCCAGTCTCCTGCAAATAGGGCTCAATTACATCGTTTCAAATGGGTGGAATAAGCAAAAGTGCAAATACTGAATCAGAGATTATCAGTACCAGCCACCATTCACTTCGTATGTAGACAGCGACATCGACCGGATGTTTGGAACAGATGTTTTATTATTGTGAAAAATATATGATGGACACGTATGTGGTTAGTGTTACTATTGCATTCAACGGTTAACACATTTGATTCTGTGATGTCACTATGTTACTGTTCTCGCTGTCCGTTTCGATCGTGGTATGAGGTTCCATTGGTCTGTATACATGCTGTTCCATATTCCAGTCTCGTGAAGCGTTGGATACTTTAAATTACAGTTTATGTAATCATAAACTACGAAATCACATATTTTGAGGTGAGATATAATTCGGCAAGTAATGAGGTGAAACTATCAATATTTTCGGCCAATGAGGACCCGGTGCACGACAACATTCTACACAGGGTAACCAAGAAAAGTGGGAGCCGAGATGTTTCCGAAAATTTTTTTTGGTTTACCACCGATATCTCCTTTAGTGTGTGGCTAGGATTGTGTTACAAGGTGAATAGATATTTATGGCGGAAAAGGCGAAGCAGGCTGTGCCAAATGGCAAAATTTTACCTTGCAATGCGATTCGGAGCAAGCCTGAAGTATCTCGTGTCAACCGCACTGCTTCTTTGTATGCCTCTCTACGTAACTCCAAAAGACACTATACACGACACCAAAACGCACAGTATACACCACTACCAAAAGGTACACTTTATTTACACTTCAATTACAGTTTGTATCTACGCTTTAAGTTCCCATTACTTTTTCACACCACTACCCGCACTATACACACTTATTATTTACGCTTCGGTCGCACTATTCACACTTCATTCACACTCTTTATTCCCATTTTATTCTCGCTTTATTTCCACTTCATTTCTGCTTTATTTATATTTCCCCTTATATGTGAAATTTCCCATGCACGCTTCGGTTCACTCTCAAGTGCAGCTGCCGTCCATGTATAATTCTCCTTTCTCTATTTTCTCCTTAACCGCCGATTAGTTCGGCCTGTATATGCCGCACAAACATCGCGAACAAACTCGATCGCTTCTCCACCAAAAACCCGCTCACAACCCATAAACATCCACCAACTCAATCCCCGGATCACATTCTCTGCTGCCATCTCCGTTGCAATACTGATTGATCCAACTCCACTCCTACACACTTATCTCTCCGCCTGGGTGAACCTGCACATTCACCTACTCCATCAACATACTCAACAATGAAACCGGAAAAAGGCCCTCCACCTCCTACGTATCTGCCAGATCCACTCATGCGGACCGCTGTACCTCCTCTCATTCCCTGGACTCCCCCGCCCCTTTCGGATGGATCTCAACTTATGCCGCCACCGATTTCGCATGGCCCGTCCAATATGACTCCAGGACCTCCACAAGCGGGACCCCGAATGGCTTCTGCCCCGTCTACCCTGTATATGGCAAGCCATGCCGATATTCCTCGCAACGGTAGAGTACGCGTGAACCGAGCATGTCTTCGGTGCCGCTCTCACAAAATCAAGTGCACCGGCACATTTCCGTGTATAAATTGCACGAAAAACAATGAAGAGTGTCGGTTCGGAAAAGACGAGCCGCCAGCCAAAACACGCCGCACGCGTTCGCCGGAACCATCTCGCAGCGACACTTATACCGAGTATTTGGAGAGCCGAGTACGGTACTTGGAAAGTTTGCTGAAGCGATTAATGGACGAAAATCTGTACGAAAACGACGAGCGGATTCCTCGCCAGCGCCGCAAAAGGGGCCGCCACGAGCGAAACAGCGAAAATGAAGACTCTAAGTGGGACAGCATCGACCGCCTGGAAAGAGAAAACCGCACCCACCCCCGCAACTCCTTTGTTATCAGCTACACCGACCTGTACGGCCAAATCACTCTGAATGACCGTGATTTCCGGTCCAACGACGAAGAATATCAGGCTGCAGAACGGGCCAACTCCGCCATGCAGCAAAAGATGCAAACGGAAGACGAAACTCGCGAATCTGGAAACCCGGAAACCACCACAAACGGCGCCGGTGGCGAGTCTCCCCAAGCCCGCCAAGAAGCCCAGCGCACGTGGTCGTCGCTGGCTAAGTGGCGCATGGTTGATCGCCCCCTGCTTGCGCTCGTGACAGAACTTTGCACTTCGGTGTACGCGGGGCTCTCAGACTCCGCCAAATCCCACGTGAGTGTCCCTAGACGGCAATTTTTTGGGTGGAATATGAGCGGTTGTCATTACCTTCACCTGGAGCCATTCCCCCCGGAGCCAGACATGTCACAGCACTCGCAAGCGCAGCGTACCGCGTATGTGGACTATTTTTTCCGCGAGATCAACCCGTTGTACGCCATTCTCCACGAAACGGTGTTCCGGGAGCAGCTCCGCGCCTCTACTGCGGACGAATCCGCATCCACCAAGTTCACGGTACTTTTTCGCGCCATGCTTTGTCTTGTGTACGCGTTGAGCGTCCGGTTCACGGAGTTTGTGCGGCCCGAAGGTCCATCACTTGCGATGCTTCAGTGGGAAGAGGCGCTTTTTCAGTATGGCCACCGTGTTGTGCTGATCATTCTGTTTGAATGGGAGCTGTTTGAGCTTATCCAGTGCTGGCTCCTCATCACGCTTTATCTCCGCACCACTCACCGGCAAACGTCGGCCTTTACTGCTTTAGGCCGTGCTGTGCACATGTGTCGGGTGATGGGATTGGGCCGTCCACCGCGGCTGCCCCTGATACCCCAGTACGAAGTTCTCAAGGCGCGGCGTATCTTCGAATGTGTCTATTGTTTTGACCGCGTGGTGGGCTATTTTGGCGGACGCCGGCGGTCGTTTCCTTCCGTGGATATCAGCCGATGCGTGCCACTGCTTGACTTTGCCGCGGAATGCGACCGTGACGACTGGATCACGTTGCCAGCGTTTGCTATGATCCACATTGCCCGTGTGGCCAATTTAATTCCTCTGGGCCAACGCACAGAGATTCGCACGCAAATGATTGACCGTGAGTTGACGCAGTTAGACCATTGGCTCACGGAAAACGGGTTCGGCACGGCCGAGTCCATCTTCGCGGCGGAAAATACTGCAGTCGACCATATTCTGCCCACGGTGCGGGCGCAGGTGCGGTTCCATTTCTACGATTTGGTGCTAGCGGTTCACGGACAGGTGCTCTTTTCCATTTTGGGTCGCCCAATCCCAACTACCGGCATGCGGCTTGATTTGGTACGGAACGCAAACGCCGAGGTGATTCTGCTTGCGCAAAGTCTTGCTAGCCACGGTCTGTTGTACGTGCCATGGTACACCACGCTCAACCTTGTCTTTAATGCGGGGATTTGCTCACTTGTGCTCCTTCAGGCCAGTGTGGCAGTGCATGAAGCCCGTCGGGTGCTCGCAGGCGCCATGGAAGTGTTGCAGAAACTCCAGGACCTGCCAGTTTACGAAGATGGCAAGATGCTTTTCTTTGAACGGTTCAAAATGGTGCGTGAATGCATGTGGGCACTTAAAACCGCCAACCATATCGTCAGTCTTGGATTTACGGAAGCGGCGCAAGGGTTGCGGGACTTGGGCATAGACCACGGCAATTCCGACGTCAATCGGCAGTTCTTTGGCCAATTCGGGCTCATGGATGCTCCGGCCGAGAGTCTGCTTGATAAACTTGCTAATGACCAGAGTCGTCGCGGATTTCAAGACCGGCAGAAGATGGCGGCGCTGATTTCCGCGCTGTCACCAGAAAGCACGTTTTCGCAGCCTCATCTGTTGGGGTACGGTGGAAACGAGATTATCGAGAGTTTGCGCTGGTTCGATAACTGGCTTGACTTCGGGGAGGCGCCCTAAGTGTCCGGGTGTTCCGGTTGTGCAGGGCCATCTGTGGTCGGGGAAAAATGCCGGATGTGGGGACATTGTTTAATGTGGGGCGGTGCATTGTTGCCGGGAAATCCTGTCTGTTCGTACCCCGCGTGCCCCACGTACCGCCGTTGCCGGCGTTAGTCCCGCCCGCAGCCCTGCATGTGTGGGGAACCCGCCGGAAAAACCTCCGTGCCATGCAGTCTGACGTCTTCGCCATCCGTGGTGGCCCATGGTGCAGCTGGGGATAGCCGGGGTGCTGCGATGGCCTCGGGTCACCCGGGAGTCCAGGATACGTAATACTGATGGCTTGGGGCTACTCGGCGCTCCTCTTTTCCTAGTTTACCTATCAATAAAATAGACATTGCGTATATTTCTTGGGATTCGGGTTATCTCCGGCGTCGTATTCGGCGTGGCTGGTACCCCACTTGCGGAATTGCACCATCTCCGGACGCATGGCGGCTATTCGGCTGGTTTTCAGTGGGTTCTAGATGGACTTGGCATCACATGACAATTATTGATCGCTACTGCCATTCTCTTGTGTGCGCTGCCATGCCGGTGCCAATATCCCGAAGTATAGGTCACCGGAATTTAGGTACGAGGGTGCGCGACAAGGCCTGTGGTATTTGCGGAAATGACCGGGGCATCCTGCGCACATCCGTCAGATCCACCGGTGCCACTGCCGCATCGGGTTTTGTGACATGATTCTCGGAAAAACTTTTCTGCGGGTGCGCGTCCCCTGCACCCAAGCGACGATACCCTTGTACATCCCCCTCACCTACCTTCGCACATTTTCTACCGTTTTCGTTCTTCGTTTTTCCGCCTTCTCCTTCCAGCGCATACCTCGCACCCCTTTGCCGCTAGTCCCACGTACGAGCCACTCCACCTCCCAAAACTCCCGAACTCTGCTTGTGGCGTCGTTCCCAACCTGTTCTTGTCGGCACTCCAAACTTGCGAAACCCATCCACAGCTCCTGGGTTCCACCATTCCACCAATTATTCCACGCCGATAGCGCTCCACTCACATCTTCCGACCATCTGTGCTCCCGTATCACGTATCACGGCCGACAGTATTCCGGAAACAATCGCACAAGCACCTAATACCCTTTCCACCCGGAATAACTCGTCGCAATAACTCGTCGCAATAACTCCGGAACATCGCCAGCACAACGTTCGCTCCCAACTCCGCACATACCCGCTACCGCCATGTCTGACAAAAAGGAAGACCGCCCTTACAAGTGCACCATGTGTGACAAGGCATTCCACCGCCTCGAACATCTCACCCGCCATATCCGCACCCATACCGGCGAAAAACCGCATCCATGCACATTTCCCGGGTGCACCAAGCGTTTCTCCCGCCTGGACGAGCTCACACGCCACTTGCGCATCCACAACAACCCCGGCGCCCGCAAACGTGGCGCCAAGTTCCGCGGCGACGACGAAAACTACCCTGTGCTCCTTGATGCCAACGGCATGTCCATGATTCCGGTGGCCTTTGACGGCAACTCGCACTACTACCCGCTGCGGCCGTACCCTGTGTATGTGGTGCAAAACGGCACGCCGTTGATGGCGCCGGGCCAGACGATTGCAATTCCGGTGCCCCCGGGGCAACTCCCACACCCGGGGCAAGTTCCTCTCAGCCACCTCGGTGCGATTCCCGCTCCAGTGCAGGGACAGGTCCAGGTTCCGGGACAGGTTCAGGTTCCGGGACAGGTTCAGGTTCCGGGACAGCCTCAGCTTCCGGGACAGCCTCAGCTTCCGGGACAGCCCCAGCTTCCGGTTCAGGGCCACCTCCAGAGCCTCCCGAGCCACGCTGGAGTCGCCAGCCCAGACTTCTTCGCGGGCCAAGTTTTCCGCGGTGAGGCGCGCCCTGAAGTTCGCGACACCCGCCCCGACCTCCGCAACACCCGCTCCGACTTTGCGCGCGACTACGCCCCGCCGCTCTTCCGCGCCGTGTCCTCCGACGTGCCGCGCCCCATCCCCAAGTCCACCAGCCTGACCTCGCTCGCGCTGGGCGCCGTCAGCGGCTCCACCTCCGGCTCCAACTCCGGCTGCGCATCCCTCAGCACCTCCCCCGACACCCAAAAACCCCCGCCGTCGTTTTCCAACCTCAGCGACTACTTTGTGCGCCGCCCCCAGTCGCACGGCCTCAAGGGCTCGTCGTCCGCAGGAAACTTGCCGTCGCTCGGCAGTTTGTCGCTGCTCCAGCGCATGACGCCACTCAAAACACCCACGCCCGCACCTCCCCACGCCGCAGGTGGCCTCCCGTCGCAACCGTCGCTGACACTGCTCAACCTCGAGTTTGCGCCGCCCCTGAAAAAATCGCGCCCCAACTCGCCCGCGCTCGTGCCCACCGCCCTATACACCGCGCCGCTGGCCGAGCGCCTCGCGCACGACAACATGATTCCCGCGCACGCGGTGGCGCGCGGCAAGGCGCCGTTCACCATTCTGCCGAACGAAACCCCGCTCCAGACCCCGTCGCACTCGCCGCCGCTCGCGCCCCAGTCCGCGCCCCAGCCGCTCAACCTGTTGCACCTCATTTCCAAGTTGGAAAAACAGGCCCGCGAGCCGCCGGTGTACGAGCAACGGGATGACAGCATCGCCATCAACGGAACGATGTTGCCGCCCATCCGGTCCGTGTTCAATTTTACCCCGGAACCACTGGCGCAGACCCTGCGCAACTAATTTATATGGATAGGAATAGACTATGGGAAGGATGTGATGTAGATTGGAAGATTGTTTTACTGGTGTGGACGATAGGTTGTATCCCCGGTGGAATAAGCTGATGTTTAGCACTGATTATCTGCGCTGTTCTACTGTTGTTTCGCTTGCTCTGTTTCTTTTGATTTTTCTAGTTCTCATGCACTCTGTGTGTTGTTCTTTGTGTTGTGGGCACTTTGAGAAGATATTGCGGAACTGCCGATAATACTCATTTACGGCGGGTGTCAGTCACCGGTGGTGTTTACTCAACCGGCAACTGCTCTCGATTCCTATCAACCCATTCCTTTCGTTTCATACGGGACATAAATTGCACGAGATATTTATTTACATCAAACACTGCACGACTCGATAGTTTCAAGACGTCCAACCCATTGTTATTAGCAAGTTAGCTGATGAAACTGCGAAACGGAAACGGAGGAGAAACTGCGAAACTGAGAAACTGCGCAACGGAATCTGAAATTGAAACCGTTCCCTTCTTAGTTCACTCCGAGCTTCCTCGACCCCTATCATTCCTTGCACTGTTCCAATATCTACACAAGCCTCGTTATCGCCTCCGGTTACCCCTATCTTAACGGTTTTCGGGGTATATGCGATTCCTTTAACGCATACGCATTCGCACTGCGATATCTTCGATCCTATACTCCAGTTAAGCTCCTGTGCTTACACCTGCACCAAGCCCTATACAAACATTACATATAATTTCCACACCACACACACACCAATCTACAATAACCACACTATCTACACTAACATCACAACTACACTAACACCACATCTACACCAGCACCACATCTACAATTACCACACTAATGCACACTTTTCTTTACAACCTCCTATACCTCGACCTGTCCCAACAGGGATGAAATCCGAGTTGCTTCGCCACCTTCATTCATGAGTGTCAAGTGTGATCATCGCTTTGTTTCTTTTTCCGACCTGCCTGTTGTTCTGGTGCTCGTTAAACAGAGGAAACCCGTCCATCCGACATGACTAGTGCCAAGTATACGGTCACCGGATGAGCCGTAAACAATTTTCACCGAAACGTGGTAGTGATTCAGGGGCTGTTGTGTCATTTCTGGCTCACCGTAATTCTGTATTCACTAACGTTCTTTTTTTTTTCTTCATTTTGCCCCTGTTGATTGAGCATCAGTGAAAACAAAGCTTGGCCGCGCAATCCGGGCGGTTTTCTTCTTCGCATTTATTATCCAACTCCTACACTCCATGGTTTGCGTGATGTTTTGGGTTAATGTTGGAATTTGTTTACATTGACTTGTAAGGAACCACCCTTTTCTTTCGTATCACCTCCCATTTCTGATCGGGATCATCCCCTTTTTCCATTCAAGAACCGGCACATGCCGCACGCCTAATTATATACGTCTGTGGTGTGCATGTAGCCGCTTGTGCTCCAACTGCAGACATTGGGGTCATGTTGCTGTGTGCAGTCTGCCATCCACAGACGGCTGGTTCAGCAGTTGACCGGCCCAAGCCCTGGCAACCAGGGTCTCCCGATACCGACGAATACCGTCTAGCGCCGCGCACCCCATGAATGATGCCGCCCCCGAAACCCCCGTCCAAATCTGACGACTAATGACCGACATCTAGAACCGCGTTTGTGCAGGATGGCAAAATTTTCATTTTTGCCTCGTGGGACAAATAGTTAAAGGCTCGGTTGCGCCTTTGGATTTTCTCCACCAAACTGCATTCTCTTTTACCTTTCTTGGAGTTCGTTGGTTTGCCGTGTTTTTCTTAGTCACCCAAACCTCTTTCTCTGTTTGGATTTTGTCCAGAACTTTACTGTTTTCTGGCATCAAAACTTCCAAAGGAAAGTTTCCCCCCCCAAATTTCTCCAGGTGTCCCGGTCGAGCTTTTCACTAAGTCCTCGTCCGCATTCCGTTCTCTCCGTGGTTGTTCGTCTCGCTCCGTTTCGAACCGCAGCTCTTTCGCTAGTGCTGCCACCCCGAGGTCCCAGAAATTTACTTCCAAAAGTGCAACCGCCAGGTCACACCCCGTGGTCACAAACGTGGTAATTGCAACTGTTTCACCCCGATGTACCACACCTACCACTCTCTTGGCGCCGCCGCGCACCCCCCGCACGGTGCCTTGCCCCACGCGTCCATCGGCGCCGGTGGCCACCGTGCGCTGTCGCTGATGTCCTACGGCAACTACTCGTACGGCCCCATGGCGCCGGCGTACCACAAAATGGCCGTTTTCGGCAGACCGGCGCCGGCCCCGGCGCCCGAATCCGTCAACGGCGGCATCTCCGCGGTGCTTGACTACGACGCGGCCAACATGGCCGCGTTTCTCAGTTGGTGTGCGTTTGGCATGCTAGGCCAGACCCGCAACCCGTCCAAGGAGTTTGAGGGCGTGGTGGTGCTGATTTTGCACGCCACGCGCTTGCCCAAGTCCACCATTATCATTGCGTTGGAGTACTTGAACCAGCGGTTCTCTGGCGCCGCTTTGGGCCCGCTTGCGGAGCGCGAGCTCTTTTTGAAGCTCGTGGTGGCGTTGGTGTTGGCCAACAAGTTCAACGACGACAACACCTTCACCAACCGGCTGTGGGCCGGGGCCACCGGGCTTGCCATCGACCAGATCAACCAGGAGGAGCGTGTGTGGTTGGCTGCAGTCAAGTGGCAGTTGAACGTGGCCAAGTACCAGCCCAACATCAACACGTTGGAGGAGTGCTGGCGCACGTGGATGGACAAGTTTGCGTCGTCGGCGGTGGTGACGCCGGTGCCTGACTACTACGCGTCGGTGCCGCAGTCGCCCGCCTACGATATGCCGGTGGACTCGTCGCCCATCGACATTTCCTACGATTGGAACCAGTACTACGCACGCAACCCGTACGTGGCGCCGCAGCCTTCCATCTGGGCGTACTCCAACCAGTACCAGTACGCGCCGCCTACGGACCACTACGGCTACGTGCCGTACTACAACGGCGTGGCCATTTGTTGATGTGTAATCTTATTGGTCCGTTATGTGTATGAATGGAGTGATGGGATTGAATTGTTCGAACCGATGCCTTCTTGATGCCGTGTGGTGTTTGGGCTTGGTGTTCGGTTGTTTTTCTTCGCTGTATTGCTGACGCGAACAGAGGTTCGGTGTTGGCGTATCTTCTCAATAATATGTTTTCGGGTAGTGAGTGTAGAACGGCTGTTTTAGATGAGTGATTGGTTCGGCGTTGGTCCAGGGTGGTTTTGACGATAACATGTGAAAGAGTTGGCTACGTCTGGGCGGATATTGCTGTGGCGGCTTCCGCTGTGTTTTTCCAATGTATTCCGTCTTTACGCCAATGGTTGACCTGGCTTTACTACAATGGATTGACTTGTCTTTACTCCAATGTAGTCGTACCTCATATCGATACTGTATTTCTTTACTCGATTTGCTTACTGTTCACTGCTTCTTCGCCGTCTTCACCGTATTACCTATCCACGCTCTTCTTTATTTCCAAATAGCCTCTCGACTCTCTCCCTACAACACTCAATCAACTCGTCTATTTCTCTATGCTGCTTCAGGCTCCTCCTTCGCCTCAAACTCTCCATCCTCCTCCTCGTCGTCCTCGGGAATCTCTTCCGCCGCCTTTTTGAAGTCAATCACCTTACCCCGCGTTCTTCTGCCGCTGGTGATGATGTTGGCCTCGTCAATCTCCAACAAATCCTCCTCCTCGTCGTCGTTTTCCTCTTCGGGCTCTTCCTTGTCGTCGTTTTCGTCCGATTCGGGCTCGTCTTTTGGAGCGTCGTCGTATTGGCGTCTTCTTCTCTTCTTCTTGGGCTTTTCCGCCTCGTCGCCCGCTCTCTTGGTTTCCTCCTTGGTTTCGGTTTTGGGCTCCATCACCTCTTTTTCGGCAGCAACTGCCACTGGCTTGGTTTCGGTTTTTTCGGTGTCAGACATGTTGGGATGAAAGTTGAGGCAACGCGGCGCGCGCTCTATATATATCGCGAACCCTGTGGATTAGTGAATGCGGCACATTGCCGAAGGAGTTTTGTATACGGAAATTGGGCGACTTTGGGTTTAACGATTTAGTGACGCAACATGATTCGGGTACCAGTCTGGAGTTGTACATGATGGAGTGATCTACGTGGTGAAGTGTGCGCAGGGGAAGATCCAGGCAATGGAAATGTCGTGGGGATGTGAAGGTGTTGCAATGTCGTGCTAGTATTTGCTTTCGTTTTATTGTGTCGCTGCTTGTGTCGCTGCTTCTGTCGCTGCTTGTGTCGCTGCTTGTATCGCTGCTTGTGTCGCTGCTCGTGTCGCTGCTCGTGTCGCTGCTCGTGTCGCTGCTCGTGTCGCTGCTCGTGTCCCTGCCCGTTGTGTCGCTTCTCACTGTGTCGGTCGCTGTTGACGTCCTATGTCGTTCAACCATTCTATCCTTACGTCGCATGTCCGTCGTCACTGCTTCTACAATTTCTCCAAGGTCTAATCTATCTACATAGTAATCTCTGTCTGTAATTCCTGGCATCCACATTGGTCTGCGCACGACTGATTCTGCATCTCAACACTATCCAAAGAATCATCACTATCCAAAGAATCAACATCACCACCGTATCCACCATGTCGGCCCCAGTTACCGTGACCAAGAAAACAAAAATGTCGGATCTCCTCAATTTCCGCCTAAAGATCTCGACCCTTGATGGCCGTTCTTTCACCGGCCAACTATTGGCATTCGACAAGCACATGAATTTGGTTCTTGCAGACACAGAAGAAGCCCGGGTCACGAAAAAGTCGTACCAAGAACTTGCCAAATCCAAAACCAACGGACAGGTGAAAGTTTCCGAAGAGAAGCGCTTTCTTGGCCTTATTATTCTTAGGGGAGAGCAGGTTGTGAGTGTGGTGATCAAAAGTGGCCCAACGGCCGACATCAAGAAAAGATTGACACAGTTGAAGCAAGGAACGGGCCAAACGCGGCCGGTGAAGGTTCCTGTGAGCCAAAAGGATGGTCTCAAGGGACCTTCGAGGGCTGGTCGGGTATAAGATAGAGTTGAACGATTCTCTAGACGGAAGCATATATAATAATACAAGGAATAATTACGTGGGACATAAGCCATGACCGGTACATCTCTGAACATGGCCGATTGCAGGAACATGGACCGTTATGAGAAGAGAAAACTGAGGAGAATATGAACTGTGGTAACGCTTCATGATAATGAGACAATCCATGATACCATGAAATCCTCCATAAATCACAAAATACTCCATGACATGCTCCATATATATCCCATGCCATGAAACTCCATGAAACTCCACCCCCACATCCCAAACATATATATCCTACTATCCATGGATTCTTCCCATCCGCTATATTATCAAGCGTGTATTCGGCGATTACGCAGTTACTCCCGTCTGCCTCTGCGGTGGTACTTCCATCATTCCAATCCAATATAACTCAGCAGCAGTTGGACTTGTTTCCTCCTCTCTTCTCCTGTGGTGCAGGAGTCAAGGAAATGGTCGGTCCACCCGAAGGCTTGGCGGACGAAACGTTGTCGTTGGTGTCCAACTGGTGCTTGCTGATCATCTCGTAGATGTTCTTCAACAACTGGTGGAACGACAAGTCCACATTGTCCGACGACAACGCCGACGCTTCGGTGAACAACAAGTTGTTTTCCGTAGCAAAGCTCTTAGCCTCCTCGGTGGGCACCGCGCGCAAGTGGTCCAAATCCGACTTGTTGCCCACCAACTCGATCACGATGTTGGCGTCCGCGTGCTCTCTCAACTCCTTCAACCATCTGGAAACCGACTCGTACGACTCGGTCTTGGAAATGTCGTAGACGATTAACGCACCCACCGCGCCTCGGTAGTAGGCCGAGGTGATGGCCCGGTATCTCTCCTGGCCCGCAGTGTCCCAGATCTGGGCCTTGACTCGTTTTCCGTCGATTTCCAACGTTCTGGTAGCAAACTCCACGCCGATGGTGGAACGCGACTCCAAGTTGAACTCGTCGCGGGTGAAACGGGACAAAAGGTTGGATTTTCCGACCCCAGAGTCGCCAATCAACACGATCTTGTACAAGTACTCGTAGTCGTAGGAATAGTCGTCGGTGTTTTCACTCATGGTTGGTTTGTGGTGGATTTGGCTTCAGGAGGGTAGACTGAAACGATACGGGGCGTGTTTGGGAAAATGGGGCACACGGTGTGGATTAGACAAAGTCAGGGGTGCTGGAGGCAAATTCACGGGTGTAGTTGATGATGCGGAGCCGGTTGGGGTGATCACCGGGGGAAAGATTAGTGGTGAAACGGTGGAAACAAAACCCGGCCGAGTACCAGGGCGCACACCCGTACATCCGGGCCAAACCCCTCCACGGCCTCCGCCTCTCTGTGTTGATCGCCCAGCGGCGGCTGTGCACTACTAAACTGGTTCTGGTTGGGTTGGCTTGGGGCTACTCCTTTCGAATTGGTGACTCGGAGGATGGTGGTGGGTTTTGCTGCAACTGGGTCTAAATATAGTTTTGCCCGCCTCGCGCCGCGTGTCCTCACTGGTCACGTTACTGTATAAGCGTGAATCTGGTTTCGCCAGAATTACGATATTCCAGAAAATAGCGGAGTTCTCCTTCTCGGCAGTCTTACAGTAGGAATATATAGCACCGTGGTCCGCATGTTTTGTCTACATCGTATTCATGTCTTCTTGATCAAAGAGATATAGTACATACTACTCGCGGCCCCTTCTGCTGTCATCGCGAGCGGCTTTTCTCTCCAACTCGTCCCAATCGTCTCCGTCGTCGCTGTCTTCCTCGCCACTTCCGCTTCCGCTTCCTTCGGACCCGTCAGACGAGTAGTCATCCTCACTTTCAGCTTCGCTCGCCTCTTCGTCAGAAGGATCGTCGTCGCTGGCTTCGAACTCCGACTCTTCGTCTTCCGATTCTTCCTCGTCGCTGTCACCCTCGCCGGTTAATCCACGCCAGCCGCCATCGGCGAAGAACGAGTATGGGTCGGACAAAATTGTCTTCATAAGCGCGCCCCAGTTCAAGTTCATCTGGCCCTCAGAGAACGGAATGTCCACGTTAGTTAACCAGTTCTTGATATCCTCCAACAACTCCATCGGGATAGTGTTGATGTGCACCACGGGCTTGTGGAAGTCCTTGAACACAAACACCATATCAAAGTTCTTCAAGCCAAACTGCACACGCTCCAAGTGGGCAATTTCGATTTCCTCCAACGTCACCACTAAGTAGGGCGGGTCAATCAACGACACCAAGCAGTCTCTGGTGGGCATACAGAACACCGCGGACCGGAACGGAACACCCTGGAATCCCAACTCCCGGAACGGAATATCCAAGTCAATGGCGCCCTTGGACGCGTCACTGATAAGTTCAGCAAACGTCTTGAACTCCTTGTCCAACATGGCTTTTCTCTTTCTCTCTTCCTGCTCCTGTTGCAACTCGTCCTCGTCTCCGTATCTGTATCTTCTTTTACGGCCTCCAGTTTCGTCAAACGCCATGTCGCTCGCCTCACGGTAGAACTGCACGTCGTGTGTCTTTCTCTTCCCAATCATGATCGGGCTCTTCAAGTGGCAGTGGATCAACACGATCAACTCCTCCTTGCAAGGCTGGAAAAACAAGTGCTTGATGTTGGAAAACAAAATGTCGATCTTCTGGTCTGCTCTGAACGATGACTGGTATCTCAAACCGTTTTCATGGATCAGCAACACTCCGCCAATCTTTTTGGTGTCGGGAGTGGGTCTGACAAACACCTGCTCCAACTTCTTCACGCGCGAACCCTTCAACTCCACCAAGTTGCCTTGGTGCACCACGTCCGAGAGCTGCTTCTTCTCCGCTTCTCTCTTGACGCTGTCCTTCTTCAAGTCCTGGATCGCCTTGTACACGTCCACCATTCTCTGGCGGTCTTTGGAGCGGAATGTGATGGACCGCACAAACTGGTCGTCGGGGTTGTCCTCATACGGCAACTCGGCTCTTCTAGAATTGTTTCCACCGGCGCCAGGCGAGTTGAAGTTCAATCTCAAGTATGTGTAGTCGCCCTCCTCGTTCTGCGACCCGTTTTTGAACGAGTTGATGTGGAATGGAACCGGTCTGCCGCAGATGGGCAAGATGATGGTGTGGTTCTTGTAGTCGATGTGGATCTTCAAGTCACGCACGTTGCTGGGGATCTGCGACTCTCTGACGTACGACTCGTACCTCTTGAACATGGGTTTGAAGTCCGAGGCGTCGGTGGCGTCCGCCTGGGAGAACCGGGCCAAACCTTCCTGCTGGCGCTTTTCCTGCAACTTGCGCTGCACCTCCTGTCTCACCTTCTCGGCATTGACGTCGTCGGCGGCGGCGTTTTCGTGACGCAACTTGGACTTCAAGATCTTGGAGTTGGGGTCGTTGGCCTTCTTCTTCTCCGCAGGCGCAGCTTCCGGCTTGACCTTACGGTCGGTGGTCTCCTTCTTCACGGCCTTGTCGTCCTCCTTGAAGTAGAACGTGATCTCTCTCCTGGACTTTTGGAAATCGGTCAAGAGGAACGCCTCGCCCTCGCCCACCTTGTAGGTGTCGGTGAGAAGCAACGCGTAGGTCTTCGACTTGGAGGTGGTGGCGCTGGCGTTGGTCAAGCCGCTGAAGCCGATGGTCAACGAGAACACCTGGCCGTTGACCAACTGTCTGTCGTTCTTTCCGTTCAACACCAAGGTGGAGTCGCGGAACTCGAGGCCGGTGAGCCAGCCCGCGTTTTTGGTGAAGCTATCGACCAACTGCGGGTTTTTCGCGCGGATGAACTCCACGGCCTTGGAGTACACGTCCTTGGCCACCGCTCCGCTCTTCAACAACGTGGACGCAATGTGTTCCTGCAACTGCAACAAGAGGTCGTAGTTGGCCTCCATTTCGGGCGAGGGGTCGATCAAAAACGTGCGGCCCACGTTGGAGCAGTAGTTCTTGTAGCGCAAGCCCAAGGACGCCACGATGGCGCCGTCGCCCACAAACGGCTTTTCCGACAGCAACGCGCTGGGCTTCAAGTCGTAGTCGCCGCCGCTCTGCACGATGGGGGAGTAGCACCAGTCGATCTGCTCCGGGTCGAAGTCGCGGTTGGCGCCTAACACCTTCTTGGCCACCGGGGTGCGGGTCCACTTGTTGGAGTCAATTTTCTTGTCGAGTTTGTCGGAAATATCCACGTTGGTGGTTTTGACCTCCTCGTCCACAAGCACCATCATGTCGTTGGCGAACGAGTCCATCATCACCACCGACGCCTTGGCCGCCAACTGGAGGCAGCTGAACTCGTCCGAGTCCTTCAACTCGAGGCTCTTGGACACAAACACCGCGGCGTCGGCGAACTCCAACGCTGCGGGCGCGGAAATCTCCTTCCACTCGTCAATGAACTTTCCTTTGAACGCGTCCTTGGTGATGGTGCCGATTTTGGCGCCGGGAGCGGCGGCCTGGGCCACCAAGTCGTCGAACAACTTCTTGTTGTGGGCGGCGTCTTTTGTTCTGCTCCAAATGTGCACTTTGCTGGAGTTGGCGGTGGGCGGGGCGGTCAAATGGGCCAAGTGCTTGGCCTTGCCCTCGGAGGTGATGATGATGCAGTTGTCCTGATTGATGTAGATGGCGGTGTGGGCAAACTCGTAGCCGAGAAGCCAAAGTTGCACCACGGTGGATTTTTTGTAGGTGGAGTCGTCATCGCGGGCGCCGGCCAAAAACAAGAGGGAGGAGAAGGAAGGGTCGGCCACCAAGTTTTTCTGGAGGATGGACAACCGCTTGTGGAACGCGGACGCGTCGATGACTACTTCCGACATGGTGTGTTGGAGAGAGAGAGGAAAAGATTGAAGGGCGGCGGGAGTAGGCGGTGGGGAGGTACGGGTGGGAGAGACGCAAGAGACACAGGAGAGAAGCAAGAGACAGGGAGAAACATAGACATGGAGAAACATAGACATGGAGAAACATAGACATGGAGAAACATAGACGTGGGACATGAGACGAGAGACGCGACACACGATGTTCTTTCCTGAGACATTACACCAGCCGTGAGAGACATTATAGAGACGTGAGACACTACGCACTACGCACTACGCACTTCGCACGACACGACACACTACACACGACACGACACAACGCGCAATGTCTCGCACGCGTCTACCACACTCCTCCCATGTTCCGCCAAACAAAACGCCGCGTCGCCGGCCGGCGCAACTTCGAGGACGTCGCATCCTACGCCCACGCCACGTACCCCTCGCGCCTCTCCTTCTACGACCTCCCGCCGCGCGAGGAAATCACGCTCGAGCAGTTCGAAACCTGGGCCATCGACCGCCTCCGCATCCTCGTGGAAATCGAGTCGTGTGTCGCGCGCGGCAAGTCGCTCCGTGAAACCGAGGCCGTGGTCAAGCCGCTCCTCGCCAAATACCTCCCCACCGCCAGCAGCGGGCCCGACATTGTCGCGGAGCGCCGCAAGGACTACTACTCCCACTACACGTTGCGCCTCGTGTTCTGCCGCACCGATGAGCTCCGGCGCAAGTTCGTGCGCAACGAGGCTGTGCTCTTCAAAATCCGCTACAACATGCTCCAGCCCAAAGAGCAGCACGAGTTTGTGCGCGCCCACGCCGCCAAGTTGCAGTGGGAATACATCCTGCCCGAAGACAAGGCCGCGCGCGCCGACGCGCTCTACGCCGCGCTGGCGCCCGCGCTCCGCGCCGCGCTCGCGGCCGACGCTGACGCCGCGCCCGTGGTCTCGGCCGACGCCCTCCGCCTCCACGTGCGCACCAAGGAGACGTTCATCCGGTTGCCGTTTGCGCACGTGCCGCAGTTGGTGGCTCTGCGCCTGGTGTACGTGCTGCGCGGCTACGCGTACATCCCGTCCACGCTCCAGGTGGCGTTGCTCGCGGTGGTGTTTTCCGACGCGCTTGCGGGCGCGCTCGTCAAGACGTTCCACGCGCTCCCGCGGTTGGAGGAGGACGACCGGTTGATGCCGTTGCTCGCGCACTTGTCGCGCAACTTCGCCGCGGTGCAGTACGACGGCGGCGGCGGCGACGGCGGCGCGGGCTTGACCGCGGCCGCGGTGCTGTCGCCCGAGGTGGCGCGCCACTTCCCGCTCTGCGCCCGCCGCTTGCTGCGCGCGTTGGCGGCCGACGCCCACTTGAAGTACGGCGCGCGCCAGCAGCTCGGGTTGTTCTTGAAGGGCGCGGGGCTCGGCGTGGACGAGGCGCTCAAGTTCTGGGCCGCCCAGTTCACCCGCACCGCCAAGCTCAACATGGACTCGTTCAACAAGGAGTACCGGTACAACTTCCGCCACATGTACGGCTTGGAGGGCGGCCGCATCAACTACAAGCCGTGGGACTGCAACACCATCTTGCTGAAGCCCAAGCCGCAGCGCGGCGAGGCCCACGGCTGTCCGTACCGCGACTTGTCGCTCGACGCGTTGGTGGCGAGCTTGGCGGAAATGGGCGTGTCCGACCCGCACGACGTGAATGGCGTGGTGGAGGACGTGGCGAAGCACGACTACACCGTGGCGTGCACCCGGGTGTTTGAGATCACCCACCGGGCGCAGATGGCGAAGCCGGAGAACCTCCACATCACCCATCCGAACTTGTACTTTGACCGCTCGCGCCAGTTGGAGAAGAGCGAGGTGCGGGTGGAGTAGACGGCGGTGTTGGGATTGTACCGTGCCAATTGGATTAGTGGCTACTTATTGGCTTCGTTGGCTTGGCTGGCTAGGTTGGCTTGGCTGGCTAGGTTGGCTTGGCTATTGGTACGTCTCGTTGTCTTGCGCTGCAATAGAACGCTTTACAAACTGTGGGGCGGTGGGCACGTCTTGCAGTCGGGCTATCAACCGACTTCATCCCACACCTCGTGTCTTCGGTTCATGTCTGCCTCCACCTTATTTATACCGTCTATCGGGACGTCTACATCGTGTAGTTGGCGGCTCAGCCTCAGTTCTCTAATATCCTCTTTCATTGAATAAAACATCACCGTCATCCCGCCTCCCGTCTTTCCCCCCGGCTCCTACTCCAACTCGAGCGAACTCCAGAGATCGCGGAAATTCCACCACGAGGCGCCAGATCCGCACAATCCCACCCAGAACGGACTCAAGCACCCTTCGTACAACGACCAGTGCAACACCAACGGAAGCTGCACCACCTGCTGGAACAACGAAATCCGCCACGCCCCATCCCGTTTGGCCCGCGGCGTTCTCCGGAAAAGCTCAACAATCTCAATCAAAATGTAAGCTCCCCACACCCGCGAACTCCAGATGTATGTTTCGATACACCACCGCTCGTTGTCGCCGGTGCCAATCCAGTTGTGGTCCGTCAACCAGCCAACGTTCTCAAAAAGTTCCAAAATAAGACAGTTGATGGCCTGCGCAAAGTTGACGATCCGGTTTGAAAGCGGCACCGCCAGTCCGGACAACGCCGCGAACTCGTCTATGATCCACGGCATATACTTGATGGCATCCGTCAACCGGTTGAAAATACGCACGTCCGAAATGTACGCCGAGGTTGTTTTCAAGTGCTTGGCAATGTTTCCAAGCCGGGCGTCGATCTTGCCGTTGATCACCACCGGGGAATCTTTCGCCTTTTCTGGGGAATCGGATTCCTCGTGCTTTTCGTGACGTTTCTCCCCATCGTTTTTTTCCCGTAGCACAGCCTTGTTCTGGCATTGGGGAACTCCAGCTAGCCGCAAAACATTCACCTTTTGCTTCGCCAAAAACTGCAAGATGTGGCCTCGGTTGTCCAACACGGCGCTCACCAAAAGCGCAAAGTAGCATATGAAGTATAAGTTGCGATCCACCGTGGCTGACGAATCCAATATTTTGTCACAGATCTCCAGGTAGAATTTACGGGAGAAAAGCGTTTTTCTGACCACGGCATTGAGCTTCAAGAGCGGCGTGAGCGGCAAACGACCACGGGCAGTTTTCATGGTAGTGGTACCGAGGTATATCGCCGATAAAGAATCTGGAGTGCAGATGAGATTGTGTACTTGGCGTGATTGCGTCCAATACGACCTTTGGAGCAGTGTTGGGGGTTTTATAGGGAATAGACTGTTTTAGTTCGGCTATCGGTTTGTCGGTTGGTAGGTTTGTGGGTTTATCGGTTTGTCGGTTTATCGATTGATCGGTTTTTTCGGTTTATCGATTGATCGGTTTGTCAGTTATTTTGTTTATGAGGTTTTGATACTGCCTGAGCTTGCACCCGTCGACTCAGTGTTTTTGTTTCCGTTCTTGAACGCTTAGTTGCGTATTTTTGGGAAGTCTTATACCCTTGAACTTGAATCCGGGTGTTGATATCATCCTCCTTCCGGTTGTCCGCATATGCTTGCCTAATTAGGCCTTTATACCCGCCAAGACAGCAACTAATTGTGTTTGCTTTCGTTTCACTGTTGATAAATAGGTTCCGATAATCTTGATGTCGCTAAATATGGAGACAGTGTTGTAATTCTTACCCAAGACAGTGTTGGGAATTACTTCCTGGACCAAACTCTTTCCGCTTTAGTGTACAATGGCTGTGCGATTGCAAAATGAACAGGGACAATTTACCCAAAATACTTAAAATACATAAAACACCCAAAATACACCATAGATACAATATCAGAGCCACTCCCATCAAGCCCTCTTAATCCCCTCATTCCCATTTATATTCCCAGGTGTCATGCCCCACTGGGGTACGGATGTATACCCCGCCATTTGCATTCGCAGAGCGCCATTTCTGCACTACCAACTCCACTTCCTAATCTCCTTACCATCCTTTCTCCATGTCCAACTTGCCAAAAGTTTTGGTTGTGGGTTCTGGTGGCGTTGGTGCCATGGCAGGACTCTCGCTTTCTCTCAACAAAAAATGCTCCGTCACGCTTGTTGTGCGGTCCGACTTTGATCTCATTTCTTCTTCGGGTTACACCATCGAGTCCGCCATCCACGGCACAATCGCCGGGTGGAAACCCGAGCATGTGAGTCCATCGGTAGCGGCGGCCGCCTCTGACTTTGGTCCTTTTGACTTTGTTGTCGTCACCACGAAGAACATTCCAGACGGGCATATGACGTGCGAACAGATTGTGGGCCCTGCGGTGGTACCGGGCCACACCACGCTTGTTTTGATTCAAAACGGTATTGGGATCGAAGAACCCATGATTGCTGCTTTTCCCGGCTGCCCAATTCTCTCGGGTGTGCTGTTGATCGGACTGAAGTATGCCAACGGTGTGATTTCGCATCTGCACCGAGAACAGCTTTACTTGGCGCCATTTGACAACCCGACCGTGACTCCTGAGTTGGCCAAGACCCGCACAGACGAGTTTGCCGCCATATATCGCCAGGAGACCGGGCTCAATGTTGTGCACGTGGAAGAATCCGCCAAAAGATCGCGGTGGGACAAACTTGTGAACAACGCGGTGTTCAACCCGGTCACCGCTCTCACCGGACTCGACATCAACCGGTGCCAGATCAATGGTGCCAACACCACCATTTTTGATTCCGCCATGGATGAGATCATTGCCATTGCTGCCAGTGATGGGGTCCAGATTCCGGTCGAAACCAAGCACCGGTTTTTGCATGTGGCGGACGGGTCCTTTTTCTCATCGTCGATGTTGGTTGATTTGCGCAAAAACCAGTTGGTGGAGGTTGAGGTGATTGTGGGCAATGCCCTCAAAATCGCATCCAGAAACGGGGTGTCGGCTCCGGTGGTGTCAACCCTCTACCTGTTGATGAAGATGGTGCAATTCCGCACCAAAGAGGCTGCGGGTATGGTGAACGTGGTTGAGTCGGACTATGTGGGGCGCAATAGTGATGACTATCCGGAGATCTTTGCCACTAAGTCTGGATGAGGTGGTTGAATGCATACAGAAGCAATGTAGATGGGAATAGAACGGTACAATAGCATATATACATATCTCATGACCGAGTGAAAGGCCATTTGGACGACTATTACAATGCGAGAGAGGTTAATCAATTATAATGAAGGTGCTGAAGTGCTGAGGTGCTGAAGTGCTGATAAGATTAGTGCAATTCCCCATCTACGCCATTGTTAAGTCCCTGATATATAAGCCACGAATGACACTTTGATGTCAAAATTGATCATTTAATACTTCTAATTCACCCTCATTGCCGTATTTATCACTTGTATTTTGGGACACTGGAAAGGTGGTCACGCCTCACTCACTGCAAGATTACTCATTATGAGCCGCGGTGATTATGCGTGAACACACACAGTCAGGATCGTTGCAAAATTGCTGTTGATGTTTTCCACCAGACAGTTGACATAGTATCAATCACAGAGGATCGTATTTTTTTTATCCATTGTCCAAATTTATCGGTTCCGTAGTCACCTGCTGACCTGCACTTCACACCTGATAAGCGTATGGCGAACGGACTAATGCCACAAGGTGCCGAAAACGGTGAATCCCATAACTGAATTTGAATCCAAACAATTGGTGTTTCGCATGAAACCTGGGCTTCGATGTTTATCGCCTTTATCGACAGATAACCGCTTATTATTGATTGCTTATCGTAGACTATTCTGACATTGTCTACTGTAACCTCCAT
This sequence comes from Clavispora fructus, assembly GCA_003707795.2. NCBI lineage: Eukaryota > Fungi > Ascomycota > Pichiomycetes > Serinales > Metschnikowiaceae > Clavispora > Clavispora fructus. Next base: position 90,660 of record PPLK02000026.1, read on the forward strand.
CACTGATTACACTGCACACGACGTCATCATCCTCTCCATAGAATATAACACAAATCTATTTTTTTTTTCGACACATCGGAACGCCGGCCCGTATACTTGTCCCTATACTCGTCACATTCTGCTATCCCAGCGAAATCAATTAATTTGCAAGTGCGTTTATTAGTTGCCGCAATTTCTTTGGAGTGACCGCGGGCGGCCCGCGGCACTGATTCGGCGCACTATATAAACCCATGCGATTCCCCACCAAACCAGTTTTCAGAAACAAGACCGCCACTCCACTACTGTTGCGATCTACCATTACACCTACACCTTGAATCTACTGTTGCTCTTGCTGCAGTTCTGAATTCTAAGCCACTCCCCCGATTACACCAACTACACTGACTACAGCTATACCAACTACAACTACAACTACACTGCTCACTATGACTGCCACCACCCCCGAAAAAACAATCTGTGTGTTTTGCGGGCTGTCTTTCGGAAAAGACGCCAGCTATGCCGAAAACGCCACCCAATTGGGCACCATGTTGGCCAAGCGCAACTGGGGCTTGGTTTACGGCGGAGGCTCTACCGGCCTCATGGGTGCCGTGGCCCGCGGCTGTGCCACCAACGGCGGCTACGTGCACGGAATCATCCCCGAGGCGTTGATCACACGTGAGCGCACCACTGACGCCGAGTTCAACGACAAGTTGAAGCAAGGAATTGACAACCACGTGGGGTCCACGCCTATTCCGGACCTGAAGGAGTACGGCAAGACCACGTTGGTGCAAGACATGCACACGCGGAAGCGGATGATGGGCGAGGAGGCGGATGCGTTTGTTGCGTTGCCCGGAGGCTACGGAACGGTGGAGGAGCTCATGGAGATGGTTACGTGGCACCAGTTGAGCATCCACAACAAGCCGATTGTGATTTTCAACATGGACGGGTTCTACGACAGCTTCTTGCTCTGGGTGCGGGATGCAATTGCGCTGGAGTTTGTGTCGAAGAAGAACGGAGACATTATCCAAGTGGCTACGACTGCGGAGGAGGTATTGAGCGCGATTGAGAACTACAAGGTTCCTGAGGGGCGGTTCAACTTGAACTGGAGCTCCACGTAATTACGAATAGAAAATATGCCGACGAAGTGTAGTCAGAGAACTGGATGTGTTGAGGTGTGATAGAACATTGAGAGAACAGAACAGAGAGAACATTGTTGGTGAGCTTGTGTTTTGTCGCCAGAGTGAGAGGTTGTTCAGAAGTAGACAGCGGTGGTATTGAGATGGATGGTTGGTCGGATTGAAGCTGTGCTTATAGGCTGGGTGGTTCTTTCCGAGCTCGTTTGCTATCTTGTGCATTCGCGGGCATTGTCCAGATCTTATCTCCCCTAGGGCAATCTATTACTTTACTCTCTAGGATATTTTTCTATAGTGTAGCAAATTAGTGTATTAGATATTAGATATTAGATATTAGATATTAGATATTAGATATTAGATATTAGATATTAGATATTAGATATTAGATATTAGATATTAGATATTAGATATTACTTTCGATATTCGATATACTAGATATACAACTCTCATCATGCTCTCTCCTCCCAGCTCTCGTGCGTCCCATTACAGACCATCTCGTCTCATCCTACATTGCCGTATCGAGGCACTTGACAGTCAGCCTTCTCCATCATCCCTTTATCCTCTTGCTCTCTTCTCCCTCCTGCTACGCAAAATATCGTGTCTATCATATTAATAAATGCAAAGTCGAGCACAGCACTCGCACAGTCGTACCAGCCCCCAATTACACACCGGGCCTAGTGGGGGTTGTACTCCTCCTCGTGCTCGTCGTGCACGTGGAACAAGTCCTCGAACTCGTCGTTGGGAATCTCCACCTCCGAAAGCAACCCCGTGGCCACGTCGTACATCATGCCCCACACCTCAATCTCGCCCTTCTTCAACGCCATCAGCGCGCTGGGGTGTCTCTTCAACGCCAACACCGACGCCACCACATTGAGCTCGGCCAACTTCTTGGCGCGCGCCTTGGGGTCGTCCTTCAACGCATTCAACGCGTCGACGTTGGCGGCGCGGATGTGGCGGATCGGATTGAGCCACAAGTCAAGCACTCCGCCGATTCGCTTGTTGGACAACGACGCCCACACCCCGCCACAGTCCGTGTGGCCGCACACAATGATCTTGCGCACCTTCAACACGTCCACCGCGAACTGGATGGCGCCCTGCGACGAAATGTCGTTGGAGTTGACGATGTTGGCGATGTTCCGATGGGTGAAGATCTCGCCCGGCAAGGTGGACAAGCACGACTCGGCAGCACGTGAGTCGGAGCAGCCGATCCAAAAGGTGTGGGGCGATTGGCCCTTGCCGTTCAACTCGAACACCTGGTTCGAGTGGTTGTGCTTGATGGAGTCAATGAAAAACTTGTTGTTGGCCAAGTAGTCCTGGATGGTGGAGTGCTTGGAGAGGGTGAAGGGAAAGTTGGAGTGCTCGCTGCGGGGTTTTTCCGGCGCGGCGGTGGAGCTGGTGCTGGAGCCGCTCTTCTCCTTGGAGAGACTCAAGTCGGTCTCGTTGCCGTGTTCCAATTGGTAGGTGATGATGTTCTCTCTTCCCATTTTAGATAGTGAGTGCGATAGCTGGCGGTGGAAGACGACGCTGACAGATGGTATTCGCAGTAGACTGGGTCTCATCCATTCAGGGTCGGATTCGGTTTCCCTCTTATACATGGGCAAATTTTGGGCATTTAAACACGCTTGTCGTCACCACCGCCTACGGTGGTACGGGGCTGACCTGCACTGGGGCACACAATTGCACAGCGGCCGATTACGTCGCTATTGTTGCATGTCTGTGTGCAGTCCGGGGTTTCGTTGGGCTGGTGGGTCGGGCGGCGGTAGGCGGCGCGTGGAAGCACCGGAGAGAGCCCGAAACCGCCGGGGTGCAATTGGGCTTGGGGTTGGGGTGGAGCAAAAATGTCGCGCCGCGTGCGGTGGAGGTGGTGGTGGGGCGGCGGAAAAACGACATTGGGGCCAATCTTTGGGCTTCGTTTTGCTCCTGCGCGACGAAAATCTCCAGGCCCCATGCAGGCAGTCACCCTGTTTGCAGCTGCCGATGGGGTCGCCGGAGAGGTATGGGTGTGGCTGCCGGTCTGACATCACCATGGCGTGACAAAACGGCCGGAGCGAGGCGCCGGAACCGGGTGCTCCGGCAGAAAAAATTACGGAAAAACCCCGTCGGGTTTTTCCCGCCACCGCCCCTTGCCCCTGGAACGGGCCTGGTGCTCCTCGTTCCCAGTTCCACCTTGGGCCGCTGGCTTCTGTGCAGCTCCACCGGCGAGTCCCGTGGCCTGGAACACCAAGGTCACGTGGTGGGCTGCGCGACGAAGCCCATTTCTTGTCTCGCTTCGGTGGCCCATCTCGCGCCATCTTTCTACATACGCATGCAGCACCGCGCGGTGGCTGATTAGCTTTCTTTGCATATTTTGGTGTCAGCGGTTTGGTTTTGGGGTGTGATTGGTTGATCGGCAATCAGTCGGCGATAAGTCAATCGTGGCATATTCACGTGCGGCCAGCCGTTACTGCGGTTAGCCATTCTGACTGCGTTTTGCGGTTGAGTCATGTGCGGTTTGCTACCGTCCGCAACCCAATCAATTCATGTACTGATGGTGTTTCTAGTTCGATGGCGTTTCTAGTTTGTAAACTTTGTTGGTTGCATTGAGAATGAATTGGTAAAGTGTTGTTTGCACTATCCTGCGCTATAATTAGATCTACAGGAATTAGTTCTTCAGGGATGGATGTACCGGAGTAGATCTACAGGAATAGATGTACCGGAATTTACCAACTAGGTCCACCAACTAGGTCCACCAACTAGGTTTACCAACTAGGTTTACCAACTAGGTTTACCAACTAGGTCCACCAACTAGGTTTACCAACTAGGTTTACCGAAAATGAACCGACAGGACTGAAACCTACTATGAATCTTTTCCCTTATAAATTGTAGTTCCTATCACAATTGAATATCTCTAACAAGGGTGTATCCCTTCAGAATTTGTTCCTAGCGGATTCGATGACTGCCAGAATCAGAAATTCAAGTTTGTCTTCTTCCATCAAAGATACCAAAGATGCTTCACCTCGGTTCGAATTAATTGATCAAGAGAGCTAATGGCTCAACCTTTTGTGAATATGGGCTAAGAAAACCACTGTCATCTATGGTCTTGAAATGCCCCACCAAAACGTGCGCTTTCGTAGTTGGATCCGTGTAACATTCAAAAAAGTCAAGTGTATGTCGTTTGGGTTTATTCCTGTTTTACATGGCTGAACCACACACCGCTGTTCACCAGATCATTCCTGATTCTTTAAACAAGGTTATCGCATTCTCTTAACGCACGAAGATTCGGTTGCTGGCAGAAAATCCCCTTGGCTTCGAGGTTTTCCACCGCCATATCTAAATAGTCAACGGCTTTGCACAGGTGAAGATTTCCCCGCGTTACATTCATGAGATATTCAGCACTGACTCCTACTACCCACAGTTAGGCGTTCCCGGTTTCGGCAAATACCCATAAGCGTATGGTGGTTGTATCCTGCATGATGGGCGGGTCATAGATATGGATATATCTGATTATGGTCAAGATTGGTTATCAAAAAACTCTGGCCCGATTTTTGACACGCGCACTGGTCACCAGCACATCAAAGAGAGCACTGAGTTAAAGTACGAACCCGTGATACGCGATAAACTCCGTTTTCCTTGTCGTGAATTTTACTGGGAAACCACTCTTTATACCCGTCCCCCACCATGCGCGCAATCTATATACACAGATACGGTCGATTAGATTTGCTTGGTTCTTTCCTCGAACTGGCAGAGCGCGTATGTTCTTGGCTCTGGCTTTTCAAACGTTCTTATCGTTCAAAATTGTCTATTTGCTAAAGTTTCAATTGCTGAAGTTCCAATTGAAGTTCACCTTGGTCTTCGAATCTTTCCAGTGGGATCCATAAATTACACGCTTCCGCCGAATTGCGTTCACGCGCTTCCCGCCTGCAGTGCATTACTACTACTTCTACGCGTAACTACATTCTCATAACACCATAATGGCCGGAAACGAACTGGACTTCAATGTCGAAGTCAATGTGACGCCCCAGCCGGTTTCTGAGGAACAGGAGTCGTTCAACAAACTCCATGTTGAAGCCAAATTGGCGCGCTTGGACAAGTTGATCCAGAAGTCTCAGCTTTATTCGCAGATCATTGTTGAAAATATGATGGAGAAATCGATCAAAAAGCGTCAAGAAGAGGAGCAGAAGAAACAACCAGCGAAAGACGAAGAGGATGAAGATGTCCAGGTGTATGTCAGACGCCGGCCCGTTGCGATAAAGGATGACCAAGAGGATCTGGACAGTTCTGGCTTGGATTCCAGTTCCGGCTCTTCTGATTCGGAGTCAGGGTCTGATTCAGGGTCTGATTCAGGGTCAGGGGCTGATTCTGATTCGGAGTCGGAGTCGGAGTCGAAGTCTGATTTGGAATCTGTTGCCTCGGACTCGCCGAAGCCCGAGTCGCCGCAATTGATTTCCGATTCTTCAGAGATGGAATCTGTTGTGCCCACAAAGGAGAATTCCATACAAAACTCCAGCTCCGATAGTGAGGAAGAATTCTTCTCTCTGGTGTCTCAATCGAAGGATGCGCACAGTTCCTCCGACGTTGAGGTTATTGAGTTGGGTCTGGAACCGGATTCAGTTTCAGATGCACGCTCGAATTCAGATTCAGATTCAGACTTAGAGTCGAAAAGAAGGACCGTTATCCCAGTCAGATCGACAGTATCAGAGCGTCAAAGGAGACAAAATTTGAGAACCTCCCGTCTAGAAGCATTAAAAACCGCCCGCATTGAAAAGGCCGCTGCCCAGAAAAAGCAAGGGTCTACCAGGAAACAACTGAACTCCGCCAAAAAACGACTGAAATTTACTAAAGGGAACAAAAAACGCATCAAACTCGAGAAGCCTACTAAGCGGTCTAAGGCCGCTAGACGCGCCCTTCTTGCTGCTCAGGCAAACAACAATCTGAGTCAGCCTTCATTGGTCACGGGATGTACCATGAAAGATTACCAGTTGGATGGGTTAGAATGGCTCATCACTCTTTATGAAAATGGCCTCAATGGCATTCTTGCAGACGAAATGGGACTCGGTAAAACGCTTCAATCTATTCTGATTCTATCGCATTTGATGGAGCATGGAATATCGGGTCCTTTTCTCATTATCGCTCCTCTCTCTACCGTGAAAAATTGGTGCAATGAGTTTAGGAAGTTTGCGCCCAAGATTAAGGTTATGGAGTATAGCGGTAACAGAGAAGAGAGATATCGATACAGATTTGGGAATGCGAGTTTTAAGGCCCAAAAATGGAATGTTGTGGTCACTTCCTATCAGTTGGTGATTAATGATTTCCTGAAATTAGGTCGCCCCGACTGGAAATACCTTATCGTTGATGAAGGCCATCGTATTAAAAACTTCAATTCGGTATTGTTTAAGTACTTGAAACGTTTGAAGGTGGATAACCGACTCCTTTTGACAGGAACTCCCCTACAAAACAATTTACTGGAGTTGTGGTCTTTGCTAAACTTCATTTTACCTGATGTGTTCCCCGATTTGGAACTCTTTCAAGAGTGGTTTGATTTTGATTCGATGGGGGAACAGGTTGCAGATAATTTTTCAGGTCACGAAAGAGCGGTCATTAAATTACAGGTTCAGGATCGCTTAATCCAGAGCTTACATCAGGTTTTGAAACCGTTTATGCTTCGGAGGTTGAAAAAGGACGTGATGAAAGAATTACCTCCCAAAAAGGAATACTTGGTTTACACGAATCTCACTCCTATTCAGAAATTATTCTATTCGCTGGTGCTTGATAACGACCTCAAGCAGACTGTTCTCAGATTACATATCAAGGAATATGTATTGTGCAACCACAAGAAGCTTTTTAAAGATATGGAGGATTTGGATTTTGTTGATTCTTTTATTCTCCAAGAGCAGACGGTTCTAGAACTACGAGAGACCAGGAGGCGCAAAGAGATTTATGACCGTAAAGCACTTCAGAGACTAGAAAACCGATATGATGCTGAATTTGTGGTCCTGGACGACGAGTATATTTCAGAGCCAAGCGGATCTGATTCAAAAGAATCTAATTCTGATAGATCCTTTTTGGACGTGAGCCAAACTACCTCAGAGAAGGTCCGCAATACTGGTGAGGATATAGCTGTCGAAACTGCTAATGATTCCACTGTCTACCCCTCCTCAGCGTTTCAAAGTATCAATGATGAGTTCGAAGAGATGATGATGGAATTTTCCAAAAATAATGAGATGGCACCACATGCTGCTTTGCAAAACGGTGAAGTTAACCTAGATGCTACTTTGCAAAACGGCGAAGTAAACCCAGATGCTACTTTGCACAACGGCGAGGTAAACCCAGATTCTGCTTTGCAAAACGGCGAAGAAAACCCGGATAGTTCCATCCAAAATGGCGACCCAGATGGTGTTTCGCAAAATGGAGAAGCAAAGCAACATGATACTCACCATAGTCCGCCCAACTCTACGGCTCCGGGGGTTCCACCTCAATCAGATATCATTTTAATTAGTTCTGACGAGGAAGAGAATGCAGAGATTGAGCTCAAAGCCCGAGTTAAGGATTTATCCAAACAAGATACACCGCGCCAGGCGCGGCAACGAACCTTGCTTAAATCTTTATGGCCCAAATTTCATCGGAATTTAAGTCACAAGGCTCTCGCGAACAGAGTTATGCAGTTGAGAAATATTTGTGGGTCGCATTACTTGTATTACGAGCCTAGTGCCGATGATGAGAGTGACGACGAAAACTTGTCGCAACTTATTTTTCAGAATTCAAGCAAAATCCAATTGCTCAAACAAATCTTGAATCGATTGTTAAAGGAAGGGCACAAAGTGTTAATATTCTCTCAATTCACTAAGATGCTAGAACTCATCGGGGTTGTTCTCACTGAGCAGGATATTTCATTCTCTCTATTGACGGGTGAAGTGTCACAGGAAGAAAGAGAGGACGAGATCGCCCTCTTTGCTTCAACCAAACTGGATGCTACTAATGTCTTCTTGTTGTCAACCAGAGCCGGTGGGTTGGGTATCAATTTAGTGGAGGCCGATACTGTTATCCTATTTGACAACGACTGGAATCCGCAAATGGATATTCAAGCCATGGGAAGAGCACATCGTATTGGGCAGAAGAAGCCGGTAAAGGTATTCCGTTTTGTTATCAGAGATACAGTGGAAGAAATTTTGATTATGCGCAGTTTTGATAAGAGAGTCTTGGAGCAGCAGGTTATCAAGTCCAATAGTTTCAACCGGAGCTCCGTGGCTCGAAAATTGGTGGAAAAGAATATCGACCTAGGAAAATTGACCAAGCTATCCAGCGTGTTGAACTTGGAGAGCTCATTAGACTTGGAAGTTAAAAAACCTTCGGAACCCGAGAATCAACTCTTGACTACAGAACCTACGCCAGTGGCACGTTTGTCAGAAGAGGAAATGAATGAACTTATGGATCGAAGCGATGAGTGTTATGCTCGAGAAACGATCGATTTCCCCAATATCGACACATTCGAAGTCACCAGTAGTGCGGACGCATGATTTGTGTACATTTGTTTACAAATTAGTAATCGGACCTTCGACCTTCTGCGATCGGCGACAATATGTAGGGCTTCCGAAAAAGCCTTTTCCGCATAATTTTTACCCCAGGTTTTTCTTCTTCGTTTTCGTTTGATGCGTGATTACGTAACCGCTACCCTTAACCCCGTATATGGACACCGGGTGTACAACCACATTTCATGTCTCTCGAGAAAAATCACCGCTTCTAACAGCACGGAAATTGGAATGAAAAAATATGGGCACTCGCTTGAACTATGACGTTGAAGAAAAGCGTAAATACTCCACATCACGTCTATCGTGATCCATGCAGTATGCGTGATGCCGATGAGCAGGTGAATGCACGCCGCACATGCCACAAGCAGGAGTGGGGTAGTTTTCCACTGATGTTTGTGTGACAATCACTTGTTTGTGGAGTCATTCGGCACGTCTTTAAGCGAGCCCAAACGTATTTATATAATAAACAAAAGTTACTTTTTTTTTTGTTCAACTATCCGTTACTGCTATCTCCGCCAGATCCGTGTGTTCTTATTAACTTGCTTCCCCCTCTATCTGCAAGCAAAAACAAGCAATTATATCCAGCTGATTTTCCCACGTTAATTTTCTTTTTTTTTGCAAACTTTAGATATGCGCCCAAGCCCGTTGCTTTTGAGCTTGGTGGTTTTCACCAACGCCTTGGTGCTTCCATTCAGGCACCCTCAGGTCCCTCTTCTTGTTTCTTTGGACGATAAGCCTCGGAACGATTATATGGGAAGTCCCCAGTTTGAATATTGGGTCGATCAACAGACTAATACTTCCTTCCGTAACATTTTGCGGAATATCGGCGGTCTTCTGACGGTTCTCGATCCATCTGATGTTGCACCAGGGGTGGTTATTGCCTCCCCGCTGAAAAACAACCCGAACTACTTTTACACCTGGACACGCGATTCGGCCTTGACGATCCGGTCTTTGATCCACTATTTAGAAGACGGCACTAGTGCTTTGGCCGATCCCAAGAAGATTCGCGAGGCTATTGAGTTGTATATCGAGGTGAACCATCGCCTCCAAAGACTTCCCAATCGTTCCGGTCGCTTTGATGACGAAGACAGATCGGGTTTGGGAGAACCTAAGTTTATGCCTGATTTGACTATTTTCGATGAAGTTTGGGGGCGCCCTCAGGCCGATGGCCCAGGTTTGCGGGTTCTGACAATCTCTACGTACATCACGTATCTCAACAAGTATGAGTTGAACTTCGCCAGTGATTTCTTGGGAAATGCCACTTTTGTGTACAACGAGATTGTGCGTCCCGACTTGGAGTATATTCTTGCTAATTGGAAGAAGACCTCTTTTGATTTGTGGGAAGAGATCAACTCCATGCATTTTTTCAACATCTTGACCCAAATGAGAGCAGTTCAAGATGGCATAAATCTCGCGCAATCTGTTGGCGAAACCAACGACTTTTTGCAATCCTTGCAGGAAGGATATGATGCATTGAAGGAATATATTTTAGACCCCTCATCCGGCTTCACCCATAGCACATTGCCTTATCTTGTGGAAACACCCTCTCTAGAAAGGCTGAGAAATAGAGTTGGGCTCGATATCGCTTCTTTATTGGCATCCATCCATGCTCATGATATTGAGTACGGGAACACCGACGCCATTCCTTTTGATGTTGATCATACTCGTGTTCTAGGCACTCTTCACGCGATGGTGGCCGACATGAAGTATCGGTATCCAGTAAACCACGACAAAATCCATTACTCAAAAGAAGTGGGCGTAGGTCTTGGCAGATATCCCGAAGATATTTATGACGGCTACTCGACTTCTGAAGGTAACCCTTGGTTTATTTCTACTGCAACAGGTGCGGAGGTGTTATACAAGTGGATCTACAAGGCTTTGGCCAGAAAAGAGGACCTCATATTGACAACGGAGAACCGGAAGTTTTTCTCCAGCATACTTGCGCAAAACAAAAATACTTTGGGAAAGTCTGCCGTTGCTTATGGTAGTGAGGACTATACTGACTTACTCGTGCAAATGTTTATCTATGCTGATTCGTTTTTGGAGATTATTCAAGAACATGTCGATAATTCCGGAAGAATGCTGGAACAATTCAATAAAAACCATGGCTTCATGCAAGGTGCCGACGATTTGACGTGGTCATACTCGGCATTTTACAATGCTGCCAGATGGAGAGGTAAGACTTCAACAGAGTTGAACTCGTATTTTTCTCACGGATCCAAGCTTTGAGTATTTAGACAACTATATAGACTTGCTTTTCGTTTATGCTACGTTACTTATGCTTTAAATAATAATTTTATGTTTATGAATCGAGATTCAGGTTCGTAAGGTTCTGATTTTGCGTGTTAATGGTAACATTCAAGATAAAATGCGAATTTGCTTGTTATACCGAGGCAAAAATGTCCGCCGGAAATTATAAGATCCGATAGTAAATAACTGTTTCGAAGCATAACCAAAATGCATCATCTATCTACACGTGTTATTTTCATCTACGAGCATAAAGCTGCAATTCATTTATCGATTAAGCTGAGAACCTTATAATGTGTTTATCTTTCCTTCTCGGACGGAAAGCGCAATGTGTCCAACTTCAGAATACTTGACTACTTCAACTTCAGGAAACTCAACTTCAGGAAACTTAACTTCAGGAAACACCAACTCAGTAAACCCTTCCCAAAATTGTTTGAATACAACGGCTCTTACCGACCTAATTCCCAGGTGATATCTCTCCAGAGTGATGGTGAGATGTACGGGTCTACCGTACATGAGGCGATTCCGGCGTGAGTACTTCAACGAACCATCATGAACTACCTCCTTGTGATTGGAAGTATCCTTGTGATCCACGCGGGGTACTCCGTTTACGAACATCATCAAATCTTCAAACTAACCGCTGGACTCTCCAGAGATATTATTGGAGAGGTATTGATTGGACTAGTGCTCATTAACTTTGGTGCGTTCAAGTCCATTTCCAACCAGTCTCGGTTCGGATTAACCCACAATAAGGAGGTTTTCAGTCTGAAGCAGTTTTTGAGACCGATTGAAATGAGCCAGGCGATGGAATCGGTCAACGCGTTGGGCATCACGGAGTTTGAAGAGTACGATACGAGAGTGGACTTTTTGGACGTGGTGGAAAAGAGACGACAATACCGGGAATGGAAGAGCAAATAGGAAGCTAATAAAGACAGTTACGATAATGTGCAACTGATAATTGTAGACGTTGTGTGTTAATCGAAAGTAGGTCTAGTCCTTACATCAGAGACATCAGATATGACATCAAATACAGAGACAGACACCAGACATTCGTCTCAATGCCATACACCACAGAAAATACAAACAAATAGGAACTAATGTGAATTGAAACTAACGTAGGATCTAACGTGAGTGGTAATGACCTAGAGCAAAGCTCTCCCTTAGTATAGATACATACAGCCCGAGCATAAGCCGTATCACCTTAGTGGAGCAGCGTCTTGATCGACCTACTGCACCTTCTTTTCGGCCTGCGCCTTCATCTTCAGCTCTCTCAGCTGCTTGCCCTTAGGACCCGCCTCCGTGTCCAACACAAAGTCCCACCATCTGAAACTGGAAGCATACGAGCCAATGAAGTAGTGGTGGTGCTCGTCGTGGTGGTCCGCGCCGGCCCAGAAAGGAAGAAAGTGGTGCAAAGACCAAGGGAACTCGTAGCCCGAGTGGGCGTCCACCGCCTGGAACAATCTCAAGCAGATCCACAACGAAATGGTGAACAAGTGCAAATCACCGGTGAAGTAGCACCACACCAAAGGAAGACCCACGGTTCCCAAGCCCAAAAGCGCCACTTCGACGGGGTGAGCGTACTCTGCAGTCAAGCCGAAAGGAGCGGCATAACGGTGATGTTGCTTGTGGATGTACTTGTAGAACACACCATGGTGCAACCCACGGTGCAACCAGTAGTGCCACGCATCCTCCATGACAAAGAAAAGCGCCAACTGGAACAAGATCTTGCCCAATGATGGGAAAGGGATCAGGAACGACATGCCGATCTTCTCACTGAGAGGGTGGAAAAACCAGATGGGGAACGCCTCCACCATAAAGTGCGACGTTAACACCGACTTGAGGCACTCCCACTGCTCGATGTTGCTGGGCAATTTGGTTTCTTGGATCTTGTACTTTCTGAAGTACGGAATGCGGTCGATGATGGCCCATGGCAAACATCTGCCGAAGTACATGATCTCGTGCATCAAGAAGAAGAACAAGCCGGTAGCAAAAATGTCGTGGTTCATCCAGTAGTAATAGGCACCCCAAAGCTTCTCCACCGGATTCAACTCGGCGATTTGGTTGAAGTTTTGGTACGCTTGGGCAAACGTGGTGACGTTAGAGAAGCCCGAATAGTCATGATACACAGCGCTAACCATAATCGAACGTAGAAAGGGAAATGGAGCAGGAGCAGCGACTAAAATAATCGCGAGGTCGCTGCGTGGGTGTGCCGGACCCATAAATGCCTATACGACGCAGTGCATTGGCCACCACCGGGTATACGACGCGGTGCAAAAGCAAACCTATGCGTCGTTTAGCGGAGGTACGGCTTTTTGATCATTTGGCACGATAGTGATGCACGATAGTGATGCACGGGAGTAATGCACGGGATGATAATGACCCACCGGATGTAATCCGACTTGAAGATCCGAGGGACCAGGATATTGATGCACTTGGCGATCGTTGCTGAGCCCATCGTGACAAACACTTATGAGAGGATGGTCACGTGTGACCAAAACGAGTTCGTCGCCATTAGAGTTCTATGGTGTGGAGTAGCTGATGGCGCACATTACCAAAGAGAAATCACGGCCCCGAACACAGGCGACATTGGCGCCTTTATAGCATCTACTGGGTGCAATATCGAACCACCCTAAACGACATTATGGCACTATATCGCTTAATGCAGTATGAACGGTCACGTGGAGCATCAGCTGAGACTTCATGTGCATATAGGGCTCCCAATATTCGATGCACGATCCAGAGTCGTTGAAATTGCAATTAAATAGATGAGTGCATGCCGAAACACTCGATGAACGTACTAACTATTCCTATTGAATCGTTTAAGTCGACTTGAACAATTGCCTGTGACCATAATGGGGGATGGTTTGCGTTGGAATGTGGAGAATATCGCGGTTTGTTAAAGGGACACGGAAGCCAAGTAAGCGAGGACCATGGGTTATAAACATCATTAATAACCAGGGTTTAAGCTTCAAAACATCGGTCCTTCCCTTTTAAAGTCTGTAGGGTCAAATGCCGTTTCGGTTTAATCGGTGCAGTGCCGTCAGTCGCAGCCTCATATTATGGTCACGACCACCAAACAGAGACCAACCAATAATTCAGCATGTGGTTTGATGCAGTACTATCAATACGACGAAGCGGAGTAAACGGGGAAGTGGAGTAAACGGGTTTGACAGGCTTGGCGGACGCCGGCGAAAGTGACAGATTATGCGATGTGCATATGACATCGGACCGAACCACCGGCGAAAGTGACAGATTCTCCGATCTGCATATGCATCGGACCGAAGCACCGGCTGGCTCAGCCGTTAAATGAGAAGTTGCGCGTACTGCCTAAACCAGTAGTTCCCGCAAGAAGGGACAAGGCCATGCCAAGAGAGCTAGGCCAAGTAGGGAAGCGAAAGGGGAGCAAACCTGAGAGAATTTTGATGGTAGGCGACATTCCGCTGTAAAAGTAGGAAAACGGAGCCCACGATAGGCGATGAAGGCGGAGCATTGGAAGCGTGCATACAGCCCCACGGTAGCCCTGTGCATGGACCAGTGTGGCTCCATCTTCAGCTGTCTTGACGATTATTTCTTCCAGGTGAAAAAAAGCCATCCGCTCACGGCACATTTGGCTTTTGGCGACATTGCGAACTTGGAATCCCCAAGAAATACCTTATCGGCGAACTCTTCTCGATAGCATCGGGCGACAGATACGTGATCGTGTGAGCGAGTACAGAAAAGATTACATCTTAATAGCAGACAGGTTAGGTGAAAGGACGTATAACAGACGGCATTGACGCACACGAAGTCGAAGACCCAGAGATCCACCGACGAAAGATTCTCCACTGAAGAAGACCAAGAAGACCCCTGAAGAAAGATCGTCAGAAAGCGAAGATCTACTGAAGTCAGAAAGTCTACCCACTTGACGAACGACCCTCACAAACCAAACCACCCACTCAAGAGCACACTCGCCCCACTATGACCAAGTCCGCGTCGCTCGCATCAACGTCGTCGCTCGACTCGTCCGGCGACCGCAGCGACTCCGCCGCCCTCGCATCAACGTCGTCACTGGCGTCGTCCGGCGGCGGCGCCGCTCCCGCATCGCTCCACGACCTGCTCCGGCGCACCCTCAGCATGGCCTCCAGCAACCACAGCCGGCGCTCCGTCGCCGGCTCCGTCACCAGCTCCGCATCCTATTCCGTGCACTCCATCTACGGCGACGCCTCGGACCACGACATCCACCTCCGCCGCACCGCCACCCGCACCACCATCTTGGACGCGTTGCTGCAGCGGGCGTCCGAGGACTACGCCGGCGGCGCCCTCGACTTCGTGCACGACGCCTTGCCCGACTCGCTGGTGGCCGTGGCCAACGCCGGCGAGGAGTACACCGCCATCGACCCCGAGCTCGTGACGTGGGACGGGCCCAACGACCCCGCGGACCCGCGCAACTGGCCCAACTCCAAGCGCGTGCTCCAGACCGGCATCGTGGCGCTCTATCTGTTGCTTCTGCCCATGCTGTCGCTGGTCTTGTCGCCGGCCATGTCCGAGATCTCCGACGCGTTGGGCATCACCAAGCCGGTGGTGGCGCTGCTCTGCGTGCTGATCATGGTGTTGGCGTGGGCGCTCGGCCCGTTGGTGATTGCGCCGTTGCTGGAGTCCGACCGCATCGGCCGCCGCCCGGTGTTGAACGTGTCGATCTGCCTCATGGCGTTGTTCAACCTCGTGTGCGGCTTTGCCCGCACGCCGGCGCAGCTCTGCGTGTTCCGGTTTCTCGGCGGGCTCGGCGGCTGCGCGCCGCTCAACGTGGGGGCGGGGACGCTCGCCGACATGTGGCGCGACCGCGAGCGCCAGTTCGCCATGGCCGCGTACTCGTTGGGGCCCACGTTGGGCCCGGTGCTCGCGCCGGTGATCTCCAGCTTCGTTGTCACCGCGCTCGGGTGGAAGTGGTGCTTCTACGTGTTGACCATCTTCAACGTGGCGGTGGCGGCGTTCGGGCTCGTGTTGTTCGAGGAAACGTACCCGCCGCGGTTGTTGGCGATGAAGGCGGAGCGCCTCCGCAAGGAGACGGGCAACCCGCACTTGCACACCATCTACCAGATCGCGGACGGCGAGTCGGCGGCGCAGAAGTTGGCGCGCTCGGTGCTGCGGCCCGTGAGCTTGATCGTGGGCCACCCCATGGTGTTTGGCTTGGGTTTGTACATGGCCTTCACCTACGGCTTCATGTACTTGTGCATCGTCACGTTCCCGGACGTGTTCAAGGGCACCTACGGCTTCTCCGTGAACATTGCCGGCCTCATGTACCTCCCGTTCGGCATCGGCTTTGTCTTGGGCACGTTGGTGTGGCTGATCGCCATCGAGCGCATCTACCGCGCCAAAACCGCGGCCAACGGCGGCGTGGCCAAGCCGGAGTTCCGCTTGCCGTGCTTGTGCTTCTCGGGCGTGGGCATCCCGGTGGGGCTCGTGTGGTACGGCTGGCTGGCCCAAAATCACCTCCACTGGATCATGCCGTGCATCGGCCTGGGCATCTTTGCGTTTTCGTTGGTGGCGGTGTTCCAGACGGTGCAGAACTACTTGATCGACATGAACAACCGGTTCGCGGCGCTGTCGGTGGCGGCGGCCGCAGTGTTCCGCTCCTTCTTTGGCTTTTCGTTTCCGCTCTTTGCCGACGCCATGTACGCCCGCCTCCACTATGGCTGGGGCAACACGATGTGTGCGTTCATTGCCATTGCGCTCGGCGTGCCGTTCCCGGTGTTTTGTCTCATGTACGGCGAGCGCTTGCGGTTGTGGGCCAACCGCCGCTTTGAGGAGAAGGAGGAGGCGCGCGACAAGAGGAACTTGGATCGGTTGCGGAAGAAGAGCGAGAAGGAGTACATGGAGGGGTTGGGCCTGAAGGAGAAGAGTGGTAACTGAGGCAACGGCTGGAGATGGAGATTATGGAGATTAGATGGAAGTTAGATGGAAGTTAGATAGAGGTTAGATGGAGGTTACGGAGATTACATGGATATTACATAGAAGTTGTGTCTTCCTCTCTTAAGCACACCGATGCATTGATCTTATGCTAGATTACGATACTTTGTACGATCACGAAGCCTTCAATGATAAATTACTACTGTGAATAATCCGAGATCCTCTTCGATTTTTAAATATTGGTTTTGCAACTCAGTTCGAGCTTACGGCTCAATGATAAATTACCCTTCAATGATATGCAGAAGGGCCAACGATACATTACTGATCTTAACGTTAAATCGCTCCTTTTAATGATCATTGATTTTCAATATTACTGATCCTTTAGTGATTCCAGCACGTTCAATGAACGTTGATATTTGCCCCACTATTCCACTGAGAATTACATTGATATCCACTATTATATCCACTAATTCTTCAATAAGAATAATCACCTCAGATAACTCCGCTGGTACGCTTCACTAATTAACATGTATCAATAATACACCGATCCCATCACTAATAACCACTGATATGAAGAATCTCATCGAGACGTTCAATGATTACACCGGCACACTAAACGATATATATAATATTAGCTCGTAGAAATGCCAGTAAAGATCTTGCTTCTTTCGGTCACCGCTCTAAAAGGTGCCGAACATCCCATGTCGTACTTTCACACTGGTCTCACGTTCGATTTACCGCTACATTATTTGATCCCTCGCAGAATATAGTTCGGATGGCACCGGCTTTTCCATCTCCATTTCCTTCGTAGACTGACCCTATTGTGTCCATCCACCATCATAGTCCCGGATCGGAGTGCATAGTACCCAGAGGATATCTGTATGTGCCACTTGTCACCTAAACCGCAACATGAGAGCATTACAGTGGGCTACGTTTGTGGCATGGGCCACTACCAGAATCCAGGCAGTGGACTTGTCTAGTATAAGTCTTCAGCTAGAGTCACCCGAACCACCGTCGGAATTGGCCCTTCTGTTTCCGAATCATGTGGTGGTGGAAAACAACGAGAAGTTCTTCTTCGTGTACGACATTGACGACATTTCGCCCGATCTACCCGATTTAGATCTGGGCAGTTCCGATGAAGAGGCCGAGGAGCCACGGACACCCTGATATAGAAATAAATGACGCTAATGAAGACCGGAGACTCGTAGCCGGCCCAAGTGTAGATGCGCGGAGAAGAGAGAACAGATAAGGGATAGAACGGATAGAACAGATAGAACAGATGAATAGATAGAATAGATGAACAGATAGAATAGATGAACAGATAAAATAGATAGAGAAAAATAGAGAACAGGTGAACAGATAGAATAGATAGAGAAAAATAGAGAACAGGTGAACCGACAGAAACAAAGAGAAAAGAATAGAGAGCAGAGGAACAGAGGAGAGAACACTAGACAGGAATCAAATCGCCAATCTGCAAATTCCAGTGCAAACCGCGCAACCGGATGGACATACCAACCCTAATTCGCTCCATCCCAGGAGGAACCCACGGAACAAAACGTCATCATCGGGTTTTTCCGTCCCGACCGTGTCGTGGCATTCCGTCACTTGTCAACAGATACAGGAATGACAGCTGGGACCGTGGCACAATCGTGGCAAAAGAAACGAAGGCTCGCTGATGTAATGGCTGTCCCGTGACGTCGATATACACGCCGCCCGGGTCTATCTGCACTACAGCCCAACCCCGGGTCCGCTCTACCCGTAACCGCGACCAGCCCAGCACCCACATCGGGGCCCGGAAAAGTGGCATTGGTTTCCAATAATAGCGCATCAAGGCGGCCTTCACCACGTCCACACCCGTTTCCCCGCAGTTTGGGGCGGTTCTCGTGTATGGCAAAAAGAAAAGAGAGCCGTTGGAATATGCAGGCGCGGTGCTATGTTCCGATTCTGGGGTATCCCAGGCCAAGGGAACCGGCGGGTTTGCGGCGGAATTGCGGCGCGATTTTGCGCTCTAGGCCAAATTCCCGCGGCGGTTACGCCTGAATCGGCCGATTTTGCGTTTTCCGCCTCCAAAACCGCCGCAAGAGCCTCCACTCGTTCCTCGCACCTCTCCTGAACATCATGCCGAGAAACCTTGCGACGCGGCCGCGGCTAAAGTCCCACCCGTGCATACGGCAGCGGGACGACAATTGCTTTTTGGCTCTGGCTCCGCAGGTACACCACCATATATAAACCGAGGCGGGCGTCTCGCTTGACTGTCTAGAGATTTTTTTCCCCCAACTTCTGTGCGTGTGATTTTCCCGACCGATTTGCGCATTGCTTTCCACCCTCTCTCGCACGCTTATCACATCCCCCCCACAAACCCCCACATATACAATGGCCGAGTTCAGCTACGACAACGTTGTGCCCAACTTCCGCTTGGACGGCAGATTGGCGATCCTTACCGGCGGCTCCGGAGGCATGAGTCACGTGCTTTCCCGGGCGCTTGTGGCCCAGGGTGCCGAAGTGGCGCTTGTGGACATGAACTTGGAAAGAACCCGGCTCGCGGCCAAGGGCGTAGTTGGCTGGGCCGAAACCGAGTTGAAGGGCGCCCACGAGTCGCCCATTGGCCACGTGTCCGCGTGGGCGTGCAACATTGGCGACGCGGAGTCCGTGGCCACCACGTTTGCCGAAATCAACGAGGCGCACGGCAAGATTGCCGACTTGTTGATCAACACGGCCGGCTACTGCGAAAACTTCCCTGCGGAGGAGTACCCGGCGCAAAACGCTGAGGGCATCATGCGCGTGAACGGGTTGGGTGCCTTTTACGTGGCGCAGGCGTTTGCCAAGCCGTTGATCCAGAACAACTTGAAGGGCTCGATCATTTTGATTGGCTCCATGTCCGGAACCATTGTCAACGACCCGCAGCCACAGGCGATGTACAACATGTCCAAGGCGGGCGTGATCCACTTGGTGAGATCATTGGCGTGTGAGTGGGCCAAGTACAACATCCGCGTCAACTCGTTGTCGCCCGGCTACATCCTCACCCCGTTGACCAAGAACGTGATTGCGGGCAATACCGAGATGAAGGAAACGTGGGAGAGCAAGGTGCCCATGAAGAGAATGGCCGAGCCCAAGGAGTTTGTCGGGTCTATCTTGTACTTGGCGTCGCAAACGGCGTCTTCCTACACCACGGGCCACAACTTGGTGGTGGACGGTGGCTACGAGTGCTGGTGAGCACGCCACGCTGATTGTGTTTATAGAGCTCTCCTAATTCTGCGGGGAAGCGGCACGTTTAATGTTATTCATATGCATACCGATTGTAGGGTTGTTTCGAGGGGGTGTTGGGAGGAGATGGGTTACAATAGCGTGGATTTTGACTAGTCAGCACTAGTCACAATAGGAGACACCCTTAGTTACCCTGACTAGTCACCACAACTACTAGTCACCACAACTAGTCGTCAACTAGTCATCACAGTCGTCAACTAGTCACCACAACTAGTCGTCAACTAGTCATCACAGTCGTCAACTAGTCATCACAGTCGTCAACTAGTCATCACAGTCGTCACAGTCATCAAAACAGTCATCGACAGAGTTAGCCCAGTTCAACAACTATCCAAGGACCAATTTCACGAACAGAATCACCCACTAGCGCCAACGCACTCGTTCAAACAACGCACTCATACAAACAACGCAGATCATGCACCATTGCTCGTTTATGGGCGGCCGTAGCCGTATGTCAATACCAAACCTCAACTCCTACTCGTGTTCCGCCGGCATCGGCTTGAACTTCAGACTGGCCCACATCCGCATCAACGACTTTTTGAACAACCCCACGTTGTGGTCAATGATGGTGAGCAGCTCATCCATCCGCGACGCCGCTGACCCTGCCCCATCGTCATCATTCCGGATCAAGGCCACGAGCGCCAACCCACGGATCATCTGCTTGAGGTACAACACCGAGCCGTTGGCCAAATAACTGATGGACTTGACCTCGTCCGACTTGGACGTATCGCCATCCACATACAAGTCGTCCAAGTCAATGGTGATGTCGATGAACTCCGCACACACCTCGTACGTCTGGATGTCCACCGGAGACGAGTCTGTGGCCACGTAGATCTTCGAGTTCACATCGAACAAAAACACCTTGTCGATGGACGAGTGCGCCACCAAGTTGTCAAGCATGTTCTCGAGCGATGGCAATTCCGGCACCAACTTCTGCACGATCCGCGAGAACGCCTCGTAGATGGAGTGGTCAAAGATGGACGTGAGGTAGAACGACACCTGGACCCCTTCCAACCCCAAGTCCAACAACTCGTCCCCGGTACGTTGCATGATATCACGCTGCGCATCGATGCGGTAGTCTTCCAGCAAGCCATCGATCTTGTGGATCAACACCTCGATGTGGATGCTGGGGTTGACTTTGTAGGCGTACTCGATGATGGTGGACAAGTTGGTGAGAGCGTTCAAGTATTCGTCTTGCGAGTCAATCACGTACACCAAGGCGCCCACAGACGAAAACAACCGTTCGCTGTCATAGGTGGGCTCGAAGTAGTTGAGCTGGCCCGGCAACTCCATCACAGAGAGGTCAATGAGCGACAGAAACTGCTCCGACACCGGTTTGGTGGTGCTTTCCAAATAGAGGGTATCTAGCGGCTGCATGTTGTGGAACACCACTTTGCAGATGGACGACTTGCCACCGCGGCGCAATCCCATCAAGAGAATGGTGGCGTTGGTGCTGTCGGCAGATTGGGGGAGCGGCTGTTCCATGGTGGTGTTTAGAAAGTGGTGACGATTCTTATCGGTGCGACTGTACACCGGAGTGGAGAGTAGAGGAGGAGGGGAGGGTGGAGATGGAGTGGAAACCGAATGAAGAGTAAGTGGAAAAAGAAGGAGATGGAGTGGAGATGGAGTGGAGATGAAGGATAGGGTGGAAAATTCTGGGGAAATTCAATTCGGTCGTGCAATTCACCCGTCACCCAGATCATAGAACAGTTTGGACTGGATTGCGAAACCGCTATCGCAAACGACACAGACAACAATGTACCGGTACGCTATGTAATAGGATGTCGATCGAACCTTAAACCATGGTTAGTTTCGTTTTATATATTTCTCGGGCCTCGACACCTCTTTCAGTGCCGAAAACCACACATCACCTCACACTTAGCGTAGTGGTGCCAAAGTCACTTCGATTCCCTCGTACGCCTCGAGTATGGAACTTCCCAAAACTCCCGCTCCACCCACGATAGAGTGCCGCCTCTGCTCCCAAAGATCATATACCCGTACTGTTCCATCACTGGTAGCTACTGCGATTCGGGTTTCATCTGCCGCCACACACGAACTCAAGGCACGAAGCATCTCTGACGGCACAAACTCCGCCACTACTGCCATACTGGGGTACGAGTACACCCCGATCAACCGCCCGGGTGTCAGCAGAAACCCGTATGTCACCACCAACTCTTTGCGTGACCATGACCAGTGAATGGCCAGAATCTGACTTCCAGTGAAAACCTGGGTAAGCATAGTGCCCGACGGAGCATGCCAAAAGCGGATATGCCGATCATTGCTTCCTGCTCCCAGCGCGAGGAGGGACGGGGACCACGGACAAAACAGGAGGCCTTTTACTGCAGAAGTATGGCGGAGCCGGTGTAGGAGGATCGGAGCAGCGGGGTTGGCTATGTTCCATACGAGGGCTACGTTTTCATTACCGCCAATTGCGGCGTGAGTGCCATTCGCATTGACGGCGATTTCTGCGGTTAGTATGTGGATGGATTGGAGTGGAAGTGGCATTGAAAGTGTTGTGGTGGTGAGAAGTGATTGGTAGTTTATCGAATGATTGAGTCACTAGACGGAGCTCCTCGCGAGTCAATTCATTAATCCGTCCCGAATCTACAGGGTCAAAACATTTCAACTGATCCAAGTAGTGGACATCACTCTGATAGTGCGAATTAGACCATGAAACTCCACCACCCAATCAAGCAATTCCAACCAAACTCCTCCCATCGTGCCAATATTTCGCTCCTTCTTATACGTACCGCAAACTTGTTGTGTCAACCCCGGCATCTGCGCAACCACCGATAACGTGTCGCCCGCACAAATGCACATCACGTCGCCCGTAGCGGTCCCGGCCAAAAAGTGGTTTTCGCGCGGAAGCCACCGAACACATTGCACCGCCGCCCCGAATTTGCGCGCGACTCGCCGCCGCCGCCCCAATACCGCAACAACCCCATCAGTTGATGCCACTACCGTATTGTCTCCACTGCAAGCCACACAACAAACCCCCGCCAGAGCCACTGTCCCCACGCGCTCAATGGCACCTGCACCGTCCCACAAGTAAACTGCTTCTGCCACTGCCACTATCACGGAATTTACGCTTTCTTTCCACGAGACAAGATTGTAGTAGAAGTTGCATGCTAAGCCCGGAGCGACCAAGTACTGTGTTTCGCGGAGTTCGCGCACTGACGGCGTGGGCGGTGCGGCTTTTGAAGTCGCCGACTTTTCCACCAAGGAACCAAACGACCCGAGTGAACCAAACGACCCGAGTGAACCAAACGGCTCTGGTGCGTACAAGCAACCAAGTGGGGTTGGCCCCCGAGATGCAGATTTATGGGAATAGACAAGACTTCGAGAGGACAATTCGAGCGCAAGTGCGAGTGGAGAATGGGGCAGCACCATTTCCTCCGGCGCCGTTTGGGGGCGGTGCGGAGAATTAGGGCGGGGATGCAGATTGGGGACAGACTGAATGCTGGTAATGGGGCGACGAAGGGGCGCGGGAATCGCAGCGCACCCAGAAAAGTCGGGCGGCGCGCCTGGTGCCTTGCGCGCAGATTGGGGGCGCGATAGGCGCGGGAAAAGCCGCAGATCACAGTGTCGCCCTCTCATGAATGGAGCGGAGGATTGAAGCGGGATCAACAGAAAAATAACCGTCCGAGTGCTGCAAATTCCAGAGGAGGTTTCGGGCCCAAAGTGAGGTCACAAAGAGAAATAGAAGCAGGGGGAAATCGGTAGAACCAGTACAGCAGCTTAATCAAGAGTTGGGTTACTCGAAGAACGTCGAATAGAACCACTTGAATGATTAGAGCTGGATTCCCCGAATAATCAGAATTGATTCCTCAAACAAAAAGGACTACTTGACAACGGGCCACTAATAATCACACGGCTCAAACTGTGGAGACAGATCACTCGCAACAAACCGTTTACCGCAAAAGCAAATATTGCACCCAATAATTAGTTGGGTGCAAACGCATTCGCGCACTGGCCGTGCTGAAGCCAACAGGTTATTCTTTACTCTTCACCTCTGCATTTTTCACTGAAGATAAAATCCAATCGGAGTTCCTTTTCTTCACTGGTTTATTCCATCCTTCGGCAGGGACAAGCACAGCATGGCCACTTCAACGGGCGTGTCCCGGCCAATACTCTAAAGCTCAGACGCTACTTCGCGTTTGGTTCGTCTGGTTAATAATTCAGTTGCCGTACCAACTGGATTGACTGCATTGACTAACTACATTGTCAACTTCCCATAAACCAACTACATTGTCAACTTCCCAAAAACCAACAGCATTGTCAACTTCCCATAAACCAACTGCATTGTCAACTTTCCATATACCAACTGTATTTTCAACTGGACAATAATACTGCAATACCACTTGTCTTTAACACCAGTCACCAGCCCATATTTCTTCCGCCATCTGATTGATCCACTGATCCACTATCAATTTCCACATGTGTGATCTCTCTGGCTCTGCAACTGCGCTATTTGTTGCCCTAGCCGCTTTTATTGCTTACAATTTCCACACACAGATTACGCTTCCCTTCATTGATGAGTTTTTCCACCTTCGCCAGGCCCAGGTGTACTGTGCTGGGGACTTTTTTGTTTGGGATCCCAAAATCACCACTCCACCCGGCCTCTACCTTCTTGGGGCGGCATGGGCCCGGTTATTGAATACTTTCAGTGTCTCACGTCCCTGTGGTGCTACTGCGCTTCGCTCACTCAACTTGTTTGGAGGAACAGTTGTGTTGCCCTGGATATTGTCATTTGTCAATTCCGCCTCTGGTTTCTGGAGCATTAACATCGTGGGACTTCCGTTGGTTTACACGTATCTATTTCTTTTTTACACTGATGTGTGGTCGACGGTGTTTCTAGCCGGAGCTGTGGTTTCGGTTTGGGCCCAGCCAAACATGAAAGGTGCGCTTTTGGCCAATGCAGCCGGTTTCTGCAGCTTATGGTTCCGCCAGACAAACATAGTGTGGATGGCATTTGTCGCAGTGGTTTTAGTGGAACAGCGGATGAGAGGAAGGGCGGAATTGCCAACAGAGGATCAGTTCTCGAACGAAAGTGGACTGACGGAATCGGAAGAGCCTTACCGTCCAACGTACTATGAGTACCTGCGGTACATTGTCTGTTCAGCATATTCTAATATCTATTCGTTTCTTCTGGCTTCTCTCCGTGATTGGTATTTGATAGTACCGTTCGCGTTCAACTTTGGTCTTTTTGCCATGTTCGTGGTGTCGAACGGGGGGATTACATTTGGTGACAAGGAAAACCACCAGCTTTCAATTCACGGTGCTCAGCTCTTGTACTGCTCTGCATTTTTGGCGTTTTTCACCGTTCCCCTTTGGCTTTCCCCCAAAACAATAGTGGAATACCTCCAGTTTACTCTGTCACATATTGTCACTACCCTTGTTTCATTATGGGCAATTAACTACACTATCGAACACTTCACTGTGGTCCATCCATTTTTGCTTGCTGACAACAGACATTATACCTTTTATATCTTCCGCAAGATCATAAGCAGGCCTAATGTTAACTACGTGTTGGTTCCAGCATATCATTTTACTGCATGGGTTGTGTTCCACCTCCTAGCAACCACCCAACAGATTGCCACTTCTAAGAACACTGCAACTCCCAAGAATGTTCCTAAAGAAATTATTGGAACTGCTAGTAAGGTTGATACGTCAGGAGCCTCCACCGAAAGTTCGTGTCCCGCAAGTCTCCCGTTGTCATTAGGCCCTGTGGGCATTTTCGCATGGGCTGCTGCGTGTATCTTGACTTTGGTTCCTTCTCCACTATTCGAACCGCGTTACTATATTCTTCCAATGGTAACACTTCGTCTCTTTACTCGGTCCAAAAACAACGCTTGGGAATTCGCGTGGTACACGGGAATTAACGCTGCGGTGTTTTTTGTATTTTTTTCTTATGAGTTTTCCTGGGCTACAGAGCTTGCGCCACAACGCATTATTTGGTAAGGTTAAGCGTATCATGAGGCGTTAGTTTTGTCATTTATATTATTGGTTTTCTTCATTCCTGCGCCCGTAGTTCTGTAGCAATCGGCATTGTCAATGTACATCAAGTATCTTTAAAGGGAAACTCTTCCAACGAGGTAAATGTCTCTTCTGTGATGAGCGAACGTTTCCCCTGACATTGATGAGAATATTTTGTCGGTGTATCAGTCGGGTTTCTTCAATTATGTGTATATTATTACATTCATTGTATTTCGTTATCGGTCGTAAGCCATATTTTCGGCAAAAATGTCTGCAGTAGTTGCGAACGCAATAAATAACCTAAAGGCAGTCTTCCGGATAGAAGTTCAGTTAGGTAAGGGTCTCCTCGACAAGATCAGCGCTTTCAACAATCCGGCTTTCACCAACCACGTTTTTCTCTACATTCACTTCTGGATTAACCTCAGCTCTCACCAGTTCAGTTTCGTTCACACTAAGAGGCGCCTCAGTGAAATTGACCTTAGCCGGCCCTTCTATTTCCTCTCCAATATCAATTCCATCCAAATTCTCGTTAATGAAGTCATCTGTCGCTCTTTCGTGAAGATCAGGAACATGGTAAGAAAATGATGCACGTAAGTACTCGATCAACAGAACATTGACTGGCAAGCGCTTTTCTTCTGCCGTCAAAGAGCCTAGCCATTTCTCCACGCAACGTCTTCTGAGCACATCAAGGTACGCAGTCTCCTGCTTCGTTTCATGATCAATGTACACAAGCTCCGAGTCAACACCGCAAACCATATCCTGGTTTTCTAGCGTCGTTTTGATGTCCCAATTGCCCTTTTCCAAATCGTTGGCAAACATTAGGAGAAAGTCACCGAAAGTATCAGCAATCTTGAACTTAGCGTCAAAGTCACGCCCAAAGATGATCACCTGGCCCCATATTCCTTTATTTGCTTCGGATGAGTCTCTTTTTCCCTCTGTCTCATCACCTACATCCCCTTCTACCCATTCATCTGGTTTTGGGGGCAGTAAATCAATCGCAATGGAATTGCCGGCACCGTCGGTGATAATCGGAATCCACATCTCATGAGCATACACCGGTAAGACGCAACCAGGAGGTACCGAATACTGTTCGGGTATACCTTTAGCTGCTGCTGACCTCTTACCCTCGTTGGTTTCGAGTGACCGATACACCTTGCGCCAGCTTTCTGTGAGAACGGCAATTTGATCGAGGGACAAGAGCTTGAGCCCGTACACCAAACCACCAGAGCCATTGTCGTTGAATTCCGATTGTCCATCAGTTAAAAGGAAGAACTCAATCACACTGCGAGGCAAGCGGATTCCCAAGTCCTTTTGGAACTCGTTCACGTCCGCTTCTGTACAAGGCAACAGTAATGATTCGTTCAAGTCAGAACTATGTCTGTGAAGCCACTTCTTAATATGGCGCCAGGCAAGACGCATTTCATGCACCCCATCTTCAACGCCAGTGACAGCGGCAGCTCCTGGTAATGAGATTGTGGAAGCATTTTGGTGATGGGAGAGAAGACTGGTCTCTGCCCCAGGTTTATTCACGCGGTTGAATGATTTGCGCGAGTCATAGTCGGAATATTTGTCGGTTGCCCGTAGTGAGTAGAAGAACTCCTTTATTTTCTTGGAAGCTGACATTGAAGTACTCTTCAGGGAAAAGAAGGCAGTGATATGGTAAGAAGCCCAACCGCGTCAGTAGCTCCGCGGAAGCCGAATTACATCATCGGATATACCTGTCATAAATCCGCGACCGGCACGTGAACTCGCATGTAACGTAAACAAAAGCGGCTGGCTGCAAAGTCAAATGCCACGATGGTACAAACTAACCTCAAGAGGGAAATTACAACTGTGCCCCGGGCATGAAGTGCCAATTCTATCAAAAAGAAAAAACACGATAAACCGGGAATTCTTCTGGAAAACTAAAACTAACACCGTAAAAAGAAAAAAGCGACATTTACTACAGATAGACCTTCCTGAAAAAGACTTCCAGAAAACTCCAATAAATATCAAGGATGGGGCACGGTCGAGTCTAATCAAACATAGAACAAAGCCAGAACGGCATGTTCCCGCAAGATCGGCAAAGCCACGAGTAAACCGCTGGGCGTTTCATTTTAGATATTCGTGGTAAACAAATTGAAGAGGAAAATTTATTCCCTGGAGGCTTCTCGCGCACTTATATACCCAATATCCGGGTAACCTTTTGATCTGGAAGCGCTAGTGCCTCCCCACCAAGCCCTGGGGCTCCAAACTAAAATTGACTCATCTACATAGCTGTGGTAGCTACGGGTTGGACTAACTAGAGTTGATCATTTGAAATTCGGAATAGTAAATTTTTAAGCGCCCGAGCCTAAGGCGGGCTCGACCCAACAAATGGTGCGAAGCAATAACTTCTCCCAAAACAGCACAAACGCAAATAAACAGTGTCACGTGCTGCTGCAACTTCACGTGCGCTCTCTTCTCCAATCCTTGCTCACTGTTCAGTCATCCACCGTAACTGATTGCTTGTATCTCCCTATCCACCATGACCTGTTTCGCCAAGATCAAGTGTTACGCCTCGTGCTTCTTCGTGTTTTACTTCCTTTACCTTTTCGTGTACAAGTGTCCTTCCAGCGAAGAGAGCTTCTTGGAACATGCCGTGGGCAAGGTGATCCACCCATTGTCTCACTCGCACAACAAGTTGTGTGAGGTTGTTGACTCGGTTTCTGTCAAGGCTTCGCCATACGCGTCCACTGTGTCCAACCTCTTCGAGGAGAAGGTCCAATCCCACCAATTGTACAAGCAGTACCTGGTTGGCTCCAAGGTCGACTGCGCCAAGGCCAGCTACTATGAACACGTTCACCCATACGTGATCAAGTTGTTCCAATTGTTTGAGCTTGCGGAATATCACATCTCCGTCAAGGTCTCCGAGGTTTACGCTTACTTGTTGGCCCAATACCACAGCACCATTGCCCCAAAGATCGCTGAGTTCAGGGGACAAGCTGAGGCTGCCAAGGAACACGTCGAAGAGGTGATTCAGTCTAAGTTGGACTAAATCTGTATATGTTTATAGCAATGTACTCCATTTTCTGTGATTATGACCCGCAGGCATGCCGGTTAGAATAATTCTACTCCCCACAAGAGATTGCTGGGCCGGAAGAACAAAGTTGTAGTGGAGGGGCAAGTCGAGACGCCTTGATCGAGTCACATACAGATGGCATCTTGAAATCCTTTCGAACAGTTTTGGTTGAGATAAGCAAAGCCCAAGGACAAGGAAATGGTCAGTGCGAACTTCAAAGCACTTCGAGCATGGATTCAGGTGCTTCTTGTTGTGCTTCGTCCGTCTCACCTGCTTCTATCCTTTCGTCAGCTTCAATGCTTTCGTCGTCTTCAATGGGGTTGGGGGCCCCAGATTTCTTGGCAGCTTCTTCAGAAAAGCCTTCTTCATAAAAACCATCCGCAACAATTTCAACAACCGCCTGTTCTACCAAGAGATCATCCTCAACATCCACGGGAAGAGATGTCGCTTCCGGGTTTTCGGTTTGTTCAACCGAGCTCGCATCAGATTTGGATTCAATATCCTCAGTCATTATTGCGGATTCTTCGAGTTTGGCTTCAGCTTCCTTCAATTGTGCTTCTCTTCTAGCAGCCTCTCTTTCCGCCGCCTCTCTTTCCTCTGCCTCTTTTCTCTCTGCTTCCCTAATCGCAGCCTCTCTTTCTTCTGCCTTCTTCGTCTCAATTTGTCTGGTCAATCCTTCTCTCATTTGGTAAGCCACATTCGCTTTGGCTCTCACCAACTTTAGATAATCGTCATTGTCGCCTAAAAGGAATCTAATGTGAAACTTGACATTGTTCAAGTAGTCTGCCCAGTTTTGTAACCCGTGTGGCCTATTAGCCTCACTAGGCAGAGCTTTGTATAAATGGGCCTCATCAAGAATCTTATCTCTTATAGTGAAAACTTGTTCCTTAATTTTGTGAAACTCCTTCCACGCCTTCCAGCCTAACTCGTCATTAAAGTCGGCATTACCTTCCAAGATTGACAACAAGCCCGATAATCTAGTGGAGAAATCCAGAATTGTGGTTTCAGCAAATGACTCCAAAACATCAATCGTATTCTGAGCCACATTGAAATATTGCTCGATTACTGGGCCATGGGCGACATTTAACGCTGTCTCCACATCTTTCATAGCAGATTCCACCGCCTCGTGCGCCTCCTTAATTTTGTCTCTCATCATTTGCCTGTCAATCTCAGGGGTTTCAATAATTTCTCCTGTGGTACGGAGTACTTCAGAATCCTTGTCAATAGATTTAATCATTTCCGCCATCACCTTGTAACGAGCGTAATTCTCTTGTTGAACGGTTGAGAAATTGGCGGAAATTCTTTCCTTCAAATCTTTAATCGTAGCTTGCAAAAATGGAGCCAGGTCAGTCTCGAGATTATCATACGACATGTCCAACATCTTTTGAACCTTGGAACGCCAGTACTCTATTTCATGTTCAATTTGCAGTTTGGAGGAGTCCAGTCCATATTCTGCCACCTCTTCATCTTCTGAAGCAATTGGAACCGCAATTTCTTTGGCCATGGGAGCGTCGGTTTTAACCTCAGGTGTATCGGCCGTCTCTGGTTGAAGGATAGTCTTAGTGAGCGTGCTAGTAATAGTGTAAACTTCATCATCGGACTCACTATAGTCAGAATCGGCCAATTCGACAATTTCTTCCGTTGTCAAGATGTCACCGGCACCTTCGCCAGAATTCATGAATCTGTCACTGTTGATCAAATTGAAAAATTCATCGCGCAAGAATTCAGTCTTTTGCTGAACTGCACTGGGAAGTTGAGCTGATTTAACTGCCCACGCCAAGGCATGAGCCTTAGTGATAAGCCACTGTACCAGCGGTAAGCTCAACACATATTGGGTGTACTTGTGGGCGTGGACCTTCTTAAAGGTAGTGTTAGCCGTTGGAGCCACATAGATCTCGTATGCTCTTTGGATGTGCTTGGCAGAAGAGCGAATAAACAAAGAGGAGTAGGTGCGGACATGAACAATGGCTTTTCCTGCTGCCCGAGAAAGAGTGCTCTGGTAGCTTTCCACGTAAAAAACAATTAAAGGTTTCTTCCCCTCATAGAACAGAAAGCCCCTAGCAATCCAGTAGTTCGCGTGTAACTTCATTTCAGCGTAGCCATCCGCACCAGCAGTTACGAGCCACAAATTGGCTCTGGTCCACAAATTGTCCAACTTATACGACAAGCGGTACTGCTCGTCAAACTTAAACCAGTAGAGAGTGACACTATCAACATACGGCTCAACAACCTGAGAAACGCCGTACTGGGAGTCAATCGCCGCCAAACGAGGGTGAATCACCAGATCCCAAACGGGATACACCATATGGTTCACTTGGTCACAATAAGCCTGGATCGCAACATTGGAATGGGTGCAGTCATTGCGACACTTGAAGACGGTCAAGAATGCCACGTATCCCCACGCAAAATAAAAGAAAAGACGGGTAATAAGTCTCATTCCTATTGGTGGTTTAGGTATGGATAATGGAGAGATATGATCAGCGTGAGAAAGTGGTTTCGCCGTATGCAGAACCGTACTTTTTGTGAGTGAGATTTGGGGCGAGCGTCGCGGTTTATATAACCTTGTGGCTGCAAAAAAAGACAATATATATTTAAGAGGACGGGAAGTTGTTAAAGTAGAAAATTGTTCCAGGCTCTGAGCGAGATGGTATTATGGCGTTTTTTGCTTTTCAATTCGGTATGGTTATCTTATTAGCACGGAAAGTGGTTGAGGTCAAATGGTTGAAGTATTTGCATAACATTTCGAGAGTTTGGCATAAATCCTGAAATCCAAATAATTAAAATCAACCAAAATTATTTTATGGTACTAGTGGCGTTGATAGCACTGAACCCGAATTGCCTGTTCTGATGCATTCAATTGAATCGCCCACTGGTGTATGTCACATGAGACTCCCAGGCGGTTGAGAGGTATGGATGTTATCCTACCGTTTTTCTAGTAACCACTAAAACCCCGATCCGGTACGCAAGGTATTTTCCGAAATCCACTTCGGACGATACCTATGCTGTATGCATGAATGACACTGCTAGTCCATTTGTGTGGGTTATTACTCCTCTTCGGATATGATCAGGATACGTTTGGTTCCTGAACCAGAATTAGAACCACACTACCATCCTCCATCAAGTTGTAAAACAACAGACTGCACCTAACCTAACGCCTTCTCCTTATACCTGCGCTGCGCTAGTCTTCCCTCGCATTATAAGTCTACTATAACCAAAATGAGCAACTCTCATTCAGCGCAACTTGTAACAGTTGGAATCTTAGGTTTCGTTGGTGGATATGCATTGCACCGTCTCTTAGCACCAACGCCATACTTGAAGCGCCGTCCGTCCCCGCGCAAGATTGAGTCTGATGACTCGACTGAGTCGGGGTCTGAATCGGAGTACGAGTCGGAAGATGAGATCGACATTGACTCGACGGCTCTTAATGATATTCCAGGTCCTATGCGCATGACCTTAGTGGTGCGTCATGACTTGAAGATGGGAAAGGGTAAGGCTGCTGCGCAGTGTTCGCACGCCACGTTGGCCCTCTACAAAAAGATGAGCGATTCTTCCAGTGCGGCGTACAATCCCGAGCTTCTTGAAAGATGGGAAAGACGTAATGGCCAGGCGAAGGTCACGCTACAAGTACCTAATCAGGAGGAGATGGACCTCTTGTTTGCCACCGCCATGTCTTTGGGGGTCAATGCGTACATCGTGCACGATGCTGGGCGTACCCAGGTGGCGGCCGGAAGTGCTACTGTTCTCGGCTTGGGTCCGGCGCCAACGGTGGTGATGGATCAAATCACCAGCGGGTTGAAGTTGTACTAGTTTGTAAATAGATCATGAACATGTTTGTCAGCAAGCAGGATGCGACACACAAATTAACAAGACAAGTGGCGACTACGGGGGTCAGACGATATGGTGTGCAATGTGGTCCCGCATATGTAACCTTTTATCCGAAATCGCTCCGAGTAAGGCGTTTTCGTCGCTAAAATATTTTGAAGAATTAAATCGTCGCCTATTGAAGTCGGCGTTTGATGCTTTCGCGTACGCTCAAAGGATTGACGGCGGACGATGCCCGACGTTTTCTAGCACGTTTCATGTGACCCGGTATGCTGTCATCCACATCCAAAAGCACGTCCTCGTCTTCATCCTCGTCCTCGCTGTCTATATCACCAATCACCGAATCCACTTCCGAATAAAAATCATCGACGTCATCCAATCCCAACAGCGACTGGCGACGGCGGCGGTTGTCACGCGACACCAGAGTACGGTGTCCGTTTCGAAGACGTTCCAATGCGTCAATCCGCGCCCAGATCTCACGCTCCGTGCGCTGCGGAAGCAAAATTGAAAGCTCGGCAAACGACAACTCCTTGCGGCGTCTGTTAATCAACAACTCGTCTTCCTCCATGGACCACGGCAACTTAAAAATCGGTTGCGTGGGGACAGGTGTCTTCTTGGGAGTTTCCAGCCGGCTCTTGACCGCTTTCTCGCTATTTGCGTCTTTTTCTGGGCTCTTCTCGCTCTTGATATCCTTCTCCGAGCTTCTGCGCTCGGTGTGCACCACCAGCATTGACAGCCGGCGCAAGTACGCCTGCGGTGGACCGACAATGGAGCCATTGCGAATTCCTGAGAGGGTTGACGCCAAGTGGGGAAGACCTGACGGGCCGGAAACTGAGGTATTACCCGAAGGGCCACTGATGCTGCTGCCGCCAAACAAGACGGGCAAATGGGCCAAGCTTGTCAGGTGGTGGTGAGGAATGTGCATAGAGTTCGAAGGAAGACTCAGCACCGAGTGTCGCAGCTGCAGTGAAACCGAGGTGCGGTCGTCGCGCACAATCTGGATAATGGAATTGTTGTGCAACGGCATGGTATGCTGGTCGGCGTTGGAGGTGCGCGGGGTCAATCCCAGGGACATGGGCACCGGATGCGGTCTATTGTGTGGCAAGTTCAGTGTCGGGTCTACCGATATATCCGTGAAGTAACCCCCCGACGTTCCGGCCGCCGCGGCACTGTGGGTCTGGGGATCCAATGCCACGTCCAGCTTGGGCAGGTTGTCGAACGTCTGGGGATGTGAGGTGGTGTTGATAGGGCCGCCCGTCTGGGGGCCACCTGCGCTTCCCAGCGTCGACGACAATGCGCTCAAACCGGCAAGCGCGGTCGACACCGTGTCGTACCCGGTGAAGGTCGTGTTGGCCAAGGGGGAGTACACCGGGGCCAATCCAGAGGTAGGGGTCTCGGACTTGCGGCGCTTTGATGTCTTCTTGGTATCCGCCCCCGCGGGAATGGCCGCGCCCGGCCTGGGGCTCGGTGTCTCGGTCGCGGCGGATGTTGCAATACCGCTGATCGCAGTGGCGCTTTTCGGGGGGTTCTTCAAGTTTCCGCTCTTTAACCGACGCCAGCGGAATTGACACGCATTGGGTGTTCTGTTGTGGAAGTGGGACGCGATTTCCTTCCAACCAAGCTTCTGGTTGTCCTTCAAGTGCATCAAGAGAAGGTCGTCCAGGGCGTCCCACGAAGTAGGGGTCCTCAGAAAGTTTTTCGACGGAGGAGACGCGGGAGTAATCGCATCAGTAGACTCGTTAGACATTTTGGGTAATGGCACCTCGGGCAGAGTTTGTGTGTGCAGAAATACGAGCTTGACGCCGGGCGGTGACTGAGGTGGGCGAGTGGAGAGTCGTGTGGTGATGATCATCTCGACGACGGTTTCACGTGATGTAACAATGTCTCGGGCCGCGCATGCGCCCGCATATAGATACCCCCCACTTTTGCAGCCACCCGGAAGACGCATATATATATCCCGCGCACATGGCAGTTGTTCTACAAATTTTACCGACTTTTTTCCGCTGGGGGAACGGCCTGTATTTATAGTCAGAACGACTGGATGTGCAGGCATTCTGTGGGGGGCAGTTGCATGTGGTGTTGATGCGCGACCCGAAGTAGACACACGGTGATCAGTCAACTGTTCTCCGCAGAGAATACGATAATGTAGTATCTATTTGTACGGAATCTATTTTTTTTTATCGGAATCTGTTTTTTTTTTATCGAAGGTTATTTTTTCTTTTTTTTTCAACGGAAGATTGTTTGCAACCGATGACTTTGGTCAGTATCGCGGGGTGGGTTTATTCCGATGCTCGTTGATTCCTCGGTAGGCATCTTCTGTCTCGGACTGCAATGTCCCATTCTTTCATATTGATTGTTGCACTAGGTGCTTCAAACCACTGAAGAGCCGCCGTGGTTGTGTGGGAGCATTTTCGAAGGGAGATTCGTATAACGCATGTCCTGTCCTACAACTGCCTACTGCAATTCAACCAACCCGCACTCTGATTTGGTCGGTCCGCTTCACCGCCCGAGCCCAGAGAATTGGTGGTCGAGATTTTGATGTCGATGGTCCGCTCAATAATGGCGTGACCGCTCGATGTTTCTTTTCCTATCGGTTGGTAAAGTTTGAATCTGTCTGTATTATCGGTGCCACATCACCATATTAATTGAACCGGAAAGTCTATTGATACTCTATTCGGCAGCACCCACCTTTTGGATCCAGATCTTCTCCGCCTGGACAATGGTGTCGTTGTTGGCCATCATCTTGTTCATGGTCTCGATGTACTCATCGTATTCGTCACTGTCAAACACAATACCGCCGCCCGCTTGCAAATATGCCACACCATTCTTGTACACCATGGTTCTCAACGCAATACAAGTGTCCATGGTTCTGCCATCATATCCCCAGTGTCCCACCGCACCGGCGTACACTCCTCTCTTTTCTTTTTCCAATCCGCCAATAATCTCCATCGCCTTGACCTTAGGCGCACCCGACACAGTGCCGGCGGGGAAAATGGATCTGAACGCATCGAACCGAGTCTTTTCCGGTCTCAACACACCGGTGACCTCGGACACCAAGTGCATCACGTGGGAAAAGCGTTGAATCGTCAACAAACGCTCGACCCTGTTCGTCTCGGGTTTGCATACACGGTTGACGTCGTTTCTGGCCAAGTCCACCAACATGATGTGCTCGGCGCGGTCTTTCAACGAAGAACGCAAGATCTTGGCGTTTCTCTCCTCCTCTTCGGCGGTTTTACCTCTCATGATGGTTCCGGCAATTGGATGCGTGGTGATCTGGTTCTTCTTGTCCGCCTTGACCAAAAGCTCGGGCGAGGCACCAATGATCTGGAAATCCACCAAGTCGATGTAGAAAAGGTAGGGCGACGGGTTAACAGTACGCAAGTGGCGATAGATGTTGAACGGGTGCAAAGATGTGGGTCTTGCCACTCTCTGCGATGGCACCGCCTGGATCACGTCACCCAACTTGATGTGCTCCTTCAACGTTTTCACGTGTTGGCGGTAGCCGTCCTCGCCGATGTTGGAGGTAAAGGTTTGGTTCGGCTTGATGGGAGGTTGCACTGGGTTCAACTCCTCGGTGGAGCGGCGTTCCTTCAACTTGTCCTCCACTTGCTGTATCTGGGCCGCAGCAGCAGAATACGCCTTCTCCAAGTCGGTGTCGTCTTCCACCCGCACGTTGTTGATGATCTGGAAACGCTGGTACACGTGGTCGAACGCGATTATTAGGTCAGAGAGCATCAAAACCGCCTCGGGCACCTGCAAAGTATCTTTGAGGTCCCGTCTAGTTTTAGGCTCAAAGTACTTGATGCAGTCGTACGAGACGTAACCCACCGCACCTCCGCTCAACGCAGGAAGCCCAGGCAACTGCGCTTGACGGTATTGCTTCAACTCCTGCTCCAAAATAGTGATGGGGTCGACGTCGCGGTACTCGGGAGCGAAAAGCTCACTGTCACCGGTTTTGATCACTTTTCTCGCCTTAATACCGATGAACGAGTAGCGGTCGACAGTGTCACCGTTGACCGACGACTCGAACAAAAACGACTCGGTTCTGTTTTCGTTATTCAACTCGGCGAGGCGGAGATACGCCTGGTGCACCGTCAAATCGTCGGTGGCCATGTACTTGTAGATCGGGTACAAGTTTGGGGGCAAAGCGGCGGCTCTGTCGTGATCGACAATTTCGGCCAAGCCGGAAAGCGAGGGCTGGATGTCGTTCTGCGGTTAGAATGGTGTTGTGGGGCTTCGGTGTTGGCGGCACATACGAACATAGAAAAAGTAGTAGTGACTCAGAAATTTCACGGTGTGCAGAGAGATATGAGTGAGGGTAGTGTGGAGGAATAGGGTTTGGTGGAGCGGAACCTTTGGCAATAGGTGAATGGGAATTTTGCGGGTAAATTTTGGCCGCTGTGGTTTTTGTTCGGTGGCTTTACTAGTTTGGAAATGATTTTGTGAAGGGATTTTTAATTTATAGTTTTGTGGGGAATTTTGTTTTCTGGCTCGCGCCTGCCGATTTGGCACATTCTGGCGAATCTCGTAATTTTCCATTTGCGACTTGAACATCTTCGTCTTGTGGTATCTCCGGTACTTTCCAATCTCTGTCTTCTTCTATCATGTTACCATTTTTGAATGTATCTTTCAAGGTCTCACATCTTCGTGGATTTCACTATTTACATGCCTAGAACGGCGGAGAATATTTTACAATGCAAATGCCCGCCACTGCATCTACGTACACCACATCGTCTGTGTCCACAACAGCACCCACAAAGAGGTCTGCAGTGCCATCTGTCTCGATCGAAATTTCCATCGAAAGTTCCTGGCAGAAACCCCACCATATTGCACAGTTCTGGGACGTAGGCCCAGCCCGCGTAATTATACATGAGTATCGCCCTGGCGCCTGCTCCACGTGGCGCAACTTCCAGAATCGTTCATGGCGCTCGGAAAAGTACTTGACTCCAAGTCGCGAATCTTCCATGGCTTGAAGCTGGTTCTCCAACACCTCGGTCGGGAGAGGCCCATGCATGGGGTAGCCGCACGCCTTGAGATGGGAAAACCGGGTCACCAGTTTTATGTATGACACGTTCGCCACGGCTCGTGCGTGGGCATGTGCAACAAGTTGGAGTTGGTTGAAGTACGCCTCCATGGAGTACAGGGCGACATCCACCGCGGCTCGCGCGAGGCCCAACAGAAGATGCATTCCGCCCGGGCGCGCGCGCAATTGCGGTGGGGCCAAAAAGTTGTTGCCGGCGAAATATGCGGCCGGCGACACGTTTCCAGCGGCATCGCGGGCCAAGATGGTCTGGAAGTACGATGTAGCATGGAAATTGGGAAGAAGCCGGTTGTCATGGGCAATGTACACTTCGTCCACAGAGTCCGTGTCCGTCACCTCGTGAGACTCGAAGTAGGCGGGGATGTTTTCGCGCGCGCAGTACTCGCCCGCCATGGCAGCGGCGAGCACGCCAATTTCGCGCACAAAAAAGTCTGCCCGCGGTGTAGTCAGGGCCACGACCGAGACGTCAACATCATTGGGCTCGGCTGTTGCATCATTGGCTGCTTCGTTGGTACCACGGACAGAGCAGATCGTTCCATTGTCACCGGCAGCATTGGACTCGGTTGCATCATTGGGCCCAGCTCCATCACCACGTTTTTTAACCGTCACCGTCTTTTTCAACACGGCAACGGCGGCGGTCGCACCGCACCGACGGTTGCGCGCTGTAAAGTGTCGCGTCAACACATTGTAGACGAAGTTTATGTTGAAGTGGTCTGCAGGCGAAACTCGCGGTGGCAGGTGGGCCCGGCCGAACAACCGGAACGCCGCGAGAAGACTTGGCTCGAGTTTTCCAGTGAGCTGGGCATCCAACTCCGCCATTTCCACAGGCCGTATACTCCGCAGGTCAAGGCTGTCGAAGCTGATGCTCACGTTGGCCGAGAGGTCCTTGAGCGGGTCGTTGTCGCTCGGGTGGTAGTCGAGGCTAACGGTGAGGCAGGTTGGCCCCGACGCAGCGATGCGCGCGCCATCGCCCACACGAAAAAAGGGCGCGGCCGCCCCGCCCGTCAACACGGGCCACCGCGCGCCAAGCGGAGACGTGGCCTGCGGCGAGAAGTACGCGGCCGACAGCGCCCAGTGGTCAAACACCAGCGACGCGGGAGCGATTTGCGCCGCCACGTCCAGTACGTGCACATTGAGTTTGTAGCGCCGGGTGCTGACGGTTTCAAGCGAAAACGCAAACGGCGTGCCCCTCACGGCGTACACCACCAAGTCGGAGTAGTAGGGGCGGAGCGAGCGGAGGTGGGGGAAATGGTCTGGATTGGGGCGCTCGCGCTGGTACGCCTGCGCTGCAGGCAGCAACACAAGATCCGCCGCGCTCGACACCGCGAACAGCGAGCAGGGCGAGCCGGCTGCACCACTGGAGTAGAGAATATCGGACGCACTGTCGTAGACCCGTGCGCGGACAAGAAGGTGGTAGACGTCGCGCGAAGAAACTGGTGCGGATGGGGAGTTGTGGGGGAAAGTTTCGTGACTTGTGGAGAAACTTTTGGAGGAAGTCCTGGCATCGTGAATCTTGTCATGAATCCTGCCATCGTTAACTTCAGTGTTGTTTGCTTCGGTGTTCTTTCCAAACACACGCATCCGCGCCAACCGCGCCATGATGCGCGGGTGCGGGTGCGCCACTGCATGGCGGAGCGCGCCCACCGCCCCCCGATGGCGGCGCTGCCAGATGTTGAAAAGGTGCGCGACTTCGTCGGGCGCGCGCGGCCGTGCCACGAGGTCGGCAAGGACCAGGTCCACCGAGTCCACCTCGGCGTCGGGCGCCGCGAGAAACTCGGCCACCGCGTCCATGGTCGCCACCGAATTGGCCAAATACACCAGGGCCGGCGCCACCTGGTTCAGGCACCGCCGCCACGCCACGTTGGCCGGCACCGCCGCCACCACGCTCCACCGCGCCGCATCCGTGGTCATTTCCCGGTGAAGCGCCCAGAGGAGCGCGCCCTGGTGGAAGTACGACGGCAACTCGCCCGGCGCGCACACCACTGCCGCCGCCGCACTTAGAGACGTGGGCGCGGCGCAGTCCGCCGCCACCGCCGCATGGTGTTCGCGCAACGCACGCGCCGCGCGCGGGCGGTACTGGTCGGCGAGCGCGACAAACTGGTGCACAAGCAACGCGGCGGGGGAAACGGCTGCAAAATCGGAAAAATCGCCGTTTTGCCACTCTTGCGCAAGCACCTGGGGCGCTACAAACGTCACGTCGTGCACCGACACCACGGCGGTGTCGTCGTCGAGCGTGCGCACCGCCAACCGGTTTGCGGTTTCGTCGAAACGTGCGGCGGGCGCGCGCTCCACGATGCCGAGGCGCACCGCCGCGCCCGTACGGAACTCCACCACCGACCCGGGCGAGAGTGTGCGCGCCGCGGTGGCCGCGGCCCAAGGCGCGGGCGCAAATGTGTGGGCCACCGCATGCGCGAGCACGCGACCATCGGTGATTTCCACGGGCGGGAAGTGCGCGCCCGCGCTGGGAACCGCCTGGGCAATGAGAGTGTGCGCGGCGGCCAGAAGGTTTTTCCTTTTGTGGTTTGGGCGCGTAGGTAAATGCGGAGTGGACTTGGGCGGTGGAGTGGACTCTCGTCTTTCCGGGTAGATGGAGGCGGGCACTCGGGGTGTTTTCACTGTGTTTTTGGTGTGTGTTTCTGTTTCTGCCCCCGTTTTTCTCTCCATGTCGGTTGTCTCCGCTCGGGTTGGCTCATTGGCTGTGGTTCGGCTCTGGCGTGACAGTGTCTCTGCCTCTCTCTGCACCACGTGGGTTGGGTCAAAGTAGACGTTTTTCTGGGAAAACCATCGCGTCCGGAACCCTCGGCGCCACCTGGGAGGCGGCGGCATGTGCCGTAGACGGAGCATGGTGAGAAGTTGAGATGATCTTCGCGCGAAAATGGAGGAAGTGTTGGTGCGCCATTATAGACACTCTGGATTGGTGTTACCGTCTTGGACGACTGAGAGCGTTTTCAATGTCCGAACCAGCGTGATTAATTTGCCTTGTGGTTTTGGTTGCGTTGAGGGTACCGTCTGTAGAAAGTGCTGTCGTATATTAAATCTGGGTTGTTGTCGATATAACTGTACTTATGTATTCGGACTGTCTGTATAACTGTACTTATCATATACATCTGGGTCAATTTTCTGGATAACTGTACTTATCATATACATCTGGGTCAATGTGCTGTATAACTGTACTTATCATATACATCTGGGTCAATTGTATATGTAACTGTACTTATCATGTATATGTCTGTCTGTGTCAATCTGTCTGTGCGCCATTTCCCATCAATTCCTTCCTTCGCCCGGCTTCACTTTTATTTGATCGTAATCGATCGATGGCTATTTGTCTGTCCGCGTACTGTCTTTCGGAAATTCGGTTTGTAGACCTCTTGTTCTCCCTCTATGCCATGCTGTTCTTCTCTTCCCTTTGCGTCCTTAGGCCAGCGTTCTAAGCATTCTAATCAAAAATTTCACTATTCCGTTTACTACAGAGAAGAGATAAAAGACATAAAATATACTCACTGCCGCAATCGGTCTCCCCTACTGCCGATAGATGATGTCGTAATCGAGGATGCATTTGTGCGCCAGGAAAGGACAATTGGGTTCATGACAGGGTTCATTTGGACAGCATAGTTGCGTTCACTGTAACAGTAGAAGTATGTTCACTATAACACGATAATTTTATTCACCGTAACAGTATAATTGTATCTTTGGTAGTATAGTATTGTTCACCATGAAGTTGTAATTGTATTCACTTTGACAGTATAATTTTGCTCACCATGACAGCGTAACTGTTTTCCCCATGACATTGTAATTTTGTCCATCACAGCATTATTGCGTACAACAGTAAAATTGTGTCACCATAATGGTATATTTGTATTCACCATGACAGTACAATTGGGTTTTTCGACAGCATGATCTTCGCCAAACGGCATAATATTCCCCATCACAGCATTGTTCTCCATGACATTCGAATCGGGTTCCCGTGTCAATTGTATTCACTAACATATTATTCTCAGCAGCCTCTTACTTCAAAAGCCACAACGTGTTCGTCACGTATCAGGCTCACGTGGTTCCCTACTTCCATCTCTGCACAAGCACCGCATTCTTCAACTTGGCGTCTGCCACGGTCTGCTCCGCAGTCTCGGCGATCGGCAGCACTGGAAACGCATGCGAAAGCACAAACTCGCGCAGCGGGTCGTTATGCTCGTGCAGCCGCACAAACGCATATACGTCTGCCACCGAGTCCGAGCCGTTGAACCGCCGCGCCGCCCGCTTGCCGTTGGCAAACCGGATCTGCACCGGTGAGTCGCCGGTATCAGCCGGAGCTGGGGCCTGTGTCGCCGCAGGGACCGCCACGGCCTCGTGCGCCGGAGACGCACTGTCGCCCGGCACCGGCAGCCCCAAGCGTTGCCCCGAGCCATGGAACCCGCCCACCGGCACGCGCTCCACGTAATCTTCGTCGGTGCGGCGGTGCACCGACACATCCACGTCCTGGCCAAAGTCCACGCCCAAAATCAGCACCGGCACGCGCCCCTGGCGCAAGTCCTCCAACACCCGCACGTTGGCCGGGTCGTCGTACCGGTTCAACGGGCCGTCGCCCACGGTGAAGCCCTGGCGCCAGAACACGATTTCGCGCGACACTTTTTCCGGCGCGCGCGGCGC
The DNA here is from genome assembly GCA_003707795.2 of Clavispora fructus. Lineage (NCBI taxonomy): Eukaryota > Fungi > Ascomycota > Pichiomycetes > Serinales > Metschnikowiaceae > Clavispora > Clavispora fructus. The sequence continues at coordinate 133,191 of PPLK02000026.1, forward strand.
GCCCGCCACCGGCTGCAGCGCCTGCGACAGGTCGCCCAACTTGAACCCACCGCCCGAAAACGACGCGGGCGGCGCGGCCGCCGACTCGCGGTCGTCCTCCTCGCCCATTTGTTCGCGCGCGCGCTGCAAGATCCGCTCCACCATCAGCGGCTGTTTGTCCTTGTCGGGGTTTTCCACCTGCAACGCGGACTTCTCGCCGCCGGTGAAAAGATTGGGGTTGGTGCGGTCCTCCTGGTCGTCGTCGCCCAAGTCCCGCAACGTGCGGATTCCCCTGGCCGCGGGTTTGGAGGGGTTGGTTTTGGCGGGGGCGTCTTTCTCGCCGTCGTAGAAGTCTTCGATGGCGGCCTCGAGGTCATTGTTGTTGCGCGCGAGATACTGCTGAGCCAACGACGGGGAGGCCCCGGTTACAGCCACAAAACTGTCGGTCAAGTTGGTGGCGGACATGAAGAGAGTGGTGGAAAGGTGAAAGCGCGAGAATGGTGCAGGCGCGAATAGTGAGGAATCGGAAGGGCGGGCGCGAACCCGCACCAGATCAGATGTTTGATGGACTCATTGACTAATCATAGACTGATCGTTGACTGATCGTTGACTGATCATGATTGATATGACGTAGACGGTAAATGTGACGCTCTGTGCCTCAATAATACGTTTACGCCACTCCCTGAGATGAGTGGCGGAGATTCAGTGCCAGCTACAAAGTGTAAAACATAAACCTAGAACTGGTATTGCTGCCACGATGTACAATCAGAGAATTTGTGCACAGCGATTACTGACACGCTTAATGCCAGTGATCAATTTGGCCCCGATAAAAATCATTAAACAGCCCATTCATGCTACTTAACAGTTGATACTACCCGCCATCCGCATGTATCTAGCCCCAGTGGCAATATTGCAAATTCTCTCCACGATCCAAATTGATTCGTTCTCTCTAAGTGGTCATTCCTGCTGCTCGAATACCAAGCCTACACGCGTTTAATTTGATAACATTTATTAGATACCGATGTTGAAATCCCACTTGATTTTAATACCCCAAAAACTGAAAATAAAAATTTGATCATAATCTTCATCACGATACAATCACATTAATGTTGAATAAATGTGATACAGCAAGTAAACAAGAATTGAATAACTGCAATGCATAATACATGGGGCTTGAGCACTCACGTTTAGTACTTGGCTCTGAACTCCTTGGCAGCCTCCACCATGTTGGTCAAAGAAGCCTTGGTCTCCTCCCAACCTCTGGTCTTCAAACCACAGTCTGGGTTAACCCAGAACTTGTCAGCAGGGTAAACCTTCAAGATCTCCTCGATTCTGGTGACAAACTCCTCCTTGGATGGAATTCTTGGAGAGTGAATGTCGAACAAACCCAAACCAATGTGGTTAGGGTAGTCAGAGAACTCTCTGATGTAGTTGGCGTCGTCCTTCTTGGAGAACTCAATAGAGACAACGTCAGCGTCCAAGGCCTTGATGTGGTTAGGGTCCAAGTCAGAGTAACAGAAGTGAGAGTGGATTTGAGTGGAGTTCTCGACACCAGAAGTGGCAACTCTGAAAGATTGAGCGGCCCAGTTCAAGTAGTCGGATCTCTCTTGACCGGCTCTCAATGGCAAACCTTCTCTGATAGCTGGCTCATCGACTTGAATGACGGTAATACCGGCAGCCTCCAAGTCCTGGACCTCGTCTCTCAAAGCCAAACCCAATTGCAAGGATTGAACCTTTTGGGAGACGTCGTCTCTTGGGAAAGACCATCTGAGACAGGTGACTGGACCAGTCAACATACCCTTCATTGGCAACTTGGTCAAAGATTGGGCGTACACAGACTCCTTGACGGACATGGCCTTTGGTCTAGAAACGTCACCGACGATAATAGGTGGTCTGACGTATCTGGAACCGTAAGATTGGACCCAACCGTTGGTGGTGAACACGTAACCCTCCAATTGCTCACCGAAGTATTGCACCATGTCGTTTCTCTCTGGCTCACCGTGGACCAAGACGTCCAAGCCAATTTCCTCTTGGAATCTGACAACGGTCTCAATCTCTTGCTCAATGAACTTCTCGTACTCCTCCTTGGTGATGGTACCCTTGGCGAACTTGTTTCTGTTGATTCTGATGTCCTTGGTTTGAGGGAAAGAACCAATGGTGGTGGTTGGGAACAAAGGCAAGTTGTACTTCTCCTTTTGCGCAGCCAATCTGTCGGCGAAAGGAGACTTTCTGGTGGAAAGGGCCTCGGAAATGGTGGCCAATCTCTCTTGGACCTTAGGGTTGGTGGTGATGGAAGACTCCTTTCTGGCCTTGATGGAGGCGGCGTTGGCAGCGTATGCCTCGGCAACATCCTCGCCGGACACGTTCTTGGCAATGGCCACGACGGCATCCAACTTTTGGGTGGCGAATTGGAACCAGTCAGCGATAACTGGGTCCAACTTGGACTCGCTCTTCAAGTCGACTGGGGTGTGCAACAAAGAGGAGGAGGTGGCGACAATGACTCTGTCCTTACCGAGCTTCTCGATGGCCTTGTTGACCACAGCAGAGGCCTTGGCGTAGTCGGTCTTCCAGATGTTTCTACCGTCGACAATACCGACAGAGAGAACTTGCTTGTCGTTCAAGATAGCAACAACCTCGTCGAATTGTTCGGCACCTCTGACAAAGTCAAAGTGGAAACCGGCAACAGGCAAGGACTTGATGGCGGCCAAGTTTGGTCTGACGTCACCGAAGTAGGTGGTCAAGACAATCTCAGGCAAACCCTCGCCAACCAATTGCTCAAAGGTGGATTGGTACAAGTCTTGCACGGATTGAGGCAAGTCCAAAACCAACACTGGCTCGTCGATTTGGACGGTCTTGGCACCGGCCTTGTACAACTCAGCCAACAATTGCTTGTAAACTGGCAAGAACTTGTCCAACAAAGAGATTGGGTCCAAGTCCAAGGAGTCCTTGTCGGCCTTACCCAAGTACAAGTAAGAGATAGGACCCACAACAACGGGTCTGGTCTCGACGCCCAATTCCTTGGCCTCCAAGTACTCAACCACGGGCTTCAAGCCGGCGGCGGTGTTCAACTTGAACTCGGTGGAGTTGGAGAAGGTTGGTCTGACGTAGTGGTAGTTGGAGTCGAACCACTTGACCATCTCCAAAGCGGTGACATCGACGGCAGCCTCGGTCTCGGTGGCCTTTCTTTGCAAACCTCTACCCATGGCGAACAAAACGTCAATTGGCGCCAAGTCGTACTTGGTGTATCTGTCTGGAATGACATTGAACAAGAGAGACAAGTCCAAGACTTGGTCGTAGTAGGAGAAATCGTTGGACGCAATAACGTCAACACCGGCCTCCTTTTGCAACTTCCAGTTGTGGGCTCTCAACTCCTTACCCTTGGCCAACAAGTCGTCAACAGTGACCTTCTTGCTCCAGTAAGCCTCAGTGACCTTCTTCAACTCTCTCTGGGCACCGATACGGGGGAAACCTAAAACGGAGGATTGAACCATTGTGATATTAGTAGAAAAAACAAATAAGTTTAACTATGGGAAAAAAATTTACCACCGGTGGGGGGTGCCTTCTTATATAGCCGTGATAGGTGCACTATCGCCCACAATTTTCCAATTAATATCTCCGCGTGTGTGCAGGTGTCGTATCCGGTGGCCCACCGGCCCGCGACATCGCAGTCGGTTTATCTGGAGTGGATCACCACAGGGAAAACCGGAAGAATGGGAGAATTGTACGTGTCATCGGGGCCATTTCTGGAACGGGTGCGTTGGTTTGCGTTTGTTTTGCGTTTGTTTTGGGGGTGAAGACGGAAATGGACCGGAACCGATTGGTGAAAAACCTTCGCCATGCAATTGCACGTGCCGTGATCAGAGTCAGTGCCGGTTGCGGCGATGATATTTTATTGAGTCATAGCGCACCCGTGCCTCCGCAGGATTTTCATGTGCGATTTGTGTGCAGCGGTGAATGCGACGGATGTTGGGCCGCCTGCATTGACCGGAACGGCTGGTGTTAGGGTGTTCCAGAGTAGTGTAGTGACTTGAACGTGGGTGTCAGGTTGGTGGTTACTTCGTCGTGGTCTTTGTGGTCTTTGTGGTCTTTGTGGTCTTTGGTAGTTGTTAATTTATCTTCGGTGTAAGTAGCGGTGTTTAGCAGTCTTTGGTATTTAGCAGGCTTTGGTAGTATTTAGCGATGTTAAGTGGTATTAAGTGGTCTTTGTTAGCTTTGGTAGTCTTGGAAGGTGTAAATCGTGTTTATCAGTCTTGTGTTGGTTACTATTAACTTGTCTTTGGTGGTCTTGGTGGTTCATCTTCGGTGTTAAGGGCTTAATATGTTTTACATTCTTAGAGTCAGAACTGAATTTCGAATAGGAAATCTCCGTCGGACCCCATTGCAACCCAGATTTTCCGCGGCAAGACATTCTCTTGAATCCACCACCACTCTGTCCATCAAAGCGGATGCCTCCTGGTGCAGCTCTTTCTATATCCGTTTCTGTCGTTACGCACAGTTATTGTATCGAATATGCGCGCCTCATGTGGGCCACACATGTGGCGTAAAGAAAGGTTGATGAGATGGGCAGACGACATGCCTGACATACTCATGGCCATATTTCCCCACTCCCTCTCTCGTGCAATTTCATGTTGTCGTTCAAGTAGTCATGCTCGACAATTCTGAAAACTTGCTTTCCTAGAAAAAAAACACTTTCCTGGAAGAATAAAACACTTTTCTGGCAAAACCACTTCCCTGGAAAACCCGCCGCTCATCAAGCAATAACATTAAACTATATCAAAAGACCCAAGTAATCAAACCCAAGTAGCCCTCAAGAAAACACTCAAAAACTCACAATTAACTGCGCAATTATTCTATACACAAACGTCACCAGCCTTATTTGAGCTTGGCGTCACCAACCTCCTTTCTCGCCTCTACCACTGAGTGAATCTCGTCGCTGGCATTGATAAGACCGTAGCGACGGAACTCCTTGATCGCGGTCGAAACCTCGTCCGCCAGCTTGTCGGCAACGAACCGCTCAAAGTGCTCCCCCAACTTGACAAAGTATCCGTAGCTCAACACAAACTTCTCGCTAGTGATGTCGGAAAAGGTTGTTTCCGCCGAAAGAGGCGTGTTGTAACCTTCGCCCTCGCCCAAGAACACACCCAACTTCTTCAACTTGGTGAACAAGCCGGCCTGGTGCGCCGGAACCATTCCGCCGTATTCCTTGATCTTCACCTCGCGGTAGTGGTCCTTGTACTCGTCCGCGTTGCCCCGCTTGGAGCCGGTCCAGCCCAACTCAACCAAGGCTTCCCTGGTCACCTCCGGCTGGGAAGCAAACGGGTTGCGCAAGATTCTCGTGGGGTTGAAAAGACCGCCATACACAATGGAAAAGATCCCCAACAACTTCAAGATGTGGAACACAAAGAAGATGCACTGGGCCCCGATTCCCACCTCCTCCAACACATCGGCAAGAAGTCTGTCCGCCAACTCGTGATAGCCGTAGTAGTGGCCCACTTTGGACAAAAACTTGCTGGTGTAGTTGGTCAAGCAGTGGCCCGGCGTGGGCGAAACAAAGTCGGGCAAATCGGTGTAGAGCCACGCCACCAAAAACGACACGAACGAGTAAAACGCAAACGAGTTGAACTTCCACACTGGCAACACCAACTGGCCCGGCCAGCACGACTCTGCGACAATGTCGCTCAACGCAACCTTTTTTTGGAAGCGCTTCTGGTCGGTTTCGTAGGAAAAGAGCACCGCACCATCCTCGGTCAAGTAGCCTGGAGCAGTCAGAACCACAAACGCCTCGGGAACCGGGTCGTAAAACACGTTGGGGCGCAACGCAATCGGCAACGTGGTGAAGATTTTCAACAACAGCTTGAACAGAGCGTCGGTGGTGATTTGGAAGCAGTAGTCCTTCTCCATGTCATCGGAGAAGCGCACGTAGATCTCCATTCCGGAGGCGGTTTCTTTTTCGCTCATGGCAAGTAGTAGTTATTCTGTTTTTTCCTGTTTTTCTGCGCTTCCAAAAGTGGCCCCGCATTTTGGTGGGTTGACGAACGTGGGCTGGGAGGCACGGGTGCGGGGTGCATGCCTCCCGCCACCAGATGGGGGTTTTGCGTCACGAGATGGCCGCGTTATGCCCAGTGGGATCGGTGTTTGCGGGGCGAACGCGGGGTCAGTGTTTTTCCCCGTGGTTTTGCTGGGGAAAATGGGGCTACGGTGGGTACGGTGGTTGTTGCGACATTTTTTTACTCTCCATTGTGAGCTACGGGGAGGTGCCGCATAGACGCATAATGTCGTCAGTGCGTATTGCACGGGGTTGGCTGAAACCGCGGAAGTGGGTCTGAAGTTGTTCAAGCTGCTTGGTTCTGGTTACAAATCGGTGGAATGCACGTTTGGAAATTTCACGTGGAGGTTTTTCCGAGCCGGAACAAGTTTTCGGAGAATGACAGAAAGCAAAAGGTGGGACCTGGGGATACTTGTAATGCTGGTGCAGGTATAAGGGAAAGTCTGGTATCACGAATTTCGAGTAGGGACGTGTGTAACAAAATCCAGTAACGCCAAATCAGGTATCACGAATTTCAAGTAGCAGGTGAAAAATATCCAGTGACACTGAATCTGGTACACTAAATCTGGTACACTAAATCTGGTACACTAAATCTGGTGACTCGCACTAGACGACTGAGGGTCAGGTACCGGATACATAAAAATATCATTGTAGAGGTTCAGCCGCCTACGGCGTGACACTACGTGGGGTGTGACTCTGGCTGAATTCGGATCTTCACAGTTCGGACATGTGCGGAACTATCGGTCGACATTTATCCGAAAATATGAGAAATCGCGAAAAGTGAAGCTAACAAATGATACGGGGACGCAAGATTTCCTGATTCCCGGAGCAACAGGATCGGAGATGGACCTGCCAGCAAGCACAGGCAAGTGGGTCAACCGTTACGAAGGAGAGAGCATCATGAATAGTGAAAGAAACGTGAAGCTTAAGAATAGGGAATAAATTGGAATGTGAAGAAGAATAGTGAAGAAGAATAGTGAAGAAGAATAGTGAAGAAGAATAGTGAAGAAGAATAGTGAAGAAGAATAGTGAAGAAGAATAGTGAAGAATAGTGAAGAATAGTAAAGAATAGTGAAGAATAGTGAAGAATAATAATCATGGGGAATAGTAATGAATTCGGAATAGTCAAGAATAGTCAAGAATTGGGAATAGTAAATTTGCAATACTGAAAACTACCAATGGATTGGCGAGAGAGGATGATTTCGCAATTACACCTGGGGCCGCGCACTTATCCTCTGGAACGGAGCGAGCGGAATAGGCGATTTATAGTCAATTTCGCAAATATCGCAACAGCGGGGTCGGACATCTTTGCTGCCGGGCACTGCCAGACAGAGAAAAGGCTACGCGTCCAGGGTATTTGACGCCTAAATACCACCCAGCCACTATCCTGTGTAGTGGAGCTTAAACAATAGGCGCACCCCAATACCCGGATCTGACGATCCAGATCTGGCGATACACGATGCGGACAGATTTATTTGGCAAACAAGATCACATCATGGCCATGCCGCATGTACAATGGACGCAAGTACTACGGCACCTATGACGGAAAACGGTCAATGCAAGCCCTATAGGAATGGGCCCGATAGCCAGACGTGACGGCCATACATGCCGGAGTTCACGAGAACCTTGACAGGCCCAGAACGCGCTCAAAACGGTGAATTAGAAACTGGCCGGCACCGACGCACCGGTCCATACACTCCCACACCCATGGGCCCATGCATCCACGCACGCACCATTTGAATCCTGCGCCTGCATTGCAGGCGCAGTAGACTCCCGCAATACCACCGCGCCTCAGCAAAAGCACGCTATAGGAAATATTATCGCCGGCGGGCCCTACGTTGCTGGCGCGGCACGTGCGGGCCCGACGCAACCGGAGCCGGGCGGTGCGGGAGGGAGCCCGCCGAATAGCCGCCATGCGTGTTTGTCGTCACTGCAGGATGCTACACGCAAACACCAATAGCATCCCAGGTGGCCGTAACCCCTATAGCCTCCCGAGGGAAAGAAAGCAACAACCGCCAGGTGCTAGCAACAACAGAAACCCAAACCCCAGCGCCAATATGAGCCCATTGTAGCGGAGAAAAAACAAACATCTCCGGTTTTGACGGCGCCATTGTGAGCCTGTCCGTAAACAGCTGTCAACTCCGGTCATAACCGACCATCTCCCCTAACCCACTGTAGATCCACCCCTCCAGTATCGTGGTATGCACGGCTAACTTTTTTTCTAACGCATGTCAAAGCCCCTCCCACAGGCACCGCCCGATTAAAACCGGAGCAAAATACAAAATGACGTTTTCCGGCCGTCCAGGCTCGACGCGCCAAAGATACCGCATTGTTTTGGTGTCCAGTTTTGGCAGTGCGTAATGGGGCGCATGAGGCTCTTAAAAAAGCCCGAGCGCATTAATTTGGATTTTCCCTTTTTTTTTTTTTTTTCCCTGCCTGTTCTTTCACCCTCCACCATGTTGTTCAAATCTGTGCTCGCATCCATGGCCATGGTCATTGGCGCTGCCGCCGCCACCGACTTGCCTGAGATCGAAATTATCGGCAACAAATTCTTCTACTCCAACAACGGCTCTCAGTTCTTGTTGCAGGGTGTGGCCTACCAGGCCGACCTCGTCAACGCTACCGCGGGCGAGACCTTTGTTGACCCGTTGGCCGACGCCGACACCTGTAAGAGAGACATTCCTTACTTGCAGGAGTTGAACACCAACGTCATCCGTGTGTATGCGTTGAACACCTCTCTCGACCACACCGAGTGTATGACTGCGTTGCAAGACGCCGGCATCTACGTCATTGCGGATATGTCCGACCCCGAGGAGTCCATCGACAGACTGGACCCTGCGTGGAACACCGAGTTGCTTTCGCGTTACACCTCGGTGGTTGACAAGTTCCACAACTACACCAACATCTTGGGTTTCTTTGCCGGTAACGAGGTGACCAACGAGGTGTCCAACACCGACGCGTCTGCGTACGTCAAGGCCGCTATCAGAGACACCAAGGCCTACATCAAGGAGAAGGGCTACCGTACCATTCCTGTGGGTTACTCCGCCAACGACGACACCGACATCCGTGTGGACTTGGCCGAATACTTTGCTTGCGGTGACGAAGAAGTCAGAGCCGATTTCTTCGGTATCAACATGTACGAGTGGTGCGGAAGCTCCACGTTCAAGACCTCTGGCTATGAAAAGATCACCACCCAGTACGAGAACTTGGGCATTCCCATCTTCTTCTCCGAGTACGGCTGCAACAAGGTGACCCCAAGAACCTTCACCGAGGTTCAGGCGATCTACTCCGAAGAGATGACCGACGTTTGGTCCGGTGGTATTGTGTACATGTACTTCCAGGAAGCCAACGACTACGGCTTGGTGTCGATCGACAGCTCCGGTGACGTCAAGACCTTGACCGACTTCAACAACTTGAAGTCGCAACTCGCCTCCATCTCCCCATCTTTGGCCACCGCCGACTCGGCCTCCACCTCTGCTTCCGTCACCACCTGCCCTTCTGTCGGTGCGGACTGGGCTGCCGCCACCGTGTTGCCTCCTACCCCGGACGCGGCCGTGTGTGAATGTATGGACAAGTCCTTGACCTGTGTGGTTGCCGACTCGGTTGACTCCGACGACTACACCGACCTCTTTGACTACGTGTGTGGTGTTATCGACTGTTCCGGTATCTCGGGTAACGGTACCACCGGTGACTACGGTGCCTACTCTCCTTGTAACGCCAAGCAACAATTGAACTTTGTGCTCAACTTGTACTACGAGGAGAACGGCCTGGGTGCCAGTGACTGTGACTTCTCTGGTTCCGCCACCACCCAATCTGCTACCACTGCTTCTTCCTGTACCGCGGTGCTTTCTTCTGCCGGCTCTTCCGGTTTGGGCACGGTGTCGGGTGACATTGCCAACGCCACCTCTGACTCTGACTCCGAGGAAACCGCCGCTTCTGGCTCCAGCTCCAGCTCCACCTCCTCCTCTTCCTCCACTTCTTCCAGCAAGAGCAACTCTGGTGGTGCTTCGGTCTCCACTTCTGTCTGGTCCAGCATTGTTGGTGTCGTGATGGTTGCTGCTTTGGCCTTGGCTTAGACAAAATGTATCTTTGTTTGTTCATGCTGTAGTTTTGTAGACTGAAGACCTCCTAGTCTCATTCTAGATTGAAGACCTCCTGGACTCCTCCTAGACCGAGGAACTCCTATACTGAAGAACATCTGACAAAAAACGTCGGACTGAAGAATATCTGAATAAAGAGCATCTGCCTTGATCATCTGCTTATGGTCCCCGTGCCTGTGGACTTGTCCCGAATCTACATTGGTGTCTATCTCACGTTCATTATGCTACTGTCCGCTGTTGTCCATAACCATCTTGCGTATTTCCCAGAAATACTCCGAGTCAAACGTTCTCCTGTCGAGATGGTATTGCTCGTGTGGCCCGAACCAGTGGTGGGTCTTCTTTTGTATTTTTTGCTCCTCTTTCTCAAATCTGCTCGCAAGCCTGCTGTTGAGCTGGAATTCTTCGCCCGCGTTGCTCCGCCCCGAGCTTTGGTCGCTTGACGCCGTCAGAATCGTTCTCTGTGTAAATGCACTGACCCCGCGTTCGCCAATGGCTTTTGCGCCTTGGTACTGGGGGATATCGTCGTGTTCTAGGTCAGACAACTCGTCAAACACATCAAGATTCTCCTCTTCAACCTTATTGAGGTTGATCCACCGCATGTTCTCCGCATCGTACAACATGTTGCCCGAAATCTTCCCGGGGCCCGAAAACTCTTTCCGTGTAATCAAAGACGGCTTTTTGGCCCGAAGAGTATCAACCTGCTCCTCAAATCGAAGTAAGTCATGGTCGTTGCCCTCCCATCGTTTCACCGCAGCATTGAATCTCATTTTGTCGTTTCCACTTATCGTCGGCGCCGCCGTGCGGTCGTTGAGATACTTTAGTAGTCCCACTCCACGTTTGCTGTGCCGAGCTTTCGGTTTTCGTTTGGGCTTCGGGGGGCTGGTGTTGAGCTGCTTCTGTTTTTCCGTGATCTCCATGTACTTGTCGAGAAGCTGCTTCTTCTTCCGCTCCATGTCGTAGTTGAGTTGGTCGTCGTTACTCATTTTGCGGCCGGTATCCTTTGGTTGCCGGAACGAGGGCATGCGATCAAGTTTCCGGATCAACTTGTTGCTGTTGTTAAAAAACGGATGCTCGTCGTTCAATTGGCCCGCCAAATCCATGGTGGACCGAAACTTGGTCGGAGCAGCAGTGCTCAACGAGTTGGGGAAGACCGGCATCGACACCTTTTGGGACAAACGCGCAATGTTGGGTTGAGATTGGAACTGCTTCAACTTGGTGGCCTCCAACCGCTGGGGTATAATTCCATCAAACCCATGTTCAAACGATTCGTTGTCGTCCCGGGTATATTCATAGTTCACCGTATGCTCGTTCTCAAGTGCATCCTCATCGATATTGGCCACCAGCTTGAACCTATTGAGATCTTTGAGGCGAAGGGTGTGCACCTCGTCGCCATGACGATGCTTGTATTTCTCAAATAGCTCTTCGTCTTCCAACTCGGCCTGTCTTCTGAGTTGCAGCTTTTTCTCCGTCAATATCTGGCTGGCCTTACTGATGTTGGCCACGTTCTGTCTCCTGCCACCGCTGCTGTATATGCCACTTTCTTCCTTGCCAAAAATATCATCTATATCCTCAAAATCTTCTTCGTTCATTTCCGTGATATCTGTGTCAGTTCCTTCGCTGTAGTTGCTCAACGAGCGTCTCCTGACCGGAGAGGCGGATGAAAGGGTATGAGGCAGAAACCTGTGATCGTTCTGGGTCGGCGTAAGCCGAATAGTGTTGAGACGGAAATTCTCCGGATTCAACTCCACTTTACCAAACCCTTCTTCAAATCCAAATGCATCATCGTCTTCTTCCAGTTTAAAATGAATACCGGGGGATATAGTGGCACGGGGGCCTTTTCGTTTCACTGGTGATGACGTAGCGACCATGTCTTGATTTCCTGAAACCCGGAGGGTTTTGAATTCTGGGATCACATTGTCGTTGAAATCATCAAGATCATCAAGGAAATTATCGGAGCCCTTGCTCTCGCCCCACTGCCGTAATCTCTCACTTTTATCTCGGGACATGGAAATGTTTGGGTCCAGGACCGTGTTCTATACAAGGAATACTGTGGATAACAAGAGTGGTAAATACATATAAACATTCCGGACACGCACCCGTGCACCATGCATGGAAGTTGCACCCACTATGCCACTGTCATCAAATCGACAAGCCCCGGGGTCGTTCCAAGTGACGCAGCGCCTGTATCGTTGTTATTTTGATGATTCGGTTGGAACATTGGCCGAAATATTGTTGGTGTCACCGCTGTCACCTGCGATACTTTGAGAAATATTGCCGGAAGCACAACCATCGCGCATGTGCCAACCACCACTAAGAGAAATAAGAGCGAATACCCAATGGAGGCGGCTCTTCTCTTTCTCCTCTGCTTCTTGGAGTATATTGGTCCGTGGACAATTTTGGTGGGTTTGAGCCAGAAAAGAATATATGTGTGTCCCTTGTCGACGAAAGGGATCAACGTCGCGGGGAACATGGATGTGAACAAAAAATGGCCCAACGCGAAATCGTAGCCGAACAGAGTGAGGTCGGAAGTCTTCACAATCACTTCTCTAAATGGCTGAGACAAAACGGCCCAGCCAAACTTCTTGGCGTTCCAGTTTCCAGACCACCATGCTAAATTGGTCTGGTGATCTTGATACTCCTTGGACAAGAATGCAATGTATGCCAATGTTCTCAAAAGGTCGTGAAATTTCATGACACTTATAATGGCACATAAAGAACGCGGGATATTCCAGTCGTGTAAAATAAGGGTCACATCTAGGCAAAGTATAAATACAATGCTTCCCCAGGTGTACGACATGCCGGCGAAAATAGACGGGCTGGTGGTTGCGCATGGGGAGAGTAAATTTCCCACCACAAGCAGAAACGGGAAGATAATCAAAAGCATAAAAAAATTCAATACCAACGGTAATATGGTCAAAATCAAAATTCTCGCAAGTGGATCCACCGGTTCTGGATTTCGTACGCCGGCTTGGGCGGTGATGTATAGGTATGGAAGCAAGAATAAGAACGCTTGAAGGAGTGAGATTCCGATTTCTCCTAACTTCATTACAAATCTTGAAGATGAATCCATAAAGTTAATGGATTTGGATTCGTCTGTTCGCTTGTTTCTTTTCGATCCGGTGAACTTTGCTCGTTGAAGCTTTTTGAACGCAACCCAACTATTATCTGAAGACCTATGGTTACCTGCAAAAAGCCAACCCAAGAAAAGACCGTAGTCAAGCATAAAGTCTTGGATACAGAAGTTATGCGGATTGAAAATAAATGGAGAGAAGCTTAGCGAAAAAGATGTCAAATAGAACCACAAAAGCGCAGGTCTCCACATGGTGATAGTTGCAAATACAGTCACTAATAGCCCAAACCCTCCCGAATATATGGAAACATCAGCATACTTGGCGTATAGCTCATGAAATTTCACCCGCTGAGTAGCAAATCCTCTTCCAGTAGCGACATACTTTGCTCCTCCAAACCTCAAATTCTCTGTGAATGATTTCGCATAAACTTTGCAAACTAAAACTTCAAAGAGCGGGGCGAGAGAAAAAAAATGATAAATGATCCGTTTAAAAGTCTTAAAAATGCCTTTTTCTGTAAATTCTTGAACGGTTATAGGGAGAAACGATATCGTGAAACAGATGAACATTGATAAAACGAACCGGTTCATCCACTCGAGAACAGGAACAAGATTATGGCACCCAAAAGGAATATTTGCTTCAGCTGGTCTTGAAACAGCATCAGTTATGCATAATATCGATTCGTAACTCAATGATCCCAAGAAAACCAAAATCACTAGAAAAAGGTTCAAAGAAAGGATAATAAATACATTGTTAAGGTGAAATCCTCCATGCGCATAATAAAATGATAGAAATTTATCAATCGGAAGTCTTGTTCCCAAAAAATAAACTTCTCTGGAAAGAGTTTGTTCACCCATTCCAGCACCAATTTTTGTGCTAAAATTGAGAATTGTCGCAAATCCTAAGTCTCTCCCTTTTCCACATTGATAGTAGTCACAGTGCTTGATGATGCCTCCTCTGCTAACAGCATTAATGCCAGCGTATATATCTTCATTCAAATGTAATCCCCTCTGAGCTTTAGAAATCCCACCCCGCGAAAACATGAATATGGAATTGATGAAATCTGGATGTCCATAATGAAGCTTCGCGTTGATTTTAGATAATGTTCGGGCAAATAATGTACCAAATGTTTGCTCTTTTCCGGCGCTAACATCACCCAATACCCCGATATTCTCCGAAAATATGAATTCTCTCGCGCCAACCATAGCAATCTTCAGGAACTGAGGAACATGACTAGTTCCAGGAACATATTCCAAACTTGTATCCAAATTTAGCTCTTCAAACTCGGCTAGAACTGATTTTATTTTCAAACATTCTTCAATATAGTTGTCTTGATTCGCATCCACCGCTTGGATATACTCTCCTCGCTGGAATATTATTGAATGATTTTGGTTGTCAGACTTGCCATCCCCTAGTATAGGATCACCAGAAAGCTTTATTCTGAATTTTTTGTTGTTTCCGGTGTTATCTCTTTCCCGTCCCGGCTTTAACAATACTGAGTAATAAGATGTACCTGACCCTGTATCTTCTGACTCAATATATGAGATGAATAAGTTTGGATAACATTCTGAAACAATTCTTGTTGCGTCAATCTGTTCTTCACTAAACTTCTGATATTTTTGCATGGTTACGAGTAATCTAAATTTCCTCAGTGAGAAATTATCCAACTCTTCTTCAAGATCTGCAGCATCTGCCAAAAATTCTCGCTTGAGGTTATAATTTTCCAGATAGTAAAGGATCTTTAAAGCTTTCTCGTAATTGCTGAATCCAGATATTGTTCTGAAAAGTGTTTGATACCTCAGAGAGGCCCAAATTCTTGTTCTAATGGTGAACTCTGGTTGAGAATTTTTGAAGCCAATGCAATCATACGGAATGTCGTCAAATTTGCTTTTGTTATTCCATTTGGAGAAAGTTCTCTCTTTGTTGTCGTCTTTATCTGATTCTCTATTTGAATTAATAGAAATATTGGTTTCTATCGACGTGACAGAAGTAACATGTTTGGAAAGCTTCGTATCTTTTACAAAGGCTTTCCATTCTTCTGGATGTAATTTCTTCAAGTACTCCAAAAGTGAGATCTTTGATTTGTCATTCTCTTTTAAAAGCTCTTTGATCTCTAAAATGATTTTCTCGGAATAATGAGGTGCGAAAGCAGTAAATGATGGGAGTGCTTCAATCGGGATTGGGGCATGTAACAGGCTGGATAAAGATCTAGCAAAGAATGAAATTCTTCTTGAGGCCTCAGTATTAGAAGTTAAGAAATTGGATGAGCTTGCTGATGCCGAATCTTCCTGAAAATTAAAGAAGATAGGTTTTCGAAACCCACGCAGGACCAACAAGTCTTCTTCTGTCTCCTTTTGATAAATTAGACTGTTCACTTGTTCCAATGAGATTAAATGCTCTTTATAAAGAGATATAACGATGCAATTCCATATTTTTGTAATAGCAAATTCGCTTTCCTTTTCATTAAGACTGTAAACAATCTTGGAAAGGATTCTTTCTGGGAGCTTGCTAAATTTATTTCTCCAAGGTTTGAAAATAGAAGTTCCAACGGAATATGAAATGATAGTAGAGAAGATACAGTTGCAAATAATGTACCACAAGTAGGTGTCGAGGAAAAATAAAACAAAGTTAGTAAGCAATAACAAGCCAGCGCAAAATTTAGCGAAATGTTCACATAACAATTTCTTGAGCCAAATATCACCCGTGCAGCGGTTGGTGTTCATCGTGAGAAGAATATTCAACGGATCCTTTAATGATAGAGTGAGAAAGAAGTAAGACTCCAAAAATTTAGCAGTGAGAACATTTGCCCATAATAAGGTGGAGTATAGACTACTTTTGGAAGAGACTTTGGGAAATGCAGAAGTGAATATTCTGGTTTTCATGACATCGGGATCTGTTTTCCTTTCCAAAAATACAAAGAGCTTTTCTGAAGGGGTGGCACAAAGATACGCCGTAGTTAATAATGCCATTGCCAATTGGCAACCACCAATTATGCATCCGATTTTTGAATATACTCGCCAACCTTTGAACATAAGAATGTAGACGGTTGGCGCCACGTTTACAAGCAAAAGACAAATCTGGCAAATGAACCTCAGCAAGAGAGGCAGACGCCCTAATGATGATCGAGGCACGTAACACCATTCTCCGAGCGTACCACATAGTGAAATTATACAAGATATGGTTCCTCCCAATGCAATGATGGTGAGCTGTACTTGCGGAGCACTCTTCGTGCTCAGTGCATGGTGATATCCTCTAGTGTAAAACGCGGGGGTATTGATTGCAAAATAGTACCAAAACACTGAGAGGTGAATAATCCAAATCCTGTTAAAATTAACAATCACATGGCCCCAGGACCTTGTTTCGAGATATGACTTGTAAAATACTTTGGACCAAACGATATTCTTAAGCAGACTGTAGCGTAAACCTTTCTCAAGCGAGTGTAGACTCTCGCCATTTGAGAGTGTTAATTTAAGGAGGTTGGTGGGGTACCAGAAAAACAGGTTCACGTCATCATAACCGATTATTTGAGCATGATCGAGTCCCGGTTTCCGAATTAGATTATTGTCCTGAAGATCGAACTGCTGATCCCGGATGAAGCGGTAAATAGGCGATATTATGTCGTTGAGAAACAGGAACTCTTCCACGCCGGTTTTTTCTCTATCGCTGCAAAGATAGTCAGCCGCACACTTGTAGATGAAACAAATGCATTCAGGCATAAACCTCACGTTGTTTGCTTCTCCCCATATTAGCAAATATAACAGCAACTGTTCCACCAACTCTGCTTCTGAGAGTTTGCTCATCTGCAATCGCCACGCGTAGTCCATACCCCAAACAGACGATCGATCATTATCAAATTCAGTCAGAGCCGGAGCATCTCCAATCCAGAATTTAGGCCACTGGTTCCATTTGCGTCTAATGTCGGCACTATCAGAGTAGCCGTGGTCCAAATCGTAATAAGCGGCAAAATACCACCTCTTGTAATTCGAGGCATCCCCACCTAAATAGTCTGAGTGAACCGAAAGTAAAGCAGAATTGCAAGGCATTCTACTTGCTCGGGAATCTAATAAAGACATAAGAAATTCAAACATGTTCTCTGCATTATCCGCCTGGAAGCCAAATATATGAGCAATTCGATCGAAAATACTACGGATAGACTCAACTTCGATCGGAGCGCCATTTTCGGGGCACCAGGCGGGATAAGGTGAGTGGCATTTTGAAAAGACGGAACTAATTTTGGGGCTGATTGAATCGAAATTATTTTCTACCATTAGCGGACACAAAGCAGCAAAAAGGAATAATAGATAATACACCGACTGTCGCAGCATATGACTGCAAAAAATATGCCTTCAGCCAGATTCGAACTGACGATCTCCTCATTACTAGTGAGGTGCCTTACCAACTTGGCCATAAAGGCTTATTTGATTGCTTTTGTACAATATTTGTTTACACGGGCTTATTTTCTTAACATACGGATCCGTCTTCTGTTTGTTGATTCCGTGAACTTGAAAGACTTTTTATCGCATAAGATATACTGGAGTTGTGAGAGATGTTCAGGTGTATCGTAAAGTTGGATAATACTGGTTGGGAACATGCATAAGCATATGCATCTGTTACGTCGCTATTTTAGATATTTTATGTTCTGGCTTAACTATAAATAGTCCAGTATCGATAAAAAAAAATAGGGTTGAGAAATTTATATTGACTTAGAATTACATATTTGCGGCATAGTCATTATATATACTCGGCAAGAAGGACTAATATCAATTGGCTCTTTGGCCGAGCGGTCTAAGGCGGCAGACTCAAGTTCTGTTATCGTAAGATGCGCGCGTTCGAATCGCGCAGGAGTCATTATTTTTTTCGAAGACCGAGTTATGTCGTCCTGCATATGGTTTTGAAAACCCCAAGCGCATTGGTAGTCGCATTGTAACACAAAACTGTTGGTGTCACAAAAGCAGTGACAAGCGAAAGGTTCAAAGCGGCTTTTTGCATAGTGGTATTTGGAACCCATACGGCGCATTAATCTTTTTTCCTGCCCACAACCACGTCTCTGTTTACGTTTGGTTTGCACCCAACTGGCTAAACCGGTAAACAAAATCCTTGCAATCGGAAATCCACCACATTGAAGCAGTTTACGGTAAGTTGTACGAGAAGTGTACGATAAGTTGAGGGGGAGCCACGATCGAGTCGAAGGACCAGGAGTCAACATTAGATAGTAACGCGAGAATCAGACTCGAGGATATCAAGGCCAAGAGTACTGTCCTGTGAAATAGTGAACATTTTCAAGTGGAGATAAAGGTGAAGTGATCAAGAAACGTTAACGAACGGTGGTCAATTATATCCGTCACCGGGCTAATATCAATTACTGTATCGGTCTAATATCAGTTACTGGTCTGATATCAGGAACCGGTAGAACACTACTCTACGAACAGACCCCGTTTACCGATCTTCGACCATGTCTACTATGCTTTCTGTTAATGAAAACGACGTGCCAGCATTGGACACAGAGTCTATGAGCCCTCTCAACGAGGTGAGTCTCGACGGTGAATACGGATTTATGGGCGGAATGCGGTACGACAAGGATGAGAGTGAAAATCGCAAT
The DNA here is from genome assembly GCA_003707795.2 of Clavispora fructus. Classification (NCBI taxonomy): domain Eukaryota; kingdom Fungi; phylum Ascomycota; class Pichiomycetes; order Serinales; family Metschnikowiaceae; genus Clavispora; species Clavispora fructus. Next base: position 151,983 of record PPLK02000026.1, read on the forward strand.
CTGGCCCCAAACCGGATTCAGGACCACGAGCAAATCCACAATCCGATTGAACATGAGAGAGGCCAAATGGGCCAAATAGGCCAAATAGGCCAAATAGGCCAAATAGGCCAAATAGGCCAAATGAGCCAAATGAGCCAAATGGATCTGATGAATCTGATGGCAGCGATGGGTCTGATGGGTCAGATGGGACAAATTGGTCAGATGGGACAGTTAGAAAATCGTCTGCGCCAGAATCAGGCCCCGTCTGAGGTTTCTTCCCGCTCCTCCCAGGTCTCCTCAGGTCGAATCTCCCATGTCGGCCAGAGAAGGAATCAGATGCAGTCGCTACCGCAGGTCCCCAGCCCCATGACCATGTCACTCGGCGACGGCTTCGACCGCCGCTACATCCACGACCCGCTCGATCTCGACATTGCAATCCCCATGCACATGGGGCCCATGCCGCCCGCGACGCCATACTCGCCCCCCACAGACGCGAACAAGGCAGGCGGCGCGCCGCGGGTGGCGCCGCGGTCGCGCGACTTGTTCCGCGTCGGCCCTCCGTTCGGGGCCACGGTCGCGGGCCGCGCACTCTACACCGCGCGCAACCAGAACGTCACGCCCCGTCTCGCGGCGCGACTCGACCGCGGGTTCGAACTTGGTGACGCTGGCAATTGGATCGGGTACAAGCGCAACTATTTCACGTTGGTGCTGGCATTTTCGTTCGACGACTGGGACTTGGACAAGTTTCTCGCCCACACTTACTACGTGGACTCCGCCCGCGGCCGGGTGCCGGTGCGCTACTTTGCGCTTCTGGTGCGGGCGCGGTGCTCGGACCCCAACGTGACGATCGCGTTGGTGCAACACACCCCGAAGCGCGATAAGGGCCCGCAGTATGCGGTGCCGGCGTACGCGGCGGTGCCGGGCGACCTTCCGGACCACCAGACGGTCAAGCTTCTGTGCAACAAGCGGAACGGGTCCAAGCTCGAGTCGTTGAGCAAGATCTTCCACTTCGACCGCGATGGCGGTGAGGAGGCGCCGGCAGTGAAGCACTACCCACCGGAGCGCATTTTCCGGGTGGCCCGGTTTGAGCGCATTCAGTTCTCGGCCTCCATTCGGGTGCGGGCGACCCACGTGAACCAGAAGCACTACACGTTGAACGTGGATCTTTTGGCGGTGGTGGACGATGCGGAGCTGGTGGTGGTGGCGCTGGTGGAGCTGGCGCCATTGTTGGTGCGGGGGCGTCTGCCGTCTAGCTATCTGCGGGAGAAGACGTCAGGCTTCCGAGCCACGGTATGAACTGGAGCTGCGCTGAACATGGACGTTGTTGGAGTGTTGTGGTTCAAATTATTTATTTCCTTGGTGTTATTGGCTAGTTGCGTTGTAGGGATTGGGTGGATGTTGGAGTCGCCTGAGTAGAGTGTTCGTTGATTTATGGGAAGCAGCTTTCAAGGAGTCGTTGAAGAGGGCCAGTTGAGGGAAGATCTGGTTGATTGGCCTAATTGATGCTCCTGGCTGACCCTCCTATTGAAATTCTTAACTGATTACATTACTTGAAAGAACGTTCCAATTGAAAGATATCAATTATATCGATAAAATTCATATTGTAGTGCCGTCTATCTAACTACTGTTACTTGATGCACCACTCGATAGTCTCAAATTCACCCGTGCACTTGCCAACCCACGCGAGTTAAAGCTAAACTTGATTGTCGAAATGCCGATGGCCATCGCAGAGATCTTTTCGAACTATCGATTAGCTCGCGCTTGTATTGATTAGCTCGAACTTGTATCGCTTCCTCATGACCCTGCCCAAGACCACTCACAGTCACATTCGCTCCTCTACATGATACATTAAGAACCGGTGTGATCGCCTAATCCTTCCCATTGACCCGTCCACACGGAAACACAGTTCGCGGAGGCACACCTTGGCCCCCATCGCCAACAAACCCCCAGTCCAATCCAAGCAAATCCCAACCCCTATTCCGCCGACCCATCCATTTTCCATCCGTCTCGACTACCCATTTTCCGTCCGTCTCGACTATATCCGCCTCGCCCACGCACAGCCTAATCAACTGCCTAATCAGCGTGGGGCAAATGGTAATGCGCGCACATGACCAAATCGCCCGCACCAACCACTTTCTTCCCCACCACACGCCCACCACGTTCATTCCCCCACCTCCTCCGCCATAGGGCCGTTGCATTGACAGGAACCACCTCGTCCCACCTACCACGTTGCAACGCCACGCCACGCCACTGCCACGTTGCAACCACTCGCGTCCCGCCCGCCCGCCGCCTCTCGCTCCCCAAACTTTTCCCCAGCTTTCGTTCTTTCTCCTCTTCCATGCGACATCGTGACGACGTCAAGACCATCGACAAAAACCTGGCGGAGTACGTGCTCCGGCTGGGCGTCGCCGGTGGCATTTCCGGGTCGGCGGCCAAAACGCTCATAGCGCCGCTCGACCGCATCAAAATTCTCTTTCAGACGTCCAACCCCGAGTTCCGCCAGTACCGCGGCCTGTTTGTGGGCATGGTGCGCGCCGGGCGCAAGATCGTGCTCACCGACGGCGTGCTCGGGTTGTTCCAGGGCCACTCGGTCACGCTCATGCGCATTTTCCCCTACGCCGCGATCAAGTTCGTGGCGTACGAGCAGATCCGCAGCATGCTCATCCCCAACGACCACTACGAGACCGGTGCGCGGCGCTTCATGGCCGGGCTGCTTCTGGGCATCGCCAGCGTGGTGTGCACCTACCCGCTCGACCTCGTGCGCGTGCGGTTGGCGTTCGAGACCCGGCTGTTGGCCCACGCCCAGGTGCACCCGCAGCACGCGCAGTTTGTCGCGCACCCGCGCGGGCGGCTCTGGGCCATCGTGCGCGCGGTGTACACGGAGCACCCGCCGCACCGGGCGCTGGACCCGCAGTGGCTCCGCTTCACCCGCCGCCACGTGCCGGCGTTTGCCGCGCCGCTCTCCAACTTCTACCGCGGCTTCGGCCCCACCATGCTCGGAATGGTGCCGTACGCGGGCGTGTCGTTCCTCACCCACGACATCATCCATGACATTTTCCGCCTGCGGGCGTTGGCGCGGTACTGCGTGGTACCGGCGGCGGCGGTGCCCACCACGCGCGTGGTGCACACGCGGCAGGGCAGCGAGACCGTGAACACGCGCGACCAGCGCGCGCCGCTCACGGCGCCGGCGCAGTTGGTGGCGGGCGGCTTGGCGGGCATGTTGTCGCAGACGCTGGCGTACCCGTTCGAGGTGATCCGCCGCCGCATGCAGGTGGGCGGCGCGGTGGACAGCGGCGGGTTTTTGCTGTTCAAGACCACGGTGCGGTTGATCTTTGCCGAGGGGGGCGTGCGCGGGTTCTTTGTGGGCTTGACCATCGGGTATCTCAAGGTGATTCCGATGCTGGCGTGCTCGTTCTACGTTTACGAGCGGAGCAAGAGGATTCTTGGCATCTGACCCTCCTCTTCTATCGGGTGCCACCCATCCTGGCAACGGCCACTTGCCTCTCCCTACGGTACGTCTTCCTCCCAATCCTTCTGGCAGCCCTCCCGCCTGTTTTCCGGCTGGTCGTTCCCCCCCCCACTCCGCATCTCTATGGCACAATATTTATTCTATATACAAAGGGCGTGGCCCGTCTAGTCCGCTGTAGCTCAGAGAAACCACCACCGCTTGCCCTTGGTGGCGCGCGTGCCAAACTGCGCACCCGTGGCCGCCGCAGACTTGATCAGGTCCTTGGCAATCGTCGCCGTGGTGGCAAGACCGTCGCTGCCGATCTTGAAGCCCCACCCCCGAAGCAACTTCACAATCAGCGGCGTGAGCGCCGCCGTCAACGGCACCCGCACAAAGATGAACACAGACTTGTGGATTCCGTACGCAAGCGCAAATTCCGTCCAGGAAAACCACGAAAACATGCCCTCCTTCTCCTCCTCCGGGTTGCCCACGCGGTCCACCGCTTGCTCGTGCTCCAACTCTGTGTCCGACTTGCCGAACCCAAAATACTGCTTCACCTGGTTCTCGTACACCTCGATCTGCTCTTTGCCCAAGCTGTGCACCACAAGGTAGCACACGGGCAAGTCAAGCATGCTGAGGAAAAGGTACACGCCGAGCGCCGAGTAGCCGTACTCCTTCACGAGCGCCTTGATGCCCGTTGGTTTGGGCGGCGCTTTGGAATTGGTTGGGTTGGTGGGTCTGACGGGTTTGGGTGGAGTGGTGGATTGGAACCGCACCCGAGGGACCCGCACCTGCTTGGAGACGTCAAAGTGGGGGCTCATCAACAGCGTGGGTTTCAACTGGGTCGGTCTGAACATGGCCCCAGGGCGCATACAATGACGAAACATGTGTGGTGGTAGAACGAAGAAGTAGTTGGAATGGGTGGAACTGTACATGTCGCACCCGCACCTTCGTGTTACTACTGCCAATGAGTGGGCGGAAAGACATGGAAGAATCGAGGCAGGAAATAAAGGGAGGAAATAAAGGGAGGAAATAAAGGGAGGAAATAAAGGGAAAAATAGAGAGAGGAAGAATAAAGGGAGGATGGGTTATAGATCTACTGTGTGTTATTAAGCGACGGCTGCTGGTCGATGGGTGGCACATCACGTGCGGAGATGGGGACGTCCAACCTCCCACGTTGACTGGTTTTCTTGCTGGAGTTTTGCTATTGTTTCTTGTTTTTGTTCTTATTGTGATTCTTGTTGTGATTCTTGTTGTGGTTCTTATTGTGGTTCGAATTATGGTTCTAATTATGGTTTTTAACATTCACGTCGTTGGACTATTGGCGTTAAGTCGGTCACGTGGGACGACTCTTGGTTCGGAACATTGCAGTTCTGGGAGTTCCGGTGTAACTGTTTCAGCAGGACGGGTGGCTCCCGAAACGGTAGAAGAAACATCTCTAAGGATTGTACCATATGTTTCAAACGATCTATTAACACTGCCTTGGCTTCCGAATTCGCCGCGGGGTTAGTTGCCATCATCCGTGACATGACGCTCTCGGCAACTGAACAGAACTATGAATTTGGATATGTAGATCCGGGCGTGCTCTTTGATGCAAACTATGTGATTTATTCAATTTTCCACCTTGGTTGGATTTTTCCCGGATGTTTATGTATTTTGTATTGGCGAGGCATCTTTGTCGTTTATTGCGAATATAAGATGCGTTGCGACAATACAGTGCCAGACGATTTTGAGGAAATAATTGAATGGTATCATAAAAATCCGTAATACAGCCGACCACTCTTACTGGAGTGGAGAAGAAATCTGGTTCAGTTAAAATCCCAGGACACCAACAATAGAGTGCCAGAGACCTACTTACTAGGGTAGTGACTACTCGAGTGGGAGAGACTTACTTACTAGTGTGGTAGAGACCAATTTACTAGAGTGGGAGTAACCAATACTTGCTAGTGTAGTAGTGAATGCCTACTACACTAGTGGAAACTTACATGTACTAGAGTAGTAGACTTACCACAATAGTGATTAATACTTATTACACTGCTGACTACAGTGGTGATTATACGGTAGGATGTTTGGGATTACCTAAATATACTGCAAGACCATTCATTAAAAAAAGAGCGAACAAATAGACGCAGCAGGACGCAGAACAATACCCGGTGATTGTTGAACCGTTCTCATACATTGCACTATTATGTCTCTATTTAAGACCATGGAGTCTCAACCATGGAGTCTCAACCATCTCATCTATACCAGTGTGACTCCAGTCAATCAGCCAGTCAAGCAACGATCCGGTGAACATGGCCGCAGCCAAGCCCTCTATCTAAAGGTCGAGTAGTACTTCTCCTGGGCAAACCGCAGCGCTGCCCGCGCCAACACCTCCGGGTCGTATACCGCGGCCAACAGCTCGCCGCCGTTCAACACCCGGTCCTCGTGCTTCTTCTGCTCGTCCTTGGTCATCACCACAATGTTCTGGAAACTGAGCGGTTGCGCCGGGTCCCACCGCGAAAGCGTCAACCGCGTGGAGTAGTTCGACACCACCGACTTGCCGCGGAACACTTCTTCCACAATGTACGGCACATCCTTCACGCAGATGGGCGTCCGCTGCTCGAGGTGGCCAATGCGCGCCTCCTGCCCCGCCAAGCTCTGCAAGAGCCCGTCGTACACCTTGATGCGGTTCTTGCCCTCCACGTACTCGGTCGGGTAGCCCGCCACATGCGTGAGGATGTGCGTCGCCAACGCGAGCCCGAACATGCCCGGCATCGTGCCCAACACCGGAAGAATGCGCACGCGGAACGCCTTCAACGCCGCCAATTGCTCCACGTCGCCCTTCTCGAGCTCGCCCTCCGCCAACGGGAGAAGCCGCGCCTTGCGCGGGTCGGGCTTCTCTGCACTGAAAACCACCGGGATGTTGTCGACGATGCCGCGCTTGCCCAACCGGATGCGGACCGCGCGCGCCAACGGGTCTTCCTCGGTCTTGGAGAGGTCTGCGATGTTGATGCGGGTCGGGTCCGACTTGCACGCCGCGCCGCCGGACAGCACCACCGGAAGGCCGCGGGTGTGGCAGAAATGCAACAAGTCCACCTTGGTGTCGATGTTGTCGATGCAGTCCACCACCAACGTTGGGTTGAAGTCGTTGCCCAACACCAACTCTTCGCCGTGCGCCATGTCCCAGAGCTGGTTGCGCGTGTCCACACGCACCCACGGTGCAATCTGCGCCATGTGCCGCGCCAAGCACTCCACCTTGGGCGTGCCCACGTCCTTCAACACCGCCACCGCGTGCCGGTTGAGCGAGCTGAGCGAAACCTGGTCAAAGTCGATGATGCGCACCTCGCCCACGCCCGACCGCACCAACATCGTCACCACCCACGACCCGACACCGCCACAGCCCACCACCACCACGCGCTGGCCGCGCACCTTGGCCATGCCCTCTTCGGTGAGAAAGGCGTAGTTTCTCGCCAACTGCTCGCGGATGAGTTCTTCCGAGGGGACTTTGGGGGCGGCGGTTGGAGGGCTTGGTTTGGTTTTTGTTTCGGTGTAGACGTGGTAGGCGTGCGACGCGGAAGCGGTAATCACAGCAGTAGCTGCCACCACAGCGGCTAATTTGGCTGGGGTAGACATGGTTGGTGAAGAGAAGCGTAGTGCGGGCGTTATAGACACACCACACCAGGCAAGTGAGTGCGACTGCAAACTTACCGGCAGATCCAGCGAGCGGAGAGGGAGAGTCAGACAACAGAAGAAAGGCGTTGCAAGATTGGCCGCAAGAAGACTCGGCAAGAGCTCGTGGAGGCTGTTACTTCCAATAAAGATCTACTTCATTTAACTTTCGGCTAACCTATTATCAATCATTTAGAAGGATTTCTTATGAAACCATTAGTACCACCAATCATACCTTTTTATAATGTAGCTTATATTTTGAAGGATTATACAAGTTATATAAATTTTATATTATATTTTAATATTAAACAATTATTTAGTAGCCCTTATTTTATCTTCAACTCTACAACAATGTATGTTACTTGTAGGGCCGGAAACAAAGGGAATGACGTGGGTGGGGTGTCAGTGTAGCGTTAGTCTTAATGTTAGTGAAAGTGGTAGTGATTGTGATAGTGTGTTGTATTAGTGTAGTCAAGTACAGTCTAGTCTAGTCTAGTCTAGTCTAGTCTAGTATAATCTAGTATAGTCTAGTACAGTCTAGTACAGTCTAGTACAGTCTAGTATAGTATAATCTAGTATAGTCTAGTCTAGTATAATCTAGTATAGTCTAGTCTAGTTTAGTATAATCTAGTCTAGTCTAATATATTACGGTCCAGTCTAGTATAGAACAGTCTAGTACAGTCTAGTATAGTACAGTCTAGTCTAGTATAGTCTAGTTTAGTATAATCTAGTCTAGTCTAATATAGTACGGTCCAGTCTAGTACAGTCTAGTATAGTACAGTCTAGTCTAGTATAGTCTAGTTTAGTATAATCTAGTCTAGTCTAATATAGTACGGTCCAGTCTAGTATAGTACAGTCTAGTACAGTCTAGTCTAGTATAGTCTAGTATCTAGCCTAGTCTTGTATAGTATCCTCATGGCTGCGACCACCAAACAAGACAATTCTATTAAAGACGTACCAGTCCATTAAACAAGTCGCAGGCAACTAACGCAGGGCTCAAACCAGTCAGCGAAAACCGCCCAGTCAACCACTGTCGTCTGGCCTCGCGAGCCAGATTGTCACCGATTGTCCATTTTGCTTCACCGATTGTCCATTTTGCTCCTCCGATTGCCCGCTATTGCTTGTCACTTGCCCTTTGTGGTCTTGTACTCACACCCGGGCCTTGAGACAGTACATCCGCACCGGGTACAACTCGCGCGGCATGCCCTTCTGCACATCCAGCGCAATCAACTTGTAGCCCGCCCGCTCAAAGAGCGCGCGGAACTTGGCGTCGGTGCGCGTCACACTCAGGTCCGTGGCGTCAAACACATCCTCCACCGGCGCAATGTTCTCCTTCACCACCAACGTGCCGTTCTCCATCAACGCCTCGCGGCACCGCTCCCAGAACGCCACGAGCTCGTCGTCCGGCAACTGCCCCACGCACCACTGGCACCACACAAGCCAGTACCGCCCCATTTTCTCGGGCGCCGCGCGCCACTGCTGCATGCCCTGCGCGTAGATGTCGCCGAGGCGCCCGCGCTGGGCCACGCCCGCGAGCTCGTGCTCCATCTGCGCCACAAACGGCGCCACCGGCTCCAACAAGTCGCACCGGTCGCTGACCTTCCACAACAAGTCCCGCGTGATGCGCCCGATGCCCGCGCCCATGTCGATGGTGAGCTTTTCGCCCGCGCACTCCATGCGGGTCAGAAGCTTGCGCAAAAACGTGGCCAGGCCGATGATGTCGGCTTTGGGCACGGGGGTCTGTTCGCCAAAACCGCCGAGCACGCCGTTGACGGAGGCGGGGACCGACAGCCAGTAGGAGATGGCGTCGTCGTAGTTGATGAGGGCGTTGGTGTCGCCCTCGGGGGGACTGGGGTCGGAAAAGGCTTTGGCAGGCATTGGATGGGAAGTAGTAGGCGCGGCGGTGAAGTAGTGCAGGAGGGAAGTGAGGGAAGTGAGGGAAGTGAGGGAGAGGAAGAGAGGGAGAGAGGGAAAAGTGAGGGAGGGAGAAAAGAGAAAGGAGCAAAATAGAGAGACAGAGGAAATAGAGAGACAGAGGAAATAGAGAGACAGAGGAAAATAGTGAATACGAGAAAATACGACATTCGGACGGGAGACGGATGGTGCATGGTGTCCGATTTCTGCTGTGTACACTCCGATGGCTGGTGTCAGTTGGTCAGATGGGTTCTGGCGTATTACACAGAATACAAGATGCGGATATGTTCTGGCGGACAGGACCATGGACTAATTCCACGGACATTACCACATCACTGGTGACATTACCAATACATGCTGGAACAGTCAGACCACATTTTTCAATTCGCACCGGTCCATACAAATGTCCATTTAACCATGTCAACCTCTCGATTCCCAACTTCCCATATGTGTATGCACCAGGCCTGTTCGAATATTCTCTTTCCTATTAGCCATTTTCCCCATCACCATTTTTTTTATATTTTATTCTCTATTCTCTATTCTCTATTCTCTATTATATTCTCTATTATATTCTCTATTATTCTCTATTCTATTCTCTGTTCTTTACTTCCTTCCTTTCTCGGTCTCGTTCTCTCCTGTCGCGTAATGCTTTGGCGCGTCGCGCATACAACTCCAACCCAACCCTACTCCACTACTCCTCAACCATGGGCTACTACGACATCGACGACATTCTTGCCGATTCGGAAAAAGTCCCGTGCCGCTTCACCCTCGGCGTTCCCGGACTCGGATATCTCGAGGGAAATCCCGGAAAACCGATCGAAAAGGACACAAAGGTGGAACTCCCCATGTGGCTCGCAGAAGTTCTTGCCACGTCCTTGGTACTGGCGGAAAACGACGACAGTTTCGTGGAACTTCTTCAGCCGGATTTCATTGGCCCCAAAGTTCTCAACGCCATTCGCGCCGACCCCAACTCGGTTGATTTACACACCATCGCATCCAACTACTACCGCCTCACAGAAAAATGGCTGGCGTTGTTTAATGACGCAGAACTTGTGGACGTGGCCATGTCCATGCTCAAAGAGCGGGCCGTGGAGATCGACAACTACGCGTCGAACACACTGAAGCACGTGAACGCAAACTTCTTGTACTCACTTGATGAGTTCGAGAAGGTGCTCTACAGGGCAACGTACGAGAGCAAGAAACAGATGCGCGCCTGGAGCAACGCATAGAGACTGATTAAACCGAGTTGGTGTTTAATCTGGCGGGGAACGGTACCGCAAGAACTGCATTTCTGGGAAATGTCACGGAGGAATCCGAATTAGATTCGTTGATCTTATCCTTGATTCTGCCTTCGGTTGCTTGGAAATGGCTCTGCAATCCCTCATGGTTTCCGAATCCTCCAAAATACGGACCTCATCCTAGTGTATATCTAATTTATTGACTATAGCTATATTACATCTAGAAGAGATCGTCGTCATCAGAACTGTCTTGCACCATCTCCTCCGATTTGAATGTCTTCTTTTTCTTGTTATCCACGGCAGTAGGAGCTTCATCCTCATCGTCGTCATCCTCAATGGCTCTTCTCTTTCTCTTGGCGGCCTTGGGCTTCTCCTCTTCTCCATCAGAGCCCACGGGTGGCTCTTCAGCGTTTTCTTCTCCATCAGTAGCACGCGCCTCCTCTTCTTCATCGCTGTCGTTGATGAAATCCTTCTTTTTCTTCTTGCCACCCTTCTTCTTTTTGCCATTGGCCAGCTTCTTACCGCCCTTCTTCTTTTCACCATCCTCGTTGAATGCCTTATCGTCTTCAGAATCTTCGACAACAATATTGGATCTGGCCTCTTCGGCCCATTGTTGCGCTTGCTCCTGCAAAAGGGCTCTCTCCTTGGCCAATTCCTCCTCCTTGATCTTCTTTTCGGCGAGGAGCGCTTCGAGCTCTTGGGCCTTTTTGGCCTCTTCTTCCTCTCTCAACTTTTTGGCCTCTTCCAACTTGGTGTTCAATTGTGTGATGTTTTCCTTCGTTTCTTCCAAGCACGCGTTCAATCTGTTGAGCAACGTGTTGGTACCCAAATTAGCTCTGGCCTTCAAGTCTTCTTTGGGAAATGGGGGGTGCTTTTCATCATCAGAAGCCAATTTGTTCAACTGCTGGATGGCATCGTTCAAGTTGATAATTGCTTCGTTGATATCGTCCACAGTTCTCTGTTCAACAGGCAACTTGCTGATAAATTCGGCAATCTGGAACTGGATAAACGCCACGTTGAAAACCAACGCACCACTGCGTCCGCTCTGCTTGCTCAATGCCTCTTCCGAGTATTCGAGACCCTTCTTCAAGTACAACAAGTTCTTTTCCGCAAGTCCTCTCAAGTACCACGCACGGCCCAAGAATCCCATGATTTTGACATCCTGGCTATCAGTGTATCTAACAAACGCCACCTCGTAACTCTCAATGGCCTTGGAGTATTCCTTCAACTCCATGTGGACGTGACCCAAGTTCAAGTAGACAGATATATCGTTCAACGAGTCTCTGATCTTTCTCAAAATGTCCAAGCCCTTGTTGTATTCCTTGTTTTCAATGTAAACAATGGCCAAACCTTGGGCGGCAAAAACGTTCTTAGGGTCAATCGACAACACCTTGATATACAACTCAATAGCTCTGACAAAATACTTTTTGCGTTTTTCTTCATCCTTCGAGCTCTTCAAGTCATTGGCCATCACACAGTAGATGTTGGCCAAGGAGATCAACGCATAGCAGTCGTGCGAATCATGGTCCACCAACGTTTCCTTTTGGTGCAAGGTGTCGGCGTCAGGCTTCAACCCAATCTTCTTACCGAAGGTCTTAATGAACCAGCCGTAGAAGGATCTGATTTCCAAGTCCGATGCGTTCTGCGCCAACAAATCCTTGATTTCCTTCTCGAGGTCCTCCTTGGGCGACTCGTTGGTGGACACCGCATCCAAAAATAGAAGCCTGAGCTTGACGGAGAAGTAGTGGGGGCAATCTTGCAACAATGCCTTGTAGGTGTCGATGGCCTTGGCCTGGTCGGAGCTTTCGGCGGATCTGGCCAAGTTGTATGTGAGGGTGATCTTCAAGTCGTCCTTCAACTCCTGGTTATCCAACGTGTCCAACTGCTTCAAGGCGAGGTCAAAGTTCTCCACCGCAGCGTCGGTGCTGTTTTTGGTGAAGTTGAACACACCAATGTTGTTGTACACCTCCAACGGAACGTCTCTGCCGGTCTGTTTTCTCGCCTCCACCGCCTTGTGCAAGTAGATCAAGGACTGGGCAAGGTCTTTGGGCTCGTACAATTTGCTCAAGGTCAAGTACGCATTCAAAGCCACCGGCTCCTTGTTCAAGAACGCGTCCGCCTCTGTTCTGTTGGCCACGGCCAAGCCACGGTTGTTGGACAACCTCACGTATCTCTCCAACATGTGGATCGCCTGTTCTTGCTTGGTCTTGGACAGCTGCTGGGCGTAGAGCACACCCAAGCAGTAGTTGACCTCCAAACACTTGGGGTTGGTCTTCAAGATGGACTCGAACGTGATTAACGACTCCTCGATGGAGCCTCTGCTGAGCTGAGACTGGCCCAACCCCAACTTGGCAAGAAGGTTGTTCTCGTTCAAGCGGATCGCCTCGTGGAAGTACTTCTGCGACTGGGTGTAGTCATGGTTGGCGTAGGCCACGCGGCCGAGCCAGAACGACGCCTGCGAGAGCACCTTGGCCGTGAAGGCCGGCACCTGTCTTGATTTCTCCTCGGTGGTGAACGCCGCCACCACCTTGGCCAAGATCTGCTCCACCACGTCGTACTGGCGCTTGGAGAAGTAGAACGACGCGATGGCCAACAAGATGACCGCGTCATCGGACTTCTGCAGCTGGAGCGCGGTCAACTCCGTCAACGCGGCCGTGTAGCCCTCGAGGAACAGCTCGTCCGACAACGAGTTGGTGAACACGCGGTCAAACGACGCCAAGTTCAACAACACCTTGGCCTTGAAGTTGGCCGGGTCAAGCTCCACCGCGCGCGACCACGCGCTGAGCGCCATCGCCTTGTCCTTCAAGAACCAGAAACAGATGCCGATGCCCAAGCGCGGGTCCGGCTTCATCAACGGGTTCAACACCAACACCTGCTGGTACAACTTGAGCGCGTTGGCGTAGTTCTGGGTCTTGCTCAACGTGATGTGCGCCTTGCCCAACAACGCCACGCAGTTGGCCGCGTCCGCCTTCAAGAGCGCGTCAAACCCCTGGAGCGCCTTGTCGGCCTGGTCGCGGTGCAAGTGCACCACCGCGCGGGCCATCAACACGTTGGTAGAGGTCTGATCCGCCACGCGGTCGAACTGCGCCTCGGCCCGGGCCAAGTTGGCGCTGCGGTCGCCGTGGGCCGCCTTGGCCACGTAAATCCACCCCAATACGGAAAACACCGCCAGTTTGTCGGCGGCGGCGAAATGGGCCTGCTGCAACGCGGTTTCTGCGATGGTTTGGGCCGCATCCACGCGGCGCGCCGCGGCGTACGCCTGGGCCACCATCACCCAGTACTGGACGCCACATTTTTCTGCGGTCAAAAACCCGGTGAGCTCGTGGGCGTCGTCGGGCAACTCGTCGATGGTAACAATGTCGCCGGAGCCAATAGCAATGTCGAGAGTGGCAAGCGACTCTGCAGACGCGCCGCCTAGGTAGTAGGACACGTCGACGGGCTCGTCCATGATGGTTGGAAGAAGAAGTTGGAGGAAGAAATGTTGACGTTGAGGCCGCACCCGTACACCCAACCGCCCACCGGTGTCTGTGGGGGTTTGGGCTGCACCCCACGGGTTAAAGGCGGACAAAATCGCCACAACCGCAAATACACCACGGTGGAGCGGCTTCCCGTAAGTGTTACTAGAAATTGGGTTTCCGGAGGGGGGACGGCGGCGGTGGAGCCGATGGGTGGAGGGAAGCGACACTGTGCAGGACCGACCCCCCACTCCGAACCGCCAGGGATCCAGCGCCACGGCGGCGAAACCCTCAAACGTGGCGGCCTAAAAACCACTCCGCTGCCACCGCCGCGCTAGTTCCCCCCTCAGCCCCACAGAGCCGCCGCCGGCGCAGACCCGGCCCAGCACCCCAGGCCACTACCTGCAGTACGGGTCAAAATTTTCACGGGCCTCACATCAGGTTACAAAAAAGAACACCACGAGCAATCCTCCCGAAACACAATGTCCGAGTCTGGGTCCGCCGAAAAGAGTATCGAGATCTGGAAGATCAAAAAGTTGATCAAGTCGCTTGAGTTGGCCAGAGGTAACGGTACCTCTATGATCTCGTTGATCATCCCCCCAAAGGGCCAAATCTCCTTGACCCAGAAGATGTTGACCGAAGAGTACGGTACCGCGTCCAACATCAAGTCGCGTGTCAACAGATTGTCGGTGTTGTCCGCCATCACGTCCACCCAGCAAAAGTTGAAGTTGTACAGTCATGTGCCCAAGAACGGGTTGGTGGTGTACTGTGGTGATGTTCTCACCGACGAGGGCAAGGAAAAGAAGTTGAACATCGACTTCGAGCCGTTCAAGCCCATCAACACGTCGTTGTACTTGTGTGACAACAAGTTCCACGTGGAGGCACTTTCCGAGTTGTTGCAAGACGACGACAGATTTGGGTTCATCATCATGGACGGTAACGGAGCGCTTTTCGGTGCCGTTTCCGGTAACAACAGAGAGGTGTTGCACAAGTTCACCGTGGACTTGCCCAAGAAGCACGGCAGAGGTGGTCAGTCCGCGCTTCGTTTCTCGCGGTTGAGAGAGGAAAAGAGACACAACTACGTGAGAAAGGTGGCGGAGGTGGCGGTGCAGAACTTCATCGAGGCGGACAAGGTCACGGTCAAGGGATTGATTTTGGCCGGTTCCGCCGACTTCAAGAACGAGTTGAACAAGTCCGACTTGTTCGATCTCCGTTTGGCCCAGCGTGTGTTAAAGACCGTGGATATCTCCTATGGTGGTGAGAACGGGTTCAACCAGGCCATCGAGCTTTCGGCCGAGACCTTGGCCAACGTCAAGTTCGTGCAAGAGAAGAAGTTGTTGAACCAGTACTTTGACGAGATTTCCCAAGACACCGGCAAGTACTGTTACTCGGTGGACGACACGTTGAAGGCGTTGGACCTCGGTGCGTGTGAGGTGGTGATTGTGTACGAGAACTTGAACATTGTGCGGTACACCTTGAAGGACAGCGAGGACAACGAGGTGGTGGTCAACGTGAACCCCGAGTTGCCCGACAAGTCCTACATGTTGGACAAGAACACCGGCACCGAGATGGAAATCGTCAAGGAGGAGATGTTTTTGGAGTGGTTGGCAGAGAACTACAAGAGTTTCGGTGCCACGCTTGAGTTTGTTACCGACAGATCTTCCGAGGGTGCTCAGTTCGTGCAAGGTTTTGGTGGTATCGGCGCGCTCTTGAGATACAAGGTCAACTTTGAGCAGTTGGCGGACGAGTCGGACGAGGACGAATACTACGACGAGTCCGACGACGACTTCATCTAGATTCTTGGGGGGAACACATATGTACTTTAGTGCCGGTCTTTTTTGATACTGTTTCGAATACAAGGCTATGTTAGAAGGGATTAAAACGGTAGTATGTGTATGCATGGTCTATAGCGCGGTGGAATCATATGAGTGCCAGTTCCGTAGCTTACTTTTGCTTCTTGGCAGGCTTGCCCTGTTTACCCACTCTGTTCTTTGAACCCTTGAGCTCGTCCAAAGCCTTGACGGACTTGTGGCCCAACACCGTGTCGGAAGTGGCCCCCGTCACGATCTGGTGGGCCAAGTTCTCGAGGCCGCTGGTGATGTAGGATCTTCTGTGGTTTTTACGGAGAGGAACGGCCAAGCTATCTCTCAAGTGCGCCCGGAGAATCTTTTGTTCTTCGTTGGTCAACTTGCTCTTCTCGAGTCTCTTCTTTTGCTTCTTAATCACATCGTCCTCAAACTCGTCGAGATCAGATAAGTTATCGAAGCCCAAGTCCTCCGCGGCCTCCTTAAGCCACGAGTTTTCCTTTCTCGTGGCGGTGTTCGACATGGAGGACGCCGCTAGCTTGGACGCCAACGTGACTCTGTCTCTAAGCTGCGTCACCACATCATACTCAATGGGGAGCAACTTCACGTCGGCCTTTGCGTTGAACTTTCCACCCTCGGCACTCGATGCCACAAGCTTTCTGAGTTTCTTGAAAGGACCAGACGCTTCTTGAGGAGAACAGAACATCACCGACACACCCTCTTTGCCCGCACGGGCAGTTCTACCCGATCTATGGATATAGGTATCAGCCGAGCGAGGCAAGTGGTAGTGGGCCACATGGTCAATGTTCGGAATATCAAGACCTCTGGCCGCGACATCGGTAGCAACGAGAACCGCGGACTTGTTCTTTTGCGTAGCCTCCTTGAACCGCTCCAACGATCTCATACGCTGCTTTTGGATCATGGCAGAGTGGATGGAGAAGGCAGGAATCTTCAAGTTTTCCAAAAGTGGCACAAGTCTTCTCACCGACTCCACCGAGTTGGCAAACACCAAAGTGGAACCAGGGTACATGAGCACAAAGTAGTAGAGGTACAAATCTCTTTCCGCCGCACCACACTCCACAAGCGCTTCGGTAATTTGGCCCGAAACAATTTCCTTGGGGTTAGCGTCACAGAGAGAAGGCTTGGGGTCCTTGAATTTAAGTTTTTTGTGCAAAAGCTGGAGAATCTCGTCATTGGCAATCAATCCAGTGGGGCCCTTGTTGTTGGAACGTCCGCTCTTGTCCAACTTGAAGAACAAGTCTCTGGAAAAAGTGGCGGAAAACACCAACGTCTGCCATCTCCAACTGGTAGACTTGTCTCTGCTCTTACCCAAGAGATCCAAAATGCGCTCGAACTCTTCAAAGTGGCCGTCTTGCAACAATCTGTCCGCTTCATCTAGGACAACGATGTCGGTCATGGCCATTCTCTTGCAGAGGTCCTCGTTCTTTTCGATGAGATCCAAGAATCTACCGGGGGTAGCAACAATGATACCAGGACCGTAGGACAAAAGTCTCTCCTGCCTTTGTACCGAAAGACCACCCGTGACAGAAACAATTCCGTTTTGAGCAAGAGGAGCATACTTAGCAATGCTGTTTAAGTGGTCCAGAACCTGGTGCGCCAACTCTCTGGTGGGAGCAAAGATGATACCTGAAGGCGCAGGCACGGTTTTGTTCTGTCTGGAAGCCTTAATTTCCGAAAGCTTAGAGATATACTTTTCCAAAATGGGAATACCGTACGCCAACGTCTTACCGGAACCGGTGGTGGCCTTACCAATGACATCCTTGCCGTCCAATGCGAGGGGAATAGCGGAGTTTTGGATCGGCGTGGGCAGCTTGAATCCGAGCGCCTGCAATCCACTCAAAGTGAATACAGAGAGAGGGACTTTCTCCCATTGAGGCAAGTTAATATCATTGTCATCAGGGAGAGGCATGTTCAAGGCGGAAAACGCCACCAAGTTGGCTTCCTCATCTTCTTTGGCGATTTCCTCCTTCTCCTCTGCGGTTAGCTCGACCTCTTTCTTCTTTTTGTCGGTGTTTTCCTTCTTGTCGTTCTTCTTGTCGTTCTTCTTGTCGTTCTTCTTGTCGTTCTTCTTGTCGTTCTTCTTGTCGTTCTTCTTGTCGTTCTTCACCTCAGGCTTCTTCAGGTCCTCCATCTCGGTGTCTTTGGATTCGTCTTCGTCATTGTCTTCCTCGTCGAACCCTTCAAACTCTTCGTTGTCAGAACCTTCGACATCACTGTCCTTGCTGATGAATTCGGCTTTTCCGTTCACCATGCGCACATCAACTCCCTCAAGTTCTTCAAGACCAAAGAAACCAGAGTAGTCCCCAAGATTGTCAGGTATATCCACTGGTTTCCACATAAGTTGATCGGCCTTGATGATTTTGTTCTGACGGGCATTCTTTTGCTTCATAGTGGGAGGTTTAGAGCGGACGAACTTGCCTTCTGGCTTTCCTCCTAAAGGTTTCTTTCCAAATGGTTTCTTCCCGTTAGGCTTTTTTCCACTAGGCTTTTTTCCATTTGGCTTTTTGCCGTTTGGCTTTTTACCTGCACTAGGTTTCTTGCCAATCTGAGGAGCCATGGTAATGAGATGAGATGAGGTACTCAAAAAAAATGCGCACTTTGTGGGGAATTGACTGGTGCGACATCACCACCATCACCACTAGATTCTGAATTGCGTATTTCGTCTCCACATACTGCAGTCGGAAGCGGCCATGTTTGTAGCAAAAATAACAACAAAGGTGAAATTAATATTAAAAACGGCCGGCGTGACATGATCGGCCCTCCTTCCGGAAATATTTAACTGGTAGTAAGTGTCTGAGTGGTCAGGTTTTTACGGTTCGGTGGCCAATGCAGTTACGGTTTACCAAAGATTTGAATGTAGCGCATGATCTAAATTCCAATTGGATACACTGAAATAATAGATTGCGTTAATCTTGGCATGGGGTACAATGCAACGTATTTCTTGGTTTAAATTAATCCTGGAGTGCGGTGTGTTTGGGGTCAGCTCGGTGCTACTAATAACAAAATACACTCCGGGAAACACGCTATCCTTTGCAATTGGAAAGCCTGAATTTCTTATCTTTGAAAAAAAAAGAAAAAAAGAGGGCAAAAAGAAGGCAAAAGAGGACCAAGAGGCACAAGAAAAAGTCCAAGAGAAATTCATCAGAAACGTTAACAATATGGGCACTACGTGCTCGACATCTTTCAGAGTCCGCAATAGCAGGTATTTCTAGTCGAAACCATCATCACTAACCATGCGGAATTGAAGAAAAGAAAACAAAACAAGTTCTGAGTTCAGGATCACAAATTGGATTAATTCCAAGCCGAGTAAGCACCAGCGGTGGGACTCACATACCAAGGAGAATAGCATTGTAGTTAAAGATAACTCCTCGTTTCTGCATTCATTGCCAAGGTTTTGTAAAAAAAGACGTAGCAAACAAATTTTTCATACGACATTGTATCCGAATAGGGTTTGCAGTTTCCTGTTTAGGACTCACCGCCCGTCCCCTATTTTCAAAGTTTGCACACGGAGTACTTCTCCTATCTTGAGAGAAATAAGTTAAATACATTGACATTTTCACATCTCTAACCTTTCCATGTACTTTCCCATCCCGTTTTAACCAATATGGTACATTTGGCGGAGGTCAGTCCTACCACCACAGACACCAGTACACCAAGGCTCTTCTCTGACGTGCACACAAATCCCCATACTACTTTCCCATACTACAACTCCATCCCATAAAAACTCCAATCCATCAACAGGAAAATGCTACGAAAATCCCGGAGCATTACCAAAAATACCAGAGCACCTAAAACCCTCAAACCCCAACAGGCACGTCTGCTTATTCGAAGATTCCATATCCTTATAAAGAATAAGGCCACCATAATCAGGCATCTCGGTCGTGAAGAACATAACCTCTCGGAATTTAACTACAAAGAAGTTCTCGGACAGAGATATTCGGACGAATACCAAAAGTTCAAGCTTTCAAAACAGCTTGAACAGTTCCTGGTGGACGGTTCGGTTCTGACACCAGAGCTATGCCTCATGTTGGCCCGGATTGATGCCGAAATCGACCAAAGAGGAGGTCTTCATGTTTATCAAATGGCATCCACTGTGGGTCAAGACGAACAAAGGGGAGGAGACTCACTGAAACGGTTAGTTACCTGGTTTAAGGAATTGGGCAGAGTGGCGCAAGATCTGTTGGAAATCGGATGTCTCAGTCCTCACAATGCCATTCTGACCAGTGGAACATTCGGACAGATACAGCGGATCGATTTAAATTCGCAAAACCCGCAGATATTGCAGCAGGATTTCATGCAGCGGCCGCTTCCAGCACTGGACAAAGAAAGGTTTGATGTGATCTCTTGTCTGTTAGTGTTGAACTTTGTTCCGACCCCGGCGCAAAGAGGAGAGATGTTAAAGCGCATGACACAATTTCTTCGTAAACCGGCCACAGGCGTATCGTCTCTCTTCTTAGTTCTTCCGTTGCCGTGCGTATCAAACTCGCGTTATTTTGACGCGGCAGTACTTGCCGAAATAATGCAGAGCCTTGGATTTTCCGAAGTGCGGTACTACGAGGCCAAAAAAGTTGCATATTGGCTTTATGACTGGACGGGCCAACCCACTACGCGGAAGAAAGGCAAGAAGAAGGAAATCCACAGCGGCAGCAAACGGAATAACTTCTATGTGGAAATGCCGGTATGAAACAGTCTGCAATTTTTCCGACTATTCCGGTCGGAGAAACTGACGGGACGACTACCGCATTGTTGCTTAAAAACGTCCCGCGAAATCGAGATACTGCGCTGTTGTGCAAGTTGGGCAAGGCTCATTTCCTAAACACCGAGGGCGAAATTCCGACTTGACCCGATTGTCACCCCATAACACTCCTTCATATGTACGGATTGCTATCCCGAAATAGGCTCTTGAAGCATATTCTTTAAGAATCTCGTGGCGTGAGTAGCCAGCATGCAAAATTTTCCATCGGCGGCCTGCATAACACGCACGGCGCTAGTCTCATTCCGGAAAAAAACGCACTAATCACCGCGCCAGACTCACACACAGTATCACCCGTTTTGGTGAAAGCACGGGACCCGGAATAAATAGAATAACACTACATCTTAAACTTCTTCTATTGACAACAGGTGAGTGAGGTACATTTGGTTCAATGGTATGGTTACGAAGGGAACAGAAAACATATTAATGCTTGGAACATGAGTGGAGGGGAGCACGCCGTTAGAGTCAGGAGACTCTGTGCCCAGCACTGACTTCAGCCCTGTATACATGAAATGAAGAGCCAATTACTTTCATCTTGTCTGCGTATAAATATGCATAATTAAGCGCAACGCGTAATTGTTTCCGGTATGGCACGAGTTTTTCCTTCGGGCGAGGTGGGGAAGGCATTCGCCTCGAGGAGAAAAAGCTTGTTCCACGGGTTCAATATTGGGATTTCAAGATTTTAATGAATCCAAAAGTTTAATTATGCTGTGTTGCAAATCAAAAATCTTTTGAAATATAAAAAAACCGTTGCCAAGGACTTCATAATTCACCATTGAGTGACGCACAAGAAAGTGGAGAGAGCCAAGTTTTTCCGGGGCAGCATTACGGAGAAACCTGGAGCGCGGTCTGGAGATTACTGCACATAGGAGTGTCTTGCATCAGGCGCTGCCCATTGCACAATTCAATTTTTCCAGCGTGCAACCTGGTAGCCGAACACAAATTATCTCCTCCCAAGTATATAAGGGTGCCACGCCGCCCCATTCCAGTTTTTTTTTATCATTATACAACAGATAATTACTACAATCAACAATGTCTCAAGAAGATATTAACACTACTGGTACTACACCAGTCAACGGTTCCATTTTGGAAAAGGAGAAGGATGACCAAGATTACATTGTTCCAATGCCAGAAAAGGGCTTCAAGGATTACATCTCGATTTCCATTTTCTGTATGATGGTTGCCTTCGGTGGTTTCGTGTTCGGTTTCGATACCGGTACTATCTCTGGTTTCGTCAACATGTCTGATTTCAAGGAAAGATTTGGTTCCCTTAGCAGCTCTGGTACTTACTACTTGTCTAACGTCAGAACTGGTTTGGTTGTGTCTATTTTCAACGTTGGTTGCGCTGTTGGTGGTATTGTTCTTTCCAAGATTGCCGATGTCTGGGGTAGAAGAATGGGTTTGATGGTTGCCATGGTCATTTACGTTGTTGGTATCATCATTCAAATTGCTTCTCAACACGCCTGGTACCAATACTTCATTGGCCGTCTTATTTCCGGTCTTGCCGTTGGTATTGTGTCGGTTATTGCTCCTCTTTTCATCTCTGAAGTATCCCCTAAGCAAATTAGAGGTACCTTGGTCTGCTGCTTCCAGTTGTTCATCACTTTGGGTATCTTCTTGGGTTACTGTACCACTTACGGTACCAAGAAATACACTGACTCTAGACAATGGAGAGTCCCATTGGGTTTGTGTTTCGCCTGGGCTATCCTTTTGGTTGTGGGTATGTT
>PPLK02000027.1:0-158964 GCA_003707795.2 Clavispora fructus
ACGTGCAGTTCGCCGTGGTCAAAATGCTCCATCGCATCACATCCCAACCACATGAGTTTCAGAAACAGATCCTCGGGCAAAGTTCTATTGCCTTTTGGTCTAGACTACTCGGATGTTCTCTCGCAGGGCCAGCTGACGGAAAAACCCCAACTTCCCCTTCCGGTTCATGGCCCGTTGACGCCGTTTGAAGAAAATGCCGCCAAACAGTCACTCGCGTTTGCCAAGTTGATGTTGGATGGCCCGTTTTTTACTGGGTCACCGGATGCGGAAACCACAGTCACTGCTGTTGACTCTATCCAGCGATATTCCGACCGCTATAAGAAGGTCAAGAAGGTGGGCCGCTCCATTGACGAGTACCCGTACCAGCTTGAGTTTTTCCCCGAGGAGTTGTACTCGGTCATGGGAATCACCAAGAAGAAGAAGAAGTTGCTTTTGTCGTCGTACAAGGATGATGGTGGACTTTCTAGCTTTAATGTGGCACAAGGAGAAGATACCGCTCAGCTGATGTTGGAGAAATTAAAGAGTCTAGCTGAGGACCTTGATGCGGACCCCCAGACGAACCAGGACGAGGAAAACGTGGAGGAGGACGACTTCGACGACGAGTTCGAGGAAGATGACGACGATGATTACAATGCGGAAAAGTATTTCGACGACGGCGACGACGACATGGGCGACGATGGCGACGACGAGGCGGCGTTCTAGCTATGTATTATAGAATGGTATATCCGGCAGTGTGCCGTGGAATTCGGTGTAGACGGAGAGGAGAGTGAACGATGCCGACTAAGTTGGCGAAAAGAGAGCCGGTGCAGAACGTGGGTCACTTGATTGGGGTGTCGTTGGCATTCTGAATTGATGGTGTTTGGTTTGAATGTAAGTCTACTGGAAAGGTTATAACGACTACCGTACGTTCACTTCTTGTCTGAGTGTAACTTCTTCCACCTTCTTCATATAAGGTCGAACAGAGTCCTACGTTCAATGTGCCGATTCGATCTTCTTCAATTTACTGGTGTACTTCCAAAGGTACACTTCCACTGATACACTTCCACTGGAACACTTCTACTGGAACATTTCCACTGGTTCTATCTCCTGGTTCCTAATCGATTGCCCCCATTTCGTTCTCTGATCTGGTTGTATTCATTCCTTCTGTACACTATACTCTGCACGCGTGGCAATACGTACCACTTCCTCCTGTTATGCAATTAAACGTCAAACGTCAACGTCGTCAACGCGTTCCGGCCCTCCACCTTTCCCAACCACCGCCCGAGCTTATGCTCCTTACTGGTCGCCACGTAGATCACCACTTTCTTCTCCTCATGCAATTCCGCACCGTCGATTTTCACCACACATCCTTTCACCGGCACAGACCCCACAAGACTGAACAGCCGGAAGTTTCCCCGCTCCATCTTCCACACCTTCACCTCGCCATTGTGCGAACCGGTAACAAAAATGTCACTGTATGGCACCGCGTACACCGCGGTAATCCAGTATGGCTGTCTCTCGGGAATCTGTCTCTCTGCAACCTCAGTGTTAGACTCCGCACTGGCCTGAGTCGGCACAAACTGCGGACTCAAGCCGTGACTCAACCGTTGTGTGCACAAGGCCTTCTTCTTCGACAACGACCACAACGAAAGGTTTCCGTTATCGGAGCCGGTGATGAAATGCGACTCATCCACCATCGCCACCACGTCGATCGAACCTTCGGAGTGGAAAACCTCCTCCGGCTTGTCATCGTCCTTTCTTCTTTTCTTTTCCGAGTCGCCTCCGCGGAACGTCAACCGCGATTCATCGGCAATCTTCCAGAACATGGCGGTCTTGTCTCGCGATCCAACAGACACACATGTTTCTCTGCCCAATGCACTGATGTCGGTGATGTTGTCCTGGTGGCCGTACAAGATCTCCAACTGCGCAAACTGGTTGATGCTGAAGGTACGAACACGCAAGTCGGCGCACGCAGCGAAAAGCTGGTCCGTGCCTCTTCTGAAGGCAATCGAGTTGACCGCGGCCCGCGTTTCCAACACCTTCAAGCACGACAAGTTTTCTGCCGACCAGATAATAAGACGGGAGTCGTTTCCGCCCGTGACAACAAACTTTCCGTCCGGCGACGCCGCCACACAGTTGATTTGGTCCCAGTGGTGGTTGGCCGCAGCGTTTCTGGTATTAAGCTTGTAGAAGCGAGCACCGCCCTTGCTGTGCTTGACTCTTTGTGGTTTGGGCTTGCCGTTGTCTTTCCACTTGATCAACTCCATGTCCTTGGACACGGTGTATATGTAGGGATGTTTCACAGAAACACCGGTCAAGTTCTTGGAGCCAATCCGCACGGACTTGGGCGCGATCTCGGCCAATTGCAGCTCGATTTTGTCGCCGTAGAATTTGTACACGTAACCCTTGGTCTCGGCCACATCTTCCTGTAACCGCCGCGCCAAGTGATCTTCGTCAATATCGGCAGCGTCGAAGTCTCCTTCGAGGTCCTGGGATTTTAGGTTTTCCAAGTATTGCTTGGCAAGTCTTCTTCTCTTGTCGGCGGCGTTTTCCGTGCCAAACTCCTCGTCAGACGAGATGGCGCCGTCTTCTCTTTCGTATTCATCTTCTGTTCCAGATTCAGAATCGCCGGAAATTTCGGAGTCGTTGGGGCGGGATGCAGAGGGGGTGACCGATTTGGATTTTCTGGCCACGCTGGTTGTTTTGGTGTTCCTTTTTCTCTTTTTGGACGGATCCGAGAGAAATGGGTCGCCGGCCATGGTGTGGGAGATATGGGTGGTTTAGAATTTTATATTTTTTTGTTAGTGAAGGCCATCGCACCTGCTGCGGCAGTGTGCAGGCCGCTATCTCCACCACCCACCACTACCACCACTACAACCACTACCACCACTACAACCACTACCACCGACTCCAATCAGAGAATTCGGATACGCCGATCGGTTCACGGAGAAATTAGTAGGCATTTCTTTTTTGACCTGTTGGGAAAATTGGCTCGGCTACCCTACCCATTTTCGTCTCCGCGCATATCTACTGACCTTGTGGGCACATGATTTATTACTTCTCTGGAAGCCATGTCAACCCCAGAAAATATTATCCCCTTCGGGTGTCTTTTATACAGATTTGGCGGGCTCTCGGATCAATCGCTCATCACCACCAACTAATTTCAAAATCACCTCAATTGCTGGAGTATCACATCGGATCCGACCACCACCAATGACCATCGAGCGAATCCAAGCACGGTTACTCCAACAAATCGTCGATATCGTGATCTTCGGCTGCATCGTAAGTTCCCTGATGGTATTCTCTCAACTCCTCCACTCTGTCCTCCAACTCACGGGTTTGGCGCTTGACATTTCTTCTGGTGGTCTTCCCCCAACCGAAAGTGCGGGCTTCTTCGTCAAGTTTGGTCATTTCGTCTTCCATCTTGGCTTGGTCTCTCTCCTTACGTGTTTCCTTTTCATTCTTGTCTTCCGCGATCTTACGGGCGATTTCCTTGTTTTTGGCGTAGGTGGAGTAGTATGTTCTGGCAAACACGTAGACACACACAATGATGGTCAAACGGAGATATTTGTGGAAAGATTCTTTCTCCACATAGTTGTAGATAAAGGCAAAAGGCACTTCTGTCTGGTCTGATGCGTCCATTTTGTCACGATAGTGGCGTTGAGAAATTTGCCCAATGGATCTGGCCCGCGACTGCCGTTGATCTTATCTCTACACAGGTTGCGGATATTGGGAAACAACCAGAATCTAGTAGGACTGACGTCATTAAACCCTATTAAGTAGTTGACCAATAGGCAATACTCGAGAGAAAGGAATCTACACAGGTATAGTTTCACGTTAAAAGGGCTCAAGACGTACGCTTCAGGCTTATAGGGTGATCAGTGAACTATGTCCGTGCGAGAATAGAATAAACTCCACTCAGTGCCCAACTAGTCTGGCACACACTATTAGCGTGGTTCACACTATCTGGTCACGCTATTAATCTGGTTCACACTATTAATGGTCTCGTTCAATGCCTGTTCACAACTCCTCTTCATCGCTGGCAAATGGATCAAGTTCCGGAAAGTCGCCCACCTCGACCTGTTTTGGCTTGACAAAAGACCCGTGCTTTGGTCTTGCCTCAAAAACCCGTACAGTGCCAATAGATCCGTCGTTCTTGCCCACAGGCTCGTCAAACTCCACTCCGACCCAAATATTCTCGCCTTGGTCTAATTCATTAATGCGCCCCACAAACCTCACCACTCCTCTCCGTTCGCCCTCAATATTAATAATTCGCGCACGGTCTCCCACATGGATGGACTCAGCGCTCTTTTCATTCTCGGCTTGGGCCCGGACTTTGATTTCGTCGTAGTTGGGATCAAACCGGCCCAATTGGTGCAGCTTTTTCCATTGCAACACCGAGTCGGCACGCTTGCTGTAGTCTTCCTCGGAAAGAGAAAATCCGGGCGCTGTTTCTTTGTCTAGCAGCTTAAGCTTAGACTCCGGATCCATATCCATCACGTGGATTCGGGAATAGGATGCAACATTGTGATCAGCAATTGTCTTCTGGTTATTTTCGCCTATTTCCACGTACTTGTCGCTGTCGCCAATCGGGTAGTGATGGAGACCCATAAACTGGGCTTCGACGCCAGTGATTTGCTCGAGTCTTTGTTTAAGGTAGCCTATGGTCCATTGGGGTGAGATTCGTCTTTCGGACGATGTGAGGTCGGAGGTGAAATAAACAGCAATATCCATCGCAGAATGAACAAAAATTGTCGTGTGTCGGTATATATTGCGGTAAGGTCCAGTTGCGGTATATTTTGGTACCACTAGGGATAAAGTGTTGGTCGGGTAAAGTAGTTGATGTTGGTGGGGGAATCGATAGTATGGTGTGCGTAGTGAGTGCGAAAACACACTCAGTTGAACATTCCAACCATCATACAACTCCACCCGGCCATGGACAACGTATGTACACGCCCGTCTTGCTCACCGAATCTTACTAACTTTCTAGAATAACAGACAAGGTGGTCGCAACTACCAAAATAGAAATAGAAATGATCGTCAGGACAGAAATGACCGCAACGACAGAAGACCCAACACCGCCAGACAAGACAGACCTAAGAAAGAGGCGATTTTGGACTTGAAAAAATACTACGACCAGAAAGTTGTGGTCAAGTTCATTGGCGGAAGACAGGTTGTGGGTGTGTTGAAGGGATACGACCAGTTGATGAACTTGGTTTTGGAACAAGTGGTGGAACTGCTCAGAGACAGCGAGGATGACTCCATATTGACAGAAAATACTAGAGAATTGGGTACTGTGATTGTCAGGGGCCCCCAATTGTTGACCATTTCGCCGTTGGACGGCACCGAGGAGATTTCCAACCCATTTGCTGTGGAACAATGATTGTGTATGAATGAACGCTCTGCCTCTCCAGCGGACTGAGATGTAAAGATATGAGGATTTAGTGTTACTGTGATGGATAGTGGTACGCTGAGGTGGACACCGTATGTTTGTCTACTGGGTTGTGAGTGTATGTGGTGATGTAAGTCCGTGGGAGCCTGTAACTCAAGAGCTGGATTCAGAAGTATCGCGAATATATCACTGAATGAAGCTTCTTCTCATGAGACGGAAAATGATTGTGTATTGCCGAACTCTTGAAGCTGGCCTGTGAAATTCCCCCGAAAGTGCTTCTAACCGATTAGTATATCTGGTCGTCGCCAGACGGACAAAAAATAGTTCAAAAGGGCAGCAAGATCGTAACGATGAAAAACTACAAACAATTTCAAAACAAAAAAAAGGCTGACAGTGACAAAAAAAAAAAAAAGACGACAAACCTGGTATTTTACCCCGGGCCGTTAATGGGGCATCTCCCGATGTTTATCGCGATGGTAATCTGGTGAAATCTGCCGCACCATTTTTCCTCACTTCTCCAACATCATCGTATAAGAAAATGGCCAACGAAGTGAACAAAAACGTGATCTTATTGCCCCAAACAAACCAGCTCATTGGTTTGTACTCCATCATCAGAAACAAGCTCACCAAGAGAAGTGACTTTGTTTTCTACTCCGACAGAATTATCAGACTCTTGGTAGAGGAGGGTTTGAACCAATTACCAGTGAAGCAAGAAACAATCAAATGCCACGGTAGCTACGAATACGAGGGATCTCGCTTCTTGGGCAAGATTTGTGGTGTTTCTATTGTGCGTGCGGGTGAATCCATGGAACAAGGCTTGAGAGAGTGCTGCAGATCTGTCAGAATCGGTAAGATCTTGATTCAAAGAGATGAGGAGACTGCGATGCCCAAGTTGTTCTACGAGAAGTTGCCAGAGGACATCAGCGAAAGATATGTGTTCTTGTTGGACCCTATGTTGGCCACTGGTGGCAGTGCCATGATGGCGGTGGAGGTGTTGCTTTCCCGTGGTGTCAAAATGGACAGAATCTTTTTCTTGAACT
This sequence comes from Clavispora fructus, assembly GCA_003707795.2. Lineage (NCBI taxonomy): Eukaryota > Fungi > Ascomycota > Pichiomycetes > Serinales > Metschnikowiaceae > Clavispora > Clavispora fructus. Next base: position 6,412 of record PPLK02000027.1, read on the forward strand.
TGTTGGCGGCGCCTGAGGGTATTGAGGCGTTCCAGGCCAAGTACCCCGACGTGAAGATTATCACCGGTGGTATTGACAAGTGCTTGGACGAGCACAAGTACATTGTGCCTGGTTTGGGTGACTTTGGCGACAGATACTACTGTATCTAGGGAAATAGTTGAATACATGGTTGCTGTTGATATGTATAGGGCGGCAAGCTAGGTATCAGTGTAGCGCACCTATGGTCTGTCATAACTAGTCTGCAATAGCAGTGTCTGCCGTGTCTGCTCAGATATCTGTTTGTCCTTGTGAGCTCTATTCTCTGTTCTCTGCTCTCGCCTCAGTTCTCTCGTTCTCACATGCACTTCTTGTGCACAATATCCGGGTCGTCGGCATACTCCTGCGCCGTGACCCACATCTTACGGAACGTTGAAAGGCCTGCGAGAATGGAGCCGCCGATCCACGTGCTGTACTTGCGCTCCGGCGGCGCGTAGATCTTGATCTTCGTGCGCGTATCTCGCGCATTAGGCTTGGTGGTCCAGGAGTAGCCTGAGGTGGTGTAGTTGGAGGTCTTGAGCTCGGAAATAAGCCGGTCACCAAACCCGCGGAGAAGCGTGGTGCCGCCAGACAAGAGAATGTTCTGGTAGAGCGTGGGCCGCAAGTCCAAATCGGTTTTGGAGATGGCGAGCGCGGTGAGCTCGTGTATCCCGGGAGACTCGTCGCCAATGAGCTGTGGATTGAACAAGATCTCCGGCGCGCGGAACTGCTCCACGCCCAAGCTTAGCGTGTGGCCATCCGGAAGCTTGTACGACGAGAAAAGGCCCGAGCCTTCGTGGTTGGTGCCCACGGCGCCCTGCGCGAGGTACTGGGAGTAGGACAGCCCGGGGTAGAGCTTCTCGTCGCGCGCCGGGTCCTTGGACACGTAGCAGCACTTTTCCTTGATGGTGCGGGCAATGTCCAACTCCGAAGACGACAGAAGCGACACCCCCAGCATGCGGCGGATGTTGAAGGCCAAGTGCTCCGTCACATCGCGCCCCGCAATGTCCATGCGCTTGATGGCTGTCGGAAGCGTGAACCCTTCGTACACCGGCACGATGTGGCTGACGCCGTCGCCGCTGTCCACCACCACGCCGGTGGTGCGGCCCGAAGCGTACAACGACAATACCGCCTGGACCGAGACGTACACGCACGGCACGTTGAACGTCTCGAACATGATCTGGCACATTCTGTCTCTGTTGGCCCGCGGGTTCAACGGCGCCTCGGTGATGAGGAGGGGGTGGTCTTCGGGCGCGGTTTTGAGTTCTCGCGAGTAGGTGTGGTGCCACACCCGCTCCATGTCTTCCCAGTCGGTGACCACGCCGTGCTCCACCGGGTGGTTGAGCCGAAGGAGCCCGCGGTTCTGCTGTGCAATGCTGCCCACATACGCCTCCAGGTTGTTGTACTTCAGCACGTTTTCCTCCAACGTGGACAACAGGGCCGCGGCCATGATTTTGTGGTACTTGGGGGTGCCCACGAGCGAGGGAAAAAACGCCTTGGGTTTTTCTTCGCCGGCGAATCCGGCCTTGATGTTGCCAGACCCGTTATCGATCACCACGGGGTGGTTATATAGTGCGCCTTCCTCCATGGTATAGTTGGAGTACTGATATTGGTGCGACTGGTTGAGAATGTGCGACTTGACCGTCTACTGGAACCACGGTGTGGATCGGACGGCGAGCGGTTTTTTTTTTTTGTTTTTTTTTTGGGAGGAGAAAAGGATTGATGGGATGTTTCAACTGGTGTATTGCTCCGCTCTCCCTATCCGCCGACCGACGCTTTCCGAAAACAGTGAATACGCTGCCTTCGCCAGTACCCAAATCCGTGTTTGTTTACTCCTGTGTATATCTGCTCCACTACACCAGCCTCACTCTACCTCATTGTTCCAACCTCACTCTACCATTCCCCGAGGGTATATCAGCGTCACGCCATGCCTCTCGTCACACTCTCCAACGAGCAGAAAACGCAGGTGCGCAACGCCTTCACCTTGATCGACAGCGAGTCCAAGGACGGCAAGATCACCGTTTCCGACTTGGCCAACGTGCACAAAACCTTGGGGTTAGAGCTACCTTCCGCCGAAACGCTCCAGGCCATGCTTGGCGGCGAGGAGCTGATGTCGTTTGCGCAGTTTTCGCATGTGATTGCCACGGAGTTGACCAAGGTCGATGACAAAACCACCATTGTCAACGCGTTGAAGGTGTTCACCACCGAAGACAACAAGTTCAACCTTATAGTGGACTTTGACCAGTTAAAGGAAGCATGTTGCTCTGTGCAGCTCGGCGATATTGGCTCGGGCGACAACCGTCTCTCGCGCCATGCGTTTGATCTGCTCACCAGCGGGTTTGTCAAGGAACAAATGGACGGAACAAGGCTCTTTTACGGCTCGAACTGGATTCAGGCTTATATTGAGTAGAGACTCGGACCGTACCCGCGTGCCGGCGGCCGCACCTGACACGCCACACATAGATACACATAAAACCGTTTTGTTCGTCGCCTCGTCTCCCAAAGAAGTCCTGCCTCTACACTGGCGCATCTAGTTCGTATAATGTACACTATTTTAGTTATCGATGATCAACTCATCACAGCCCCAGTCCTCAAACGAACCGTCGGGCAAGTATCTGCGGATCACCAACGGGATCTTTCTCTGCGCCAACTCCTTCATCGAGATCTGCAACGGGTCGGTCTCACCCTCAATGTCCACCAAAACCGGAGCGTTCAACGAAATCTGCAACGCACGGGTTCCCAACACTCTGGCCCGCTCGTACTTGGTCATGTAAGGGGTGGTGGTTCTGTCCTCCTTGGCGATGGCCAATTCCTTGGTGGTTTTCACTCTCACCTGTGCATCGGCCTCGCTGAAGCCGCCGTGAATGATGGTTCTTCCGTCTTCCGCTTTCATAACGGCATCGTCACCGTTCTGGGGAACCACGGGGTCTGGGTCCGCGAACTCATCGTCCGAGAAGTGATCTGGCGCGTCGAAATCCTCGAAGTTCTCTGGTGCCTCGTTGTAGGCCTCCTCAGCGTCCGACATGATGATGGTGTTTAAGAAGATTTGTCTCGTGAGAATGTCGAGAGATGAGAAGGTACTTTTGTTGTGTGCAGGTTTTTCTTGTGGAGGCGGGCGAACCGGGGCCTTCTGAGGGGCAGATGTGCAATTGTCGGGTTTTTGTGGTTTGGCAGATGTGGGTTATGCTCTATTGTCTATATTCTCGTGGCGAAGGCGTCAGTGGGGGGGTTTTGTCGGGGGCTCTCCTAGGACCCACCCGGAGGGGGTGTAAAGAAATGTACGGGTGTTTGTTCACCACACCACCTCCACCACCGTCCATTAACGCCTACTTTCTACAGCACACACAGAATTCTTTTTATGCGTATAAGAATGCATGCAGAGCACTTCTAATGTCGGGGAATATGCGGGGGGCCTACAACTCATCGGCGTAAGGCAAAACGTCGGTGTTACCCACCGCAACGTAGTTGAACGCGCCCAACTTGACACCCTTGGCGCTGTCGGCCGAGATGGCAATGTTTCTTGGGAACTCGAACGACTCTTGCAACGCAACAGCCAACTCGGCCGCCTTGACGGAACCAGCCAAGTCAGAAGCCGAGACCGCGTCCACCGCCTTCTTGGCGGCCTTGATGCCCTCGGCAACAGCAGCGGCGTTGGCGCCAGCCACAGACACGACGAACAAGCCGGCATCTTGGTATTGGTACAACTTGGAGTCGGCACCTGGGATCTTGGCCAATGGCGCGTCGGCGCCGCTCAACACGGACGTACCGACGGCAGCAGACAACACCTCGTACTTGGCAAAGTCGGCCTTGGCCACAGGCACAGCAATGGCAGCAACAGACTCGCCGGCGCGGGTCACGCGCGACTCCTTGCCGGTGAAGGTCTTGACCGCCACATCGGCAGAGGCACCGGCTGGCAACGCGGAGAACGCAGACTCGGACACAAACGACGCCAAGTCGGTCGCGTCAACGCCGGAAGCGACAATGGAAATGTTGCCGGCGGTGTACGCGCCCGCAGCGAACTCGGTCACGTCGTCCAACGACACCTTGGTGGCGGGGTTGTAGTACAACGCGTTACCCAAACCCTTTCTGAACGAGAGCGCGTGCAACTCCTCGACAGCCACGAACGCGTTGCTGGCATTGGCAGCAGCAGCCTCGGCCACGGCAACAGGCGCAACAAGCTCGGTGAACTCGTGTGGTCTGAACAATGGCTTGGCCACAGTGTTACCCAACGCTTCCACGTAGTAGGGCAAGTTCTCCTTCAAGAACTTGGTGGAGAGCACCACCGCGTCTCTGGTGACGTGGGAAGAGAACTGGCCACCCAAGAGTTCGGACTCTCTGGTGAATCTCAACGCGGACTTGGTTTCGGTGTTGAGGAACGCAAACTTGGACAACAAGTGGGCCACACCGGACTTGCCGGTTTTGGAACCAGCGTTGTTGACCACAACGGAAAGGGTGGACAAGCTGCCGGCAGAATCTCTGGCAACCAACTTCACGGGCGCAGTGCTGTAGGCACGGGCGGAAACACGAGACAACATGATGGAGTTGGAGTAGTGGAGGTGGTTTTTTTTCTGGCGGGTGGAAATGCGAATTTTGGCTCCGGTGATTGGCTGTGGGTCACGTGCGCCGGCGACGTGGGTAGCGGCTGTGGGGGGAGCGACCAAGGCGGGGGTTGAAGCCTTGGGATTGTTGGTGTGGGGGTAGTGGGGTTTCCATCGGGACAACGGGTGGGTTTTTGGCGGCTGGTTTTCCGGGCCGGATTTCGTGGATGTATTGAAGGAGTCGAGCTGGAACCGTTGGGTTCCTGCAGGACGCCCCGAATGACAGAATATGACACTGGACCGCTGTGTGGAAAGAAAACGGGCTGATGGTGGGCGGTGGTGGTTGGGGGAAGAAGTTTGTGTTGCGGTTGGATTGATTGTTTTTGTTTATTGTTTTATTGTAGGTTTGTATTTGTAGGTTAGTCATTGTAGGTTGGTAATTGTAGGTTGCGAGTGGAGAAAGGGAGAAACTGCGAATGCGGAACCAGCCACAGACTCTAATGGGAAAGACAAAGTACGAGATTGAAAGAGAGATGAAACGATGAAGCGGGAAATCGTCGATTGAATATCGGGTTCCAAACTATAAGAAGAAAATTTGAGCTCTGGCCCAGAAACCAGAGTTGAAGTCTGTGAGCTCACGCACAATAATATGAGCCAGTGATGAGCGAGTGCTAATCGCAGGATGTAGAGGGCCCCTACATAATACCAGCACCCACACTGCGGACAGATGACGTATATGTACAGTAAACTGCCTAGATCTGCGTGAGTCTAAGCTCCTCCGGCTTCTCCACCTCATTCGTCTGGATGTAGTCATACACCAAGCGCCCCCAGATAAAGTCCAAGAAAAGCAACACGTGCACACTCGCCCACACGAGGTCCATGCTGTAGAAGAAATTGCTGTTGCCGTTACCCAACACAATCCAGCAGTAGTAGAAAATCGGCGCCAAGAGCAAGCACACAATGAGCAACAACGCAGTGGCAGGCAAGAACTTTGTCTGCGGAATCACGGTGTTCTTGAAAATCGGGAACAACGACAACGCAAACCCAAGGTCGCCCACGATGGGGTACGGTTTGGTGTACGAGAGCCACAAGTAGCACATCACCACCGCCAAAAACGAGTCGCCGATGCGGCGCAGCGACGCCGGCTCAAAAAGACGCACCGTGAGCGGCAAGATGAACACCACCGTGTACAAGTTGAAGATGCCGCGGTACAACGGCGTGAAAAAATCAAACATCTCGGTGAAAATGTACCACCAGAGCCCCATGTTGGGGGCGATCTTCAGGAACAGAAGCACGGGCCAGTAGCACTGCCAGAGGAAGTCCGGCAGCGCCGTCAACACAAACGATAAGAGGAGCAACGTGGTGAGGGCCGCAGCGAAAATCGCCAGCGTCTGGAAAATCTGCACTCTCCAGTCACGCTGCGGCGCCACCGCGTACGCCAACGCCGCCAACGGGAAAATGAGATAGACGGGGGTGAAGGAGAAGTACGCCGCCACCGCGAGCGCAATGGCGCCGCGGAACGCGTTCTTGTCCACGAGCACCTGGCCCATCAGCTCCACAATGAGAAAGTAGGTGATTGGCAGGGTGGAGTGGGCCCAGTTGGTCAATACCATGAGCGGATTGAACAAGTAGAGCGCGGCAATCAAGGTGTCGCTGAATCCGACGAACTGGCGCTTTACCTTGGAGCCCTGGTGTGCATTGTACCAGTTGTTCAAGTTGACGAGTTTGATGGCCACGCCCACGTCCACTGCGGCGAAAACGAGGTTGAACACGACATCGCTGAAGCCGACGGGAGAAATGTCGTGGAGGATTTTGAACACCGCCACAAGCAACGGAGGGTGGTGTACCACGCCGCCGTCGTATAAATCGATGCCGTTTTCCAAAAAGAACAATGCTTCTCGAACCGACCGGAACGAGTCGATTGGAGTGGATATCTGGGGGGTGGAAGCCAATGCATGGGAAATGTGCGGCAAAAGAGTGGGCACAATGAAACGAACAGCGGCCCCGGCAGCCAACACAGCAGCTAGCGTCATGCTGGAGTAGTAGTTAAGCGGAGGAGTAGTTGAACCGAGTAGTAGTTAAACGGAGTAGTAGTTAGTAGTACTGGCGCGATCTATGTGTGGCCGGTGTGCACACAGAGAGGTTGAGAGTAATTATGGGGAGGCAGAAAAGATATGGGAGACAGGGGACGGAAGGAAAGTTGGGGGACAGATGGACAGATGGGAGATAGACGGACAGATGGGGGACAGACGAACGTCCATTCTGTTTTCGTGTGATTTTCTCTGTGGTTTCTCGCACTATGCTCCATCCTACATGCGAGAGTGATTCCCAGGTGGATTCGCACTTCCCGGCTGACGGATTTGCAAGCGATTGGTGGTATTTGGACAGTCGAAGTTTCAAATTACTGAGTCCGGCAAATGGTACAAATTGAAACGATGTGTTGTGTATAAAAATAAATTCTTGTGCACCGTCTTTATAAAATCATAATCGAACTTCGATTCTGACCACCAATTCCAAATGTGAGGAGCGCGAATTCTTCCTGGGAAACTGTACACCTTCTCTTCCATCACCATGTCTAGTGTATGTATAGCGCCGTGCTCGTGGCGGCGGTCGTTTCGAAGACTTCAGATTTACTAACGCCAGTTCCAACCCATCAACCCCAAACCGTTTTTGAAAACGCTTCTAAACAAGCAGGTGATTGTGCGCCTAAAGTGGAACAAAACAGAGTACAAGGGCACGCTCTTGTCGATCGACAACTACATGAACCTTCAGCTTGACGACACGTTCGAGGTCATCCGTGATGGAGACGGAAAACGGGAGGAGAAGATCGGCGAGATATTCATCCGGTGCAACAATGTGCTTTTCATCAGAGAAGACACCCCTGCGGAAGCATAGGCGGCATGTATAATAATAGACGGTGGCTAGTATCACTGGTTGTAGAGGGGACCAAGGTTGTTTATGGTCGAAACGGTGACCCGGGCGTGGAACGTAGCACTGTTACTATCAAGACAATAAAAACAACATAGAAATACACTCACTGACACTCTAGCTACAGCCTCTAACCGACACTCGAACTACAGACTCGAACTACAGACTCCAACTACAGACACTATAACTGCAGATGTAACTCCAGACCTGCCCAGAAAACTCGACGTTTACACCCTTGGTCGTTCCTGATTATATCTCACTGACCAACTACTCCATCTATTCCTACACCCAGGCGCACTTTTTCATCTCCACCCACACAATGGAACCAGCACCTTATGGCGGGTTTATGACCAGAACGCTTGATGAAGAAAAACAGCAAAAGGAAACTTTGAAGGAACAACAGGTGGAAATCGTCGTCAATGGCACCACCGAGACCATTCGCCCCGAAGCAGTTCATATACGTGGTGTCGACAACTTGTCCACCGACGATATCAAGAACTTTGTGGACTACTACTTGAACTACACCCAAGAAGGCGACGAGTATGTGGCCAACGACAAAATCGTGTCTTTCCGCATTCAGTGGATCGACGACTCCTCGGCCAATGCGGTTTTCAAGACCCATGACGACGCAGCGCTTGCATTGAACGCGTTGTCGGTTTCTGCCGGCCCAAACAGCGTGGAGAACAAGATCGACTTTTCTCAGGAATACGTTTCTTCCATTGTGCAAGAGAGAGAGACCAAGCCATACGCGGCGTCGATTGCGTTCCACAAGTTCCAGGAGAAGCAAACTCCAGACCAAGACTTGTTCTCTGAAAAGAAGGAACACGTGGAAGAGGAGCTTCGAAAGCTGAGCGCCATGGACGAGGACGACAGCGCCATTGTTTTATACGCCAGACAGACGTTGCAGCTGGACCGCAAGGTCAAGAACGCTGGATCCTACTCGCGCTACTACTTGCTTCACGGCGAACCAGACAGAACCAAGCCTAGGGCGAGAGCTCCCCTCAGAAGAGGCCGAGACAGAAGAGAAGACGCGGACGAGGATTTGTTTGCTAGCAAGCTTAGCGCGACGCAAAGGGATAGAGACGATGAGGAGGACTTGTTTGCTTCGCGGATGAGAGAGCGTTCTCCTTCGAGAACATAGCGATAGACGTTAAAAGTGTACCATACTAGTATGGCAAGTGTATTGATATAGAGCAACAGAGCTGCTTGAACCGAGCGAAGCACTAGATTTGTAGTGAGAGTATCCAGATGGTGGGCCTGCGACGAAAACCCAAAGGGTTTCTAGTCCCTGGCACAGCTTACATTACCTTGCTGTGGACCGTTCCCGATTCTAATACCCGTTCTACCGCTGTTCTGGTCAAACAAACGCCTACGGGCACACCCAACCGAACTACACCCGCCCAACAGTGTCGATGCTATTCTATAATGCGCTAATTGCCCTCTTGGCCAAAGTCCTCGGTGAACTTGACGTGGTTCTCGATGTCGTGGGCGTTGACGGTGGGACGGTTGTTCTTCACCGCCTTGATAAAGTCTTTGATCGTCAAGTCCGGCTCCTGCAACTCGTCCGTGCCGATATTGAGCCAGCTCATTTCTCGCGCACCGTCATCGCCCGGCGAGCACGGCGTCACCTTCTCCGCACCATCCACAGTCACCGTCTTGAAGTGCGTCGCCTGCTGGATCTTCCGGATCGGCTGCATCAACGCGTCCCGCACCACCACCGCGATATCATGGCCCGAGTACCCGTCCGTCATCTCCGCCAACACCCGCAAGTCCTGTTGGGTGCACTCGCACGCCACCGTTCCAATGTTCAACTCGAACATGCGCTTGCGCGCCTCCACATCCGGCAACGCAATGTAGATTCTGCGCTCAAACCGCCGCCGCACCGCCGCGTCCAACTGCCACGGGATGTTGGTGGCGCCCAACACCAACACCCCGCCCGTGTCGTTGCCCACGCCGTTCATCTGCACCAAAAGCTCGGTCTTGATTCTGCGCGACGCCTCGGACTCGCCCTCGCCACGGGGGCCACAGAGAGCGTCCACCTCGTCGATGAAGATGATGGACGGCTTGTTTTCGCGCGCCATGGTGAACAACTGCTTCACCAATCTCTCGGACTCGCCCATCCATTTCGACACGAGGTCGGACGACGACACAGAGAAGAAGGTGGAGTTGGCTTCGGTCGCCACCGCCTTGGCCAAGTACGACTTACCCGTTCCGGGCGGGCCGTACAACAAGATGCCTGCAGTGGGTCTCCGGTTTCCCGTGAACAAGTGGGGGAACTTCACCGGCAAGATCACCGCCTCCTTCAACGCCTCCTTGGCAGAGTCCAAACCGGCAATGTCGTCCCAGCTAACGTTGGGGTTTTCCGACAAAATGGCGCCCGCCAAGGCTCCGCGGAGTTTCTTGGTGTCTGCGTCTTCATCATCGCCGTCACCAGCCTTTTTCGCCTTGGTGGAACCGGAGCCGGACAGCTCGGCAGCGTTACCCGACAGGGCTTGTTGTTTTTCCAAATGTTCCTTCAATTGCTCCGCGCGCGTCAAGTACTCGGTGAACTTGGACTTGATCAACTCCTTGGACTTCTGGTTCTTCTCGTACTTGAGCGCCAACATCAAGTAGTCCAAACCGTTGTAGTAAAGCTTGTACGCCTCTTCATATCGCGTGGCGGTATCGGCCTCGATGGCCTTTTGCACGAGATCAATTCCCTTGGGGAGAAATTCGGAGGAGCCAGACATATGGCGTTGACATAGCGGGTGGTGATCGGGTTATGGGAGTCGGGGCGCGCACGACCTGGTGGGGTACGGTTTGGCCTAACCAGAGAACATAAATTGGGGCTTTAGGTGATGTTCCAAAGAGACTGGTTGGGACACTTGAAGACAATGTCGGAGTTTACCCCTTTCCTGGCGACCAAATCCATTGCCATTAAACCATTAAATCCGTTAAATCCTCAGAAGTTCCATAGATACTACTATTCCTTCATATTGCGAGGCAGTTGCACTGACTATTACAGCAGATCTCAGACCCTCAGGTGGCACAACTCCGACCAGGATACTCGACCAACGAGGAAGCCATTCTCTCGCTTACAAATTTGTGGTTGCGGACCTTTCTTTGGCTCCTGCCGCACCTTCAAGAAAGAGCCGCGTAGCATGACCCTTTCGCGCCTATGACCTAAATAGGCCCGATAACGGAACCCAGCCTTGAGGATGGACTAAACAAGGCGGCAGAATTGGGAAGGTGCAAAATTAATTTGGATTTAAAACATTCGAACGCCGCATTCGGACATTGAAAAGCAAACCAACCGGAAAATCCAGGAATCTCGACCGGACGCAACAGAGTGAGTCGCCCGACTCACCCACGAATTGACTCAGAGAACCAAACCGCAAAAAATGTACCCCTCGTCCGCACAAACAAAACTTCCGCGACCGGAAAACCCAAATATTCTCCTTCACACACGCCCGCAACCCCGTTTTTCTAATCTCTAGTGGATAGAACGGGCCGCCTTGCGGTGCAGATGTGGATCCCAATCGCGTAATTCCCGCTCAACCGTTGGTACAGGACACTGATCCACCGGTCCGTTTTGGAGTGGGACGGTATACTTGGTTAGCCATGCAGCGGATAAGACGAAGCAAGTTCCGACCCAGCTCTATTTCTCCATCAAAAATGACGGATTGAAATTCCTCAATCATGCGCTCGACATCTTGTCACACACTCGTGATATCCTATTGTTCGATGGCACCAGTGGCCGTAACCCATGTGGCTTATCTGATTGACCGGTAAGGAACAGCCGAACACGTTAGTGGGCCCGAAACCAAAAGAAGGTTCCGCGGTCCGCGTTGCGCCTTGTGCATGCATCTATATAACCAGCTTAAGAAGTTTGCACACAATTCGATTTGATCTTGCTCTCTTTGGAATTAATTTGGGCGGCCGTGCCTTTAGACGGATTCTGGCGGCCGAGTTTTCAAATTCTATTTCCTCGTGTAAGAACCTTCTCGAATACGAGAATTTGATTAACACTTTTCCGTAGTAACATTCTGAGTTATGGTAGGAACAAAGATTGCTTCGCGTCCTGTAAAGTGAAGAAAAACGGCAGTTCCAGAGCCATTCACTGGGATTCCTACAATGATGTTCAAGTTTGAACAAAATTCTATAGGGAAGGTACTGATGGTCCAAATTAATTCCGAGGGGACGGACCATAAAAATTCTTTGTGTGCATGACTCTTAAACCGTTGTATTTCCGGGACACTATCTATAATTACTCATCGGTGTGGTGCACGTCATACTTCGCATGCATAAAGCTAGCGCATTCCCGCTATAGAACTGATAGAATAAATTTCGGATCCGGACGCCAAAATTAAAAAAAAAAATGCTGATTCCTCTGTCTACTTCTTTGGAACTGGAGTTGGAGCTGGTCGAAAGTTTCGGTGAGGTGGCCTACGAACCTCAACCTTTGGCTACCCAAAAATCCGGTGATCACAGCACAAGGTTATCTAGGCATCCCACCAATGTTTCCGAACTATCAAAAATCGTCACAGCCATCAAAGACGACCACCAACTAGATAACGAGGAGCTTGCAAGTTACAAAGATCGTTTTCCAGAACAGATGCTTGTGGAGCAGTTGGATATTTCCTCTAGATACGAAGAATCGGAACGAGGCACTGACGATGGCACAGAGGACACAAAGGAAGACCATCCCATGGATGGTTTATTTGCATTTTGGCAGGCATTCTTGGTCACGCTCCAAATCTGTTCCACTTGGGGTGTGAATGCCGCGTTTGGTGTGTTCTTGAACTTCTATTTGGACTCGGATTCGTTTCCCGGCGCATCGATGTACGATTACGCCCTCATGGGCGGTATTATCGTTTGCTTGGCCCAGTCACTTGCTCCTCTCAGTATTCTTCTCGTCAAGCTCTTTGGTCAGACCCAAGTTCTGGTGGTTGGTATCTTAATCCAGACATTGGCTTATATGCTTGCTTCCATTTGCACTGAATTCTGGCAGGTATTCATCTGCGAGGGTGTGATGGTCGGTTTGTCGTTTGCCATGATTTTTATCCCTGCAACACTTATTCTTCCTACGTGGTTCGACAAGCGTAAATCCGCAGCCATGGGTTTAGCCGTCGCCGGTGCCGGTCTTGGTGGTGTTATTTTCTCTTTATCACTTAACAGAGTGATCCAGGAGACTGGAGACCAGAAATGGGCCTTAAGAATGACCGGTTTCATTACTTTCGGAGTTTCGCTGTTTTCATCTTTCTTTTCAAGACCCAGAAACAAGCACAAGATACCAAAGCTCAAATACAAGAACACTTTAACCACAGAGTATCTCATGCTGAACATCAGAGCAATTTTTGATTTCACTCCGTTCAAAATCTACCCTTTCGCTCTTTTGGCTCTTTGGTTCGGAATCGTGGTGATGGCGTATGTGATTGTACTTTACTCCTTCACAACGTACGCTTCGGGAATTGGCTTATCCAGGGATGAGGCATCTAACTTGTTGGCTATATTGAATGCTGCACAATCCGTTGGAAGACCATTTATCGGTCAAATTGGAGATGCATGCGGAAGATACAACTCTTCCGGTTTCTTCTGTGCTTACATTGCCATTTTGATCTTTGCATTTTGGATGCATGCGACCACTTACGCGGAGCTCATTGTTCTCGCGATAATAATGGGGGGACCTGTGGGAATTGGAAGTACCATGGCTCAGTCGTTGGCATTGGACTCGCTTCAGTTGATTGGCCTATCGGAAAAACTCCCCGCAGTTTGGACGACGTTGAATATTGTTGTTGGATTATTTTCCCTTCCTTCGGAAGTGATTGGCCTCAAACTTAAAACAACGGGTAAAGCCAATAACTTTGCGCATGCACAGATTTATGCTGGTTGCTGCTATTTGGCAGGCTTGTTGGTTTTGTTGGTAAACCGAGAATGGGCAGTACGCCAAATTTTCAAAAACAGAAGAAAGCATGCGATGAACGTCTTGAACACCAAAGAGAACACTGTTCATAACACAGATTATATGGAGGAGAAGGACGAGGACGAGGATGAGAGCACCGAACTCGAAGACTATACTTTACTCGAAACGAGAATTGAGCGTTACAACCGGCTCTTGAGTAGATCTCCCCTTATGTTTTTCGTTCGGATGTTCTATCCGCTTCGTGTATAAGGTGAGAACTTAGTGGGGTGGCACATATATATTACATCATGCATTTTCTTCAGGAAGAAACAATATCTAGTAGCTATTTTCAGAGGTACAATATACGAATTTCCCAAAGCAATAAATGTAGCCACTGCAAAAGTTAACCACAAGCGCTAAAGATTCTATGTGTTTAACAATTGGGCCTATTGTGAATTTCGCGGCTAAGATACTGCAAGTGGTAACGCGAAGTCTAGGAATTGGTTCTCCTTATCCATGACCCACTGCTTTTGCATGGACAATTTTCACGACCACAGATGTCCCATACAAAATAAAAGGCATACAAATAAGAGGCACACATACGTATAAAACATCACTCTATCCGATTATATATTTCTCACTGTATAGCTCCAGATTAGCAACTCGGCTTTTTTTCCACGATAGGCACCTCAATTAGGCAATTATCGACTGGCCTCTCGTACAGGAATTATCCGATCCGCTTCCCATAGTTTTGTCGAATGGTTCAATCGGGACGCCTCATTAACAGCCAAACTTATAAATCAGATTGAAAATTATTTGTTTTGTATACCGGGTCATTTATCACGGTTCGGATTTTGTCTTTGCATGTAAGCCTCCATTATCTATTCTTAAGTGAGCGCACGGCGTAATCTATCACCAGGAAACCTATATCCGAAACCGCGGATAAACTTAAATTATCGTTATCTTAACTTCTTGTAATAGAAAAAAGATGGAGCAGCTGGAATTGCCCCGAGTAAAAAACAAAACAGCCTCTTCATTGCTGTGACACAAGATTTTGCCATTTTCTTCATCTCAATGGATAACCTGCATTTTTGCCCGTAGTGTGATTAATCACCCGAATTTCGCGTCATAGATAAGACCTGTTCTCCCTCTGCGAGCTAAACACAGAGAGGGTCAATAAAATTAAAGATTCATCTGACATCTTCGGATCTGATAAAAAGTAATGAATTGACATACGAGCCTCGACAACTACCTACGCAAGAATCCAAGAATTTCAATGTGTGGTGCAATCGCGGAACACTACGAATGTTTCCGAACTTTTGAGAATCGTCGCAGCCATAAAGGATGACCACCAGCTAGACCACCAGCTAGACCACCAGCTAGACCACCAGCTAGACAACCAGCTAGACAACCAAGACCTTGAAAGTTATAAAGAGCGATTCCCAAACCAAGCACTTGTGGAGCAATTGGATATTTCATCTCGTAATGATGAAGCTAGTTCAGACCATAACCTGGTTACTGAAATAACAGAAAAACATCACCCTATCGGCGGGGTATCGCGTTTTGGCAAGCGTTCTATGTAAATCTCCCCTCATGTTCGTCGTTCCGATGTTTTATCCTCTCCACGTTTAGGCAGGGACCATAAGACGAGGAAATCCAAAGATTTAATTCATTTTCAATCTCTTTCAGGTTTTTTGAGACTTTTTTTAAATGCGCTATGCGGCCTCTGATGTATAACTGGTGCAGTTTGTGAAATTCTAAATCAAACACTAATTTTACTCCGAAAGGATTTTACTATCATTAGCATCAGAGATGAAATTAGTGGCTCCTCATCATATAACTTATTTTAATTGAACTTAAAAGGTGGCTATGCTGTCCTTGCAACGCTTAACGGTGGTTCGCCTGTTCTACGTATATTTTCTCGTGAATGAACGTCGGAGATTTCCGACAAATATTCTCCGAAAAAAGTAGCCCACAAACATGAACAGTTTGAAAAATTTAAGATAATTTTGTATTTCGTGTCAGAACTAACATTAAAATACGAAGTGAATTAGAAAACGGGTTGTACGGCAAGTTTTCGAGAACCGACGCAGAGACGCTTTGAAGAAGTTCGGAACTTGAACATCGAACATGTGAGCCCCGATAATGGGGAATATTACCGGAATAACGAGAAAGTAACAAGAGAGGAAGAGCCGATTCTTCTTCAGGAAGAAGCGCAATGTTACGGTGAGATACTAAGAAAAACCGTTGTATCGTATATTGTTCGGATGTTCTATCCTATCCGAGTATAATACGATAAACAACCCCAATCCCTACTATTTCACATGTACCGCGTACAGCGAAAGTAACATTAAAATGACTTTTAGTATGAAAATATACAATACATGGACCACGTAACAACCACTTTAACGGTTGGACTTGGCAACTCTCTCCAACTCATCCTTCTTCTTGATGGCGTAAGAAGTAGAAGAACCCTTGGCAGCGTTGATCAACTCTTCAGCCAAACATTCAGCAATGGTCTTGATGTTTCTGAAAGAAGCCTCTCTAGCACCGATGGTCAACAAAGCGATGGCGGTGTTGACTCTTCTCAAAGGAGAGACATCGACAGCTTGTCTTCTGACGGTACCGGAAGAACCGATTCTGGTGGAGTCTTCTCTGGCACCAGAGTTGACAACAGCGTCGACAACGACTTGCAATGGGTTTTGCTCAGTCAAGACGTTGACGATCTCCAAAGCGTGCTTGACGATTCTGACAGCCTTCAACTTCTTACCGTTGTTCTTACCGTTCATCATCAAGGAGTTGGTCAATCTCTCAATAACTGGACATTGAGCCTTTCTGAATCTCTTGGAAGCGTATCTACCAGCGGTGTGGGAGATGAACACTGGGGATCTGACTTGGATGTAGTCAACCAAGGAAACATCCTTGACCTCGATGTCCTCAAAAGACCACTTGTTGAACAACTTGATCTCTTGTTGAGCGGCTTGGACCTCAGCTGGGATGGCGGTAGCCAACTCAACCAATTGCAATTCTTGTTGCACAACTGGCTCCTCGATTTGCTCTTCGATTTGTTGTGGTTGTTCCTCGACGTCAGACATTTTACTTTGGATGGAGAAGAAAAGTTGAACTAGCGGGAGAGAAAAAGAGTCGCATCTTAGTACCACCCAGTGAAAATTTTTGTGCGCGTCTGTGTGCAGGTACTCGTGCTCACAAGTTTGTTTTTCACGCGATTTCTATTGAATATGTGAGTATACCTTCCTAATTGGGACAATAGGGAATAGGGCTGAGCCCTATGCGCATGCACGTGCTAAAGATTCCGCTGATGGGGAACGAGTCCCCTCTACCAAATGCTGTAATAAGACAAGGTAATGATGGAAGCTTACTACTGTGGCATTTAACTCTCGTTCATAATAGACAAATTTTACTTTAATGACCTTTGAAGGCGTTTTGTGGCTGTTTTCATGCCGTGCTACTCTTAACTAGGGGGGAATTACGGTGATGATGGAGTATTCACCGTTGGTTCTCCAGAGTGATGCTTACCACAGATTAAACACTCAGTAGGATGTAAATGCTATATTTAATCGTTTTTTCCGGACATTTTGTCTGGTTTTACTCCGCTTATATCGTGTAGCCACTGTTTTATTCCAACGACGGTTGCAACCAATTCCAAAAATATACTGCATCTAACACGAAAAATTTTATCGATATAATTACTTGATGGACTCAATTAGGCAATGTAAATTCTCGCACGGGTGCAAAACTCAGCACGAACTGGGGTTCAAAAGTGTACGGGTGTAGATTGCAAATTCAGAGACATTAATTAATATAAAAATTACCAGCTGGTTGGACCAAAAGTCTCATTGACTCCCAAAGTATAAAACTTCTTGTAGTCATAGTCATAAGTGTTTTTGTAAACGGTGTTACCCCACCAAGAAAGAGCTCCCACAGGGTACGAAACACAAAGGAAGATGATCACTGCAGAAATCGACACACCCGAGTCAATGGCTGCAGACAAAATGTAAGTGTATTTGATGTGGAACAACTTGTACCATTTTCTGATATAATGGTTGAAACCAAATGAGATGATGAAATACAACGAGTAGTTGTAAACGGTCGAGGGAGGAATGTTGATTGGACCGGTGAAAAACACAGGTGCATTGAACTTGGCGATCCAGTGCTTTGGGTACTTTTTCTTGACGGCATAAGCCACAAAAGGCACAATCAAGCCAATAAGGAAGAAGTACATGAACGCATTATAGCGCTTTCCGGGGTTAAACAACTTGGCTGGCCCAACGGCACCCCAGATGATAGAAGCATTGAAAATGGTTCTACCATCCGCGCAAGTGAAGCCATCGACTTGAGTGCTGGAACAGAAATCCTTGATGTGGAAACGCATCCATTGCTGAACACCGACATTGACCAAACCAGACAAAATGGTGCCAATAATCTGAGCCCAGAATAAGATCCGAGGAGGAATCTTCATGTATTGGGCAATCTTCAAGTCTCTGGAAAAGTCAAGACCTTGTCTCAAAGGAATGTAACCGTAAAGCTTGAACATCATGTTGGCAATAGGTTTTCCTGGCCACATGTAACCAGCAAGGAGCTCGGTGATAATGTTCAACGCCACATATTGGTTAGTGATACCTTCAAGCAAACCTTGAGGAATGAAGTTAACGCTCACGAGCAAAAGTGCAACAATAAGTCCCCACCATGGCATTTGGGTTTCAAATTTGCAAATAGTAACAAAGGCGAGGACAACAGAAACGGCGAACAACACCAAATACCACCAATCTGGCGCTTCCTTAAAATTATTCATCAATCTCTTGTGAATGTCCTCGCCTCCATGTCTTTGGTCCTTCAATTTTTTGAAAACATCCGTACCATGATTCAACCCGCAGTGCACAAACACAGACACCACACCGGCAAAACTGAGGGCATATGAAAGCAAGTAAGAGAATGGAACAAACAAGGGAGAATAGTTTTTGTATGCCTCCTCGTCAAAGACAAGATCTTTGGTAAGAACTCTGCTGACGTCGTATTTTTCGGCCGTATTGTCAAAAGTGGTTGTCGAAATCAATGGCATGTACTTTGCGTACATGGTGTTCGTGTAGTACAAAATGGGCAACAACAAAATATAAAAGATGAATACCGACGCATAAGTGTTGGCAGAAACCCAAGCTGGGGTAGCTAATGGCGAGGTGTTCAGTGCTTGGGTGGCTTGGGTCCAATCAAACGAAATTGGGATTAGCCCAAGACCGGATTCAACACCGAAAAGCTGGTTGACGATAATGTTCTTTGGCACAATCCAACAGATGAAGTTGAAGTACGATAATGCCTTGAACAAGTAGCCCGGAAGCCAGTAGAAAAGGAAACTGAAAGACGACACCAATACAAAGAACTTGTATCTTGACATGGTCCAGCCATTTGCAGTCAAGCGGTTCAACGCATCACTCTTGCTGTCGTGCAAAGTGGTGAAAAGAGAAGTGGTCACCAATGTTTGTGGCCAGATCATCTGAGCTGGATACACGATCCATCTACGGGTTAGTCCCGAGACACCGTATCCCAACAATTGAATGGACAAGACCAATAAGATCTGGTAGCCCACACTAACATCTTGGTTGTAGAAGTTTGTCTGAGCGTTCAAAATGTACATGGCGTACGAAGTAGACGATGTTAACGAGATCACGATTGTAAGCAACCCATGCTCCTGCTTGGAGAAAGGACCTGGGTTCAACTGAAAGAAGTCAGGCAAGAAGGATGGCTTGTATTTTGGAAGCTTAGCCAAACCGCACCCGATAGGGTAAGAGATGACCTGTGCAACAATGAACCCAAGGGACATGGAAGGATAACGCAAGGAAAAGAAAATATTGACACCTGAGAACACGATGGTGAACACAATAACCAAGAACCACGTTCTCCAATGGTTGATGTTGGTATCCAAATCGATATCCAAACTCACGGAGGCACGCACTTCAGGATAAGGAGAGTTTGTTAATTCTTCAACTTTACCTTCATGGAACAGCCAGTCATCTTGTTCAAGCTCTTTTTCGTTATTTTCTGGGTCTTCAACGACGACCTGGACATGAACGTCTAAGGCCCTCCGCTTATTGATGCTTTCCAGCGAAGATATGGAGGACGTCCCGGACATTAAATAATAACGTTTCAAAACGTAGCTGGAATTTGCTCCTTTATAAATAGGGACACTGCCGAACGCCACACCTGATAAGACTACTTTCCGAACGAGAATTTATCTCGGGAATTGTTCATTATTGAAGGCTTTTCCGCGTAAGGCTTCATTGCCCCTCTGTATTTAGCATGCCGTGCAGCATGCGCATAGTTGTTCCGCCGCGCTACATCCCAAATGAGTCTTCCAAATAGGGATTGCGGATCCGGGATCCATGGAGGACTTTATCTGCGATTTAAACCTGGGCCATTGACTCCCCGCAATTTTTTTTTTTATTATTTCCATTCAAGATCGTTCCCAGGTGAACAACGGCCAACGGCGGATCCGGAAACAGTTTCTAGCTGCAGGTGATGGCCATGCTGAAAGAGCTGTCTTTGTCACGTGGGTTTTGTAAATGCCGTTCGCACGCCATCGTTGATGCTAACGCAGGCGGGCTTTCATGCACGCTCTTGACCGTAGCAAAGTCTGAAGTCTGAAATATGTGTAGCAGAATTGTGTCAGAACTTCGTTTCTTCTTCTTCCAGTTGTTGGAACCGAATCACACTCCGTGCAGATTAGAGGAGAGGTAAAGCTTTTGCCTGAGCAGCTTGTCTACAGGGTTACTGGAGTCAATAGGGTGACGGCTAATTCGAGTTTCGCACGTACGGGAAGCCACGGTCCGTGTCACGAGAAAATGGGTGCAACTTGCGCCAAAATTTCCTGGACTCGGCAGCGGGCTTCATTGATTGGCCAAAAATAGGGGGAGCACCGCCTGACGTGCGCCAAGCCGGGTTAACTTTTTTCTGTCAACCATGCGAGATTATCCGGGTGCGATAGCACGACCAGAAGTCTTATCTCTAGCTCAGGATAAACGAATCATAACCACGGACATTCTTGCCATATCGATTGGGGGTGCGACTGTGCAGCTTGCGTTCCTCGATGTCGGCTAAACATGCCCGTGCAGTGGTGGCCCGATTTACGCACCTACGAGAGTAGTTTCCGCTTTCCCCTACAACATAGCCGTGTCAGTTGTGCAATGGCAATCTCTTGCCACGACCGCCTCGCCACCAGCAGTATTGGGTTACTCTACCGGTAGTGCCTCGTATTGCCAACGGCCGCGCACGGCCGGTGTCGGCCTATTTTCCATACCCGAAAGCCGCACATTCCACATAGCCCCACTGCGTCTTCAGGGGAATCCAACTCTCCCGCAAAGTAGAACCCAACGCCTCAGGGAGCTCAGAATACCAATTAGTTCAACTGTCTTTTCCGTCTGCCGTGGCGGGCGCAGCGGTGATGCCAAGCCTGACCCGAGTGACAGTGGCCACCTGCACCTGGTCCCCCGTCCGTTTTCGTCATTACTCAACCTGTAATTACCCCATCTTTCTTCAACTCCATGTCTAACTACAATCCCCCCACCGGCGCTCCCCCAAACTGGAACAACGAAAGCAAGGAGTCTAGACCCGCCCAACCCCACGAGTCCTCTCGAGGATACGCTCCTGCGCAACAGCCCAGCTACCAGCAACAAGGGAACCAAGGCTACCAGCAAGGCTATCAACAAGGCTACCAGCAACAAGGGTATCTGCAACAGGGCTACCAACAACAACCACAACAAGGCTATGGTGGATATCAGCAGGGTTATAATCAGGGCGGATACAGTCAGGGGCCCCCACAAGGTGGCTACTACCAGCAACAACCGCAACAGCAGTACTATGTGCAACAACAGAAGCCTAGCAACGGAAACGAGAGTTGCTTGATGGGATGTTTGGCGGCCTTGTGTGTTTGCTGCGCTTTGGACGCAATTTTCTAAGGTGCCACACTGTGTTGGCGTGTCCATTGCTGGCCTGTTGCACAAGTTTATGTACTGCTCCATTGACACTACATTGTTGGCAGTGACTCGGTTTAAGTCCTACAATTGTGGTTGATTAATAGGTTTGTATTCAATAATAATGTTTTCTCTTCCGTGTTGACCGTAGTTGCGGCGGAGTCGTGGTTGGTCATAGTATGGTTAGCAAGCCGCTTTGGATATACAGATCCAGCCGGTCTAGTATAGTGGTCAGTACACTTCTTTGTGGCAGAAGAAACCCAAGTTCGATTCCTGGGACCGGCAGTTATTTTTTGGCTTTTGTCCAGGTATGGACAGCTTTCCTCCTCTTTTTTTTTTTTCTTTGGATGAGGGGTTGGTTTGGATGCTGCTTAGTTCCCTGCGTGGAGTTTGCTCTGCTGACCGTGGTTTTTGTAGTGCAACTTTGGGTTCCACTGGTGATCTTGGTGAATCCGAGCAATCGGTGCATGTGGTTTCAGCATAATTATTACTAGCGAAATTTCGGAATTAATTCAATTTGTCTTCATCTACTCTTGTGTTTGTATTCTTGAGTTTTGTTGTTTTTGGGTATTGTGTTCTGTTGGTTCTCCCTCAATTAGGCTTAAACAATCGCATTTTACAATATTTCTGTGAATGTGAGGGTATGCTGAAAATTGCAATCACCAAATGAAAAACAACAAAAAATACCACACCACTTCTATGCGTACCGGTAAACCAAACCTGACTGCAGTGATAATTTGTACCTTGAAAATGCATTAGCGCCTTTACTATTCCCTTCCATCTTCTCATTCTCATTTCGGTTGGTCTCAGGTCAATTATCCGAGTCAGTTAACACCTTCTGCACAATCTCCACACATTTCCCATCGCGATCCACCTTTCACATTTGCTTTTACGCATCATCTCTGCTGTCCGTCCACCCTATATTTTTTCGTCATATTGAATTTCAAGTGTCAATTGCTCGCCAGTACACCCATCAGCATCTTCGCGCCAAATCAGCTTTTGTGCAATATACCTCTCCAACAATGGATATTCTCTCCATGTCCCAATTCAAAGATTTTGAAGGAGAATTCCTCCCTGTGAAACATTACAGACCCGAAGAACTCAAGTCGGACCAGTTCCTATCCAGAATAAAACTCCAGAAACGCGCTCCCCGGGACCCTACTACCAGCAAACCTGTGACCGAAACCAAAACAGAAACTCCTCGAAGAAGGCCTAGAATCAAGCTTTTGGGAATACAAGAGCTTAAGCAGAGTTTGGAAAAGCGCAATCTAGCTCCATCAAATGATCATGAGGTAAAAGAGCGCGAGCAATTCAGGTTAGCAGGAACCGAAGAGGACCAAGAGATCACGAGGAGCAAGCGCATCGAAGAGAAACAAAAGATGACGAAACCCCAGATCCAACCCACCGAAAAGAAGCGCAAAATCTCACTAGCAGGCACTAATGAGTTTCGTGACTTGCTTCGAAAGAAGGAAAGATTGAGGGAATTGAAACGCAGAAATGTGTTGAATGAAGTTGCGCTTACCACACAAAACACGGTGGCCGATTCCAGGCAAGAGTCTACTAAATACATTTCTCCGGAGATTCAGAGAACTACCGGAAAAGAAATGACCTCTGAATCAACATCCGAGACCTTACAGTTGATGCAAGGACCTTCTGCCGAGATCAT
Organism: Clavispora fructus; assembly: GCA_003707795.2. Taxonomy (NCBI): domain Eukaryota; kingdom Fungi; phylum Ascomycota; class Pichiomycetes; order Serinales; family Metschnikowiaceae; genus Clavispora; species Clavispora fructus. Next base: position 29,422 of record PPLK02000027.1, read on the forward strand.
TCTAATCAGCGATTCAGACAAGCTCTCACCGCAAATTGATATCAGCAGCAATGATGAATCAAAGTGTGAAATTATGGTGGATGATGAGCCTGTTGATAAGATATCTCAAGAAGAAGTCGACAGCGGAAAACAGCTGGAGAATCCAGACTCGGAAAACTCTCCCAATACGGTCAATGCCGCTTCTGAATTAGTTGATCTCAGCGGAGATGGTGATTTAGAATTGGGAACTGAGGAAATGGATCAAGAATTGAAAGATTGGAATACCTTTGGCGAAGAAGATATTAACCTCATGCGTCGGACAATTCTCTCACAACTAACCGGCCAATCTTTTCCCCAAATTGAGAATTCTCTGCTCATAGGACCATACGAACAAGTGTATGACATTTTGGAGCATACAGTGCGTGATCTGGAGGGTCACTCTACTCTTTTGATTGGTCCCAGAGGTTCAGGGAAAACCCTCATCTTGAATAAGGCCATCGAATCATTGAAAGAGAAATACTCAGACCTGTTTATGACCATCAGACTCAATGCCAGTCTACATTCGGATGACAAGATTGCGCTCCGGGAAATTGCAAGACAGCTAGATTTGAATAGTAACAAGTTCGGCACTACCTCGGGAGAAACAACTACATTCGAACAAAGAGCAATCAGCGATACATTCACCAACATTTTACTCACATTAGATAGCAACGCTCCCGGAAGGGAGTATGACGAAGAAAAAGAACACCCAACTCCCGTGATCATCATTATTGATGAAATTGAGAAATTCACCAGCAATATCAAGCAAACCTTATTATACAACATCTTTGACTTGTCCCAGAGTTCGAAAATTCCGATCGCTGTGATCGGCGTTTCAACCATGATAACCACACGAGAGCTTTTGGAGAAGAGAGTCAGAAGTCGTTTCAGTCAGAGAATTATTGATATTACCCGAGCAGAATCAATGGAACTATTTTGGAACAACGCCAAGTTGAACTTGAGCGTGGCCCCAAAATCTTTTTCCGAGTTCCGCAACAAAGAATATCCCGAACAATGGAATAAATATATCGAACAGTTGAATGACAGCCCAAGTTCCCTCAAGAAAATAATCTTCAAATTTTTCTACACTACCAAAAATTACAAAGACGTTAACACTTGTGGACTATTGCCCGTTTCGAAGATCTCCTGCGCACAGCCGTTTCCACGGGACAAGGATTTCGAAACATACCTCCAAAACATGGCACCGAACTATGTGCAGGCAGTAATAACTTCCCTTTCTAACTTGGAACTCCTCCTTGTCATTGCTGCGGCAAGATGGATCGAGCGTGTTGAAGTGCCACATGTAAACTTCAACTTGGCATACAAGGAGTATACTGAGATGATGAAAACGTTCAATAGAGAGGCGACAACCCTTTCTTCTAGTGCATCGTATATCGATAACACTGTGCTTGCCAGCATTAAGGTGAGTCAAAAGATATGGTCACCAAAGGTATTGAGGGATTGCTGGGCTAACTTATTCAAGATGGGCCTTTTGTTTGACGTGATCACCACCAACAACGAGGTGAACGGAAACAACAACTACAACATGTACAAGGAAACGGTGATCGAAGACTCCAAGATGCTTCAGCTTGATGTTTCATTGGAAGATTTGGGTTCGCTTATTGATTCCTCTGTTTCATTTAAGAAACTCACGAGGTTGTGATGAGGAGAAGGTGATAATGCAAGAATACGCGGGTTTCTGCACCGTGTGCGCGTCTTAAAGTTTCAGAACAACTGATGTGTGTCACTCAAGCGAAGTCCTAGTTTCAAATCGTGTTTACAAATCGTAAAATTGTGTCAGATAAAGTGAGTACTTAAAATCCGATAATTCCATACTTAGGCGGATCTTCTGTATATGTCATTTGGAACGTCACTGGATGCGCATGCTTTGACCATAGAAGAGCCTCACCGGCTCCGAACAGGTGCGTCGAGTTCACGGTATCAGGGGAAGAATTTTATTGATATATTCGCTATTTTGATCCTTAAATTAGATCTTACTGAACAAACTCCGAAAAAGAAGTTTAGCTTATTTGCCAAACAGACTCACCCGTTCTCGTTTCTGGTGAATGAAGCAGTGGACGCAATGCGAGTCTTATCGCTTGATATTGCACAGGAATCAGTTACCACCACTGTTTCCTACACCATAAAGCTGGAATTGGCTCTTGCATTACTCAGGAAGTTTTTTACAGCCAAATTTATCCATGACCCCGAAACCAGAACCGACAGCCAGCTAACATTGGAATCGGAAGTTCAGGTGACGCCAAAGGGTGCTGCGGTGGTGTATCATGCTTGCAAGAGATTGGGAATAGAGCCAGGAAAAATGCCCGAATTGATTACCTCCACGTTCAACAGTATGAATTTGTTCATGTACGAACGGTCTGAATCCAACAAATTGCTTTACTCTGAGTATGTGATAAACATTCTCGTGACAAAAATGACCGGGCCCACTCCTAACGTGTGGAATCCTTCCAAACAACCAGAAAAGGTGGGAAACATCTTTTTGAAGGAACGGAGTGAGGTGTTTGCCCATCCCTTCTTACTGAGTGTGGAGGATTTCACTCCCAAGAAGAATATGCCACCTAAAGAGTTTGTCAGTCCTTTCCATCACAAGTACTTCTCTAACCCCGCGTCTGATGCCCATGTTCAGTACTATGAGTCTGAGTTGGGTATCAGATTGTACAAAAATAAGAGTTTTGTTACGGAGGGGCAAGATGTGGAGATTGAATACTGTTTCCCGGGAAGAGCCATAGTGCAGTGGCTCTCTGATTGTACAGCACTATTTTCTGTGTTGGAGGCAATTGAAATTGGCCGACTTATGGTAAGCTATGGGCTCATTATCCCGGTGACCGAAAACAACTCCGGTCAAGAGTTTATCAACCACCGAGATGCTATCTATACTCTCAGTGAAGCGGGCCAAAAGATCACCCGGTGGAATGGAAACACGTTATCGAGTAAAGAAGAAAGTGGAATTCAATTGGAGCAATCCGAAGGTGTTTCACACGAAGCCAAACATGAGCAGTTGTCATTGAAAGCAATTTTAGGTGATCCAGTAATGAGGTGTCTCTTCATGTTGCACGCGGAGCGTGAATGCTATGCCGAGAATGTGGAGGCATACGTGAAGTTGGTGGAGTTTGGCAAGCTGAAGAAGAAAATCTCTCGTCTCTGGAGATTGTACAAGCAGTGCAACGACAGCAAGCGACGAGAACTCGTGAAGGAGGCAATCGATCGACACACCAACGCGTGCTTTTCTCGAGTACTCTATCTCTATGCTGTTTACTTCAGCGTGGAATCGCAATTTGACGTGAATCTTGATTTTGAAATGCGCCAAGATGTGCACAACGCAATGATGTTCAGACCAACCGACAGCCCCGAAGCTAATCTCTCAGAGTTTATGACCACCCCGACATACGATAAGCTCTTGGACTGGGAGGTTGAGGGTGGAGACGACTGTAATAGTGGAAGAAGCCGAGATTTGGGAAACGTAGGACTTGGTGACAGCACCGCCCTGGACCGAGAACTGTACAGCACGGACAACACCGGCACCAGCGAAAGCGAAAAAGCGCTTGGAGAACCTGGAACCGATCTCACGCTCCGGCTCGACCACATCTACGGCGTGTTCACCCGAGTGGCGCAGTCCATCTACAAGCTCATTGAGAACGACTCGTATCCACGGTTTATCCGCAGCGCGGAATATACCTACGCGATGGGTATCAAGACACATAGGTCGTAATTATGACTATAAATACAGAGGAGAAGGATTTCGTGCAAAGGAGTAGATGTGAGATCATGCGATAGGGTCCAAAGTAGTACCCTTCTTGATGGTAGCCCAACCGATCAAACGCCAGTGCTTCTCGATTCTTCTCGACAAGGCAATCTTCTCGTTGACCTCGGTACAGGCAGGCGAGGTCAATTGCAAACGGGCCATGTCGGCCTTGACCGCCACCACACGGGCACCGGTGGCGGTAGAACCGATGTTGACCATCAACACTTCGCCCGCCTCCAAGTTGCGCACCTTGGCACCCTGCTTCTGGCCCTCGGTCTTGACACCCAACAATCTTCTCAACAAGAAGTAGTTGATCTCGATGTCGGTGTAGATGGAGGGCAAGTTGCCCTTGGCACCCACAACCTGGCCCACCAATCTGTCGGCTCTGCACAAGGTGGGGTCCACCTTGGTACCCACACCAATCAAACCACCGGGAACAGCAAACTTCAAGTCGTTGTGTTCCGCAAACAACGAGACAATGTTGGAGAAGATCGGCTTGCACTGGATCTTACCGTTGTCGTCCTTGGTGACGATACCAGGTCTGATTTCGATCTCGTCGCCAATCTTGAACACACCGGTCAAAATGGAACCACCGGCGACACCACCCTTGAGGTCGTCGATCTCGGCACCGGGCTTGTTGACGTCGAACGATCTGATGACAATCAAACGGGGCGAGGCCATGAAGTCTCTAGGAGGCACAGGAATGTAGTCGCAGATGATTTCGTTGACGGCGTCGATGTTGTACTTCAACTGGGCCGAGATAGGAACGATGGGCGCGCCGTCGGCAATGGTACCACGGATGAAGTTCAAGATGGACTTCTGGTGCTCCAACGCAGACTCCTCTCTCATCAAGTCCACCTTGTTCTGCAAGATGATCACGTGGTTCAACTTCATGATCTCGATGGCAGCCAAGTGCTCCGAGGTCTGGGGCTGTGGACACGACTCGTTACCGGCCACCAACAAGAGGGCGGCGTCCATCACCGCGGCACCGGACAACATGGTACTCATCAAAATGTCGTGACCGGGACAGTCGACAAACGACACGTGACGCACCAAGTTGTAGCGGCCGTCACAGTCAGGCTGCTGGCACTTGGGGTGGATCTCCTTGTCCGACTTGAACGACCGGTAGCAGCCGGGCGAGGCACACTCCGCATTGTCGCAACGGTAGATCTTGGCGTTGGCGTAACCCAACTTGATGGTAATGTTTCTCTCCAACTCGTCCTTGAAACGCACCGTCTGCACACCCGAGATGGCTCTGACCACGGTGGACTTACCGTGCGCCACATGGCCAATAGTACCGATGTTGATGGTGGCTTGTCTGTTGATGATTTCCGGGCTGAGTGGGGTCAAGTCGGCAAACACAGGGTTCTCCGGCTGCTCAGGAAGACCGCCACCTTCCTCGAATTCTCTTTGCGCCTCTTCTTCATCGTACTCGTCCTCCAAGCCGGCAAAGGCAACGGATTTTTTCTCCTTCTGGGGGGTGGGGTCAACTTCCTCCTCGCCACCGGACTCAACTTCGTGTTCGTACACGACCTCTTCCTCATTCTCGGGGATGGTAGAGCCGATGACAATGTCGGGGGTAGCGTTTTCTATGTCGTCGTAAGACATTATGTGGTGGATGGAGAAAGCGGTACTGGGGGAGAATTTTTTTCAGATTGTGATAGTGCGCGGCGCACGACGACGCTCGCACCAGTACCACCGGCGAAGTAGAGGACCGGGACTGGAGAGGGTTTGGCATGTTCGGGAGGAATTTCTTTTGTTTCAGGTTAGGATTGAGGGTTGTGGTTGAGGTTTGGATTGAGAGCTGCGGTTAGGTTTGACTTTAGGGGGTTGGGTTCCGAATTCGTTTACCATGGGTCGAGGTTTTGGGTTCCGCGCACCGTGGACTCCAAACGGCGCATCATACGGCGAATGGTACGGCAAAAATGGCCAACCCCGATTTTCGGTGGAAATAACAATAAAACATCCGGCCGAAGATCCCGTAATCGAGAATTCTGGACTTTGGAGGCGACAGGCAGATATTGAGAATGGCCAACCGTGGAAACAAGCACGAGATAAATGAGATGAACCACGGTACGGCGTAAACCAGCCCAGCCACACCCACAGCACAACATCTCAATAACTCCAATATTTCAATAACTGCAGAGCAGTATCTCAATAACTACAGAGTATATCTCAACGACTCCAGCAGAGTATCTAGATAACTCCAGAACTTATTACAGATCAGTATCTGAATAGCTTTAATATCTAACTCCAGCACAATCTCAACAACTACAGCGAACCCGCAATCTCTATTTACGATGCATTGGCCACCTCAGCAACCCAGTGAATATGTACAGTCTATATCTCCGGCCACCAGTCAGGTACTCTGGCCCGGATATCAACCTCAGTGCCATTAACCTCACACACAAACGCTTTGCCCGCACTCACATCATCCACCGACGCAAGCAAAAATGCCAAGTTTCCCTCCACAGCGAGTAGCTTGGCCACCTTTCCTCTGGAACGGGCCACGCGGCCAGAACCAAAGGGAGAGGGCGAGCCGAAAGGAGAGGCCGAACCGGGAGGAGAAGCCGGACCTGAGGAGTCAATGGATGTTGCCTCAGATGGCAACTCAGCCGACTTAGGCAACGGTGATTCGGACAGAGCCACAGGTTCAGGCTCGGGTGCATTCTTGAACTCAACATTTACCTCCTTTAAGTCCACATCCTCAAAAAGGGAAGCAACATCCCCTTCACCAGATAATTCTGCGGGAAATACTCGCTTGCGGATGACTCCGCCATTGAAAGTCCGAATAGTGAGCTCCTGGCCCACGTAACAACCCTTCTCCAACGAGAGGCCATTGGTGTAGTCCAAGTTCATCTCGAACGGAAGAATCGACGATCCCTTTGCTGCATCGCCATACTCAAACACGCCATTGATAAAGCGGCGCTGGCGCACCACTTTTTGGTCGATTTCTTCCACCGGGAACTGACGCTTGAACGACTCCGAAAAAAGCAGCGCCAACAGCTCCACCGGAGTCTTGGTGATGATTTTCAAACCAAAATTGGGGATTCGGTTATCTATGGCTAGCGCCACCACGTTTTCAGCCGCTTCTTTGGCAAAAATCGTCTCGCTCGCCATAAGCTCATTGGCGTTTTCCAACGCCGACGCCGCATCAAACGTATCGAGGTATTTGACCCGAACATCCTCCAAAAAGTCTTCAAACTGCTCCGTGTCGTTGTAGTAGTAGTAGGAAGTCACTTCGGCCGCGGAAATGGTGGCTTTGGCGCTGAGTTTGTGGATCTTGAAGAGCGACATCAACTGCATCTTGTACTTGGGGCTGATCTCCACCAAGTAACTCGGCTCGTCTTCAAATTCCGCCAACGAGTGAAACGGCTCAGTGTAAATGAAACAATCCAGAACCACTCTTCCCTTAGAGTTGAGGATCATGGAGTTGAGTCCATCTCGGCGCACCCAAATGCGATTTTCCGGATCGTAGATATCCTCGTGCATTAGGCCCCAGTTTTTGGCCAAGTCGAGCATGCCGCTGATATCATGGGCGCCTTCGTTCAGCGAGATCGTGTGCTGTTTTTTCTTCACCACATTCGGGAGTAGGCGGGTGGTCAATAGGCCATTGAGGAACTTTGGTGCTTCAGGCCCCTTGATGCGAATAAATGACCGGGCCAGGCGCGCGATTCCCGCTAACATGGTTGATTTTAGAAACTAGAGTCTTGGGGAAAAAAGCCACGGGTGCTTGAATATTCTTAGGGAAGAGTTGGAATTGGCCACCGGGCTACTGGTTACCCCAGGTGATTTGTTGCGACTGGTGAATACCAATGGTGCAGGACCAGCTGTTGTGTGGTGTTTTGCACCCATTGGTATTGGAGGGGGATTCTGTACAGCGGTAGGTGTCCTCGGGAAAAATAATTCCCGAGGAATATATATATATATATTTGGATAGATTTTCTGTACAGAGGTAGGTGTTCATCTATTTGGAGGTTTGCAAGCTGGGTTTACCTAAATACGCAGTGACATTAATAAGCAGTCTTCCCACCGGTTAGTACCGTGCATTGCGAGCACCGATTTCAGAATATTGAAACTTACAGCAGAATCAGTGTAGCGTTATTCTCCAGGGTCATGCTGCTTACTCCACCGTAAAACTAATCCGCTTGCGCTCGCTATGAGTTTTACCCCAAAATCAATCTCCTACACTCGCTACTAGCCGGTGTAAAATAAGCCACCCCAACCACCACGCAATCTCACACTCATAGAACAAACCACGTTTGTAATTCCTATAAATATGTAAGCATGCCGTCTTTCTCCTCAGTACCCTCCTGGTCAGTGGGCAGTCGGTCAATCCAACGTGCGGCCGATCTGGTTTTTGGCCCGTGGTACCACCTCCGGCGTGGGCGAAGGCGACCCCAACAGCATGGAAAACTTCTCTGCGATGCGTTCGTGGAGTCGGTCGCCCACCAGCCGCTTGGACTCCTCGTGGTGCAACAGCTTGGCGACCGCATGTAAGTTGAGGTGCGATTGGTGACGCGAGTTGGAGTGCGACGTGAGCTGCGACCCGAGGTTGGAGTGCGAGTTCATGAACGACTCATTGCGCGAGATCTCGTCGCTCCGGAGCTCCACCTCGTCCACGTCGAAGTAGCCGTAGCCACCCAAATAGGCAAAGTCGTCGTCCTTATCTGAGCCGGACCCAGACCGCGACCGCGAGCCGGACCCAGATCCCAGCACCGAGCCCGACCCCACATCCTTGGCCCGCAAGTGGCGGCTGTCGGACAATTCCACGGTGGAGCCCACCTCGATCTCGATTGGGTGACGCATGGACGGAAGCAGGCGGTCCACGTTGCGCAACTCGCGCTCGATACGTAACTTCTTCAACTCGGCCTTGCGCGAGCTGCTGTCGGCGGCCTCGAGCATCACGTCCGACTTGGCACGCAACATGCGCTTGATGCTTTCCACCACTGCGTTGAGCGTCAAGAGGAACCGCTCGGTCTGGCGGAACTTGGACGACACCGTGACCACGACCTTGTCCTTGTGGAGAATATAGCCTATACCGAAGCCCAGGTCAGTGGCGGGTGGAATACCAAAGAGGTGCATTGCCGGGTTGCCACAGTTGGAGATCAAGAGCTCGGGACTGGAAAGCAACTCTACCTGCGGCGACGCCAAGAACGGAAGGGGCGTGGCGTTCAACTCGGCCACCAGGGGAAGCGGCTCCAACTGCGGGTTGGCGGCGTTCAAGTTCTCCACCGCCTCCGGTTTCTTGAGAAGCTGGAGCAACGCGCCAAGGTGGCGCTCGAACCCGCGCCCTGCCATGACGTCACGGCACTGGGCCGCATGGGCATTGCAGCAGGCACGGAACGCATCCCACTTGCGGGAAGAGTCGGCCAGCGTGATAAACAACTTGACGAGCGCCGCCACCAGGTCACTCTGCACCGCCACGAGATCAGTGCGGGCGTCGCGGAAGCGGCGGGTGGTGATGGGCTCCAAAGTGTTGGCCATGACGCCGTAGAGGGCGTAGTGGGCAATCTGGAACCCCACTTGCATGAACGAGTCGCTCAGGACCGCGAACTTGGAGAGGAGGTGCGAGTCGAGCTTGATGGTCATGGTCTTGTACTCGTGCTGCTTGAGCAAGTCCGAGAGGCGGGTTTCGGACAAGTGCACCAAGTTCTGGATCTCCGGGGTGCGGGTGTGGTGGAGAAGCTGGGGCTGGGGCTTGGAGGCGCTCTCGCGGCCGGAAACGAAGGTGATGGCCGGGTCGAAGAGCGTGTTCTCCGCGCCGTTGATGTTGCGTGCGAGCTTGAGAATCAGGTCGGTGAAGATGTCGCTGATGAAGCGGAGAATGGCGGTGGAGTCCATCAGCAGCAGCTCCCACACCACGCCCGCCACCGCGTTGGCCGTAACCACCAACTGCAACTTGTCGTACCACCGCGACGTGCACGAACCTACCTGGACGTTGGAGCCGCGCAACAACTCCAGCGTGCCGTGGGAAATGACCATGGTCTTCTCCTGATCGGACACGGGCGAGTTGACGGTGTCCAACGCCACCACGAGCAACGCGTTGTCGATCTGGTCCAAGAACGCGGGGCTGGAGCGCATCAACTCGAGCCGCAGCGCCTTCCAGAGGTGGTAGGTCTGGGTGGTGATGGCGCCCACGCCGTCCTTCACCGACGCAACGCGGTCCACCGCGGTGGACTCGTCGATGATCGTCTGCACGATCTCGGCCAACTCCGCGTCGCTGAACCACAACCGGTGCTTGCAGTCGGCATCGGTGTCGAAGCACTCGGTCAACACCTCCAACGCGTAGAACTGGTTGTTGCAAATGAAGAGCACGTGGCGCGAGTCGTTGATGTGGCGGTACTTCTGGATCGTCACCGCGTGCCGCAGCTGCCCGTACACCGGCACCCGCGTGGTGCCAAAGAGGTTGCGATAGCAGTTCATCGTGAGCGGCGTGCCGCTTTTCGGGGTCACGTCCTCCTTCAACCGCCCGTTGCGCATCGTCACCATGAACTTCAACGACGAGTTGATCAAGCACGCGGCGCGCTGCGCCTGGTTGGGCGGGTTGATGGTTTTGGCGAACGGATCCTCCTCCAACACCAAGTACGGGTTGCGCGGCAACGTGTCGCCGCGGAGGGCGCCGTAGATGCCGGGGTACGACTCGCCGTTGATGGCGTTGAGGTAGCACCGCACGTTCGGGTCGGCGGAAGCAGCCTCCAAGTGCTGTTGCATGAGCGAGATGGTGGGGTGGGTAAGGGTGGTAGAAGCCTCTTGCAAAACGGCGTCGTATTCCTCTGGAGTGACCAACGGCTTGAGGGCCGCGAGGGTCTTGGTGATTGTGGCCGAAAGCGGCGGCACCGGCAACTTCGGCACTTTGGCGTCGTGGTGGAGCAAATTGTGCATAAAGAGAAATGACCAGAGTGTGGTGAGTACCAGGGAAGTGGAGCTATATATGTACCCCGGACTGTGGGGTCGGTCATCCGGAGTTAGTCCCCACAGAGTGCATATAGGGCGAGAGGGCGAGAGGGAGAGAAGGAGAGAGGGAGAGAGAGGGAGAGAGAGGGAGAGAGAGGGAGAGAGAGGGAGAGAGAGGCAGAGAGAGGCAGAGAGAGGCAGAGAGAGGGAGAGATACAGAAACCAGCGAAGGTATCAGACATGGAAAGTCGAAAATGACACAAAGCGTGGAGAGTTGGAGTTGGTGGGTGGAAGAAGATCGGCCCTGTGCGTTGTGCAGGACGAAGACCCCACCAATGCCAGCAGACGGAGTGTTCAGTCAGGTGTGCAGTACCCATTGCTGGAGTTAAATTGGGATGGGCAACCGAATAGGGTTGGTGTGAAGTCGGTACATCAATTGGCCCAAAATAACATGGAGATTTGTGCTAGATTTACGAATGCGGCACTCACATTCGGTGATTAGATCAGGGATTCGCTCCATCAGTAGGTAAACCCATCGCTAAATAACCCATTGCTTGATAACCCATTACTTGATACCCCATTACTTGATAACCCATCACCAGATACCCATCACCAGATAAACAACTGCTACGCAGCCAAATACATCCATCTCACCTTGAGATCATTGCATGTCTGATAATTCCTCCAATCGTTGATTCTCTTCCAAGATTATACTAATTGAATACTAAAATACTAATTGAATACTGCGTCCATTAGTCTAACTCCCCATGGATATACCGTACCGGTAATCAACCCCAGTTGATCGTACCGTTGGCAGTCCAGTCCAATTCGAAGTCCGGCTTCTGCTGTCCGAATTTGCGCAACATTGGCAAAAGGTGCTGGAACGTAAAGTCCTCCACATATTCCACACCCTTGGCCCCCTCCTTGCCCTGGGTGGTGTAGTTGACAAGGAAATCGTGCATCACCGGCTCGGGCACAGTAGACGGCAACGCATTCTTTGTCAACGACAAGTAAGAAAGCATGCCCTTGAACCGGCGGCGATTGGCTACATGCACCGCGGTAGAGAGCAACAACTCAAGATCCTGCAAATTCAACCCGGACATTTCGTTCAACCCGGTGAACGACGATCTGCGCCGGCCCTGCGGTGAGTTGGTCAAACCCATGGGGTCCACCATGCTCCCAAAAAGATCAAGCTTCAACTCGCCAATCGCCAACACATGCACCGAACCGAGCAACAACAGCGACCATAAGATATAGAAGCTCTTTTGCTGCAACTCGTTGGTGAGGATAGCGCCTGTAATGTTGGTGTACTGCTTGACCGATCCGGCTTCACAGAGAAACTTGTCAAAGTCAAAGTTGGCGTCGATGGTGTCGGCGGAAGGCTGGAGCCCGAACTTGGCTATTCCTGAGTGTTGCACCGATGACTGTCTCCGCCCAAGTGACACCAGCTGGATTTGCTCTTCGATCGCGGAAAGCTCACGCGTCGAGCCCTTGTCTGCCGACAAGAGCGCACTTCCGATGTTGGCCAACGACAGCGACGACCGCCGCCCGCTGTTAAGCTCGGAATGGTAGTCGTCCTTGTTCAAGTCTGTCAAGAGGTCAAGTTCGCGGCCCTGCAAGATGTACGACACCAAATCGCGGTCCAGCTGCACCGTGCGGTCCAAAAGACGGAGTTTCTTGCCCAAACCCGCCTTCTGGCCCGCTTTGGAAAGCAATTTTTGCACCAACGCAGCAGATCCACTGTCGCCAAACGCAAGTGGGACCTTATAGCCATCCAAGGGGTAGGCCTTGAACCCAAACCGGGTATATGCGCGATCGATTCCCGAGTACAAGTACCACACGTATTTTTTGCTCAAGTAGTAGTCCGCCAAAGTCCGGTCCACTTTGCCGTTTTGCGTCACCATCAGACGGAAACTGTCCTTGGCATCGGACGATTTCAGGAGCTCCTTTTGAAGAAGCTCTTCCTCGGTGTACTCTATCACCAGATCTATGATCCGGCGGAACAACCCGCGGCCCCGGTACTGGGGCGCCACCACCACGTAACTAATTAGCAAACCGGTCGCGGGGGAAACACCAAAAGTGGCCGGATCGGGAATGGCGGACGACATGCCGCGCACAGGCTCTTTATAGAATCCCTTGCGGTGGGTAACAATTGCAGAGGCGACAATATCGCCACTGGCGGTTTCCAAATAAAACCCCCGGCCTGGTTTACCGCTTAGAATGTGATCCACCAACAATTTGCTCAGAGTGAGGGCAAATTGGTTGGGGGGAAAGTTTCTGCCCCATTCGTCCGCTGCAAGCAGGAGAACCTTTGTCAATTGCTTGGGGTCGATTGTGTTTTTAAATGTAAATTCACTCATGAGAGAAACAGGGACCAGAAAAGGTTGGAGAAGGGTCGAGCGCAATCCCGTTATGAGCAGGCGCAGATGTACGGGTGCGGCAAATGCGGGGTGTTGAAGATATTCAACAGACTGCTCCTAAGCGTCTGCAGGAATTATCCATCTCATTATTGTACATACTAAGACAACTGCCGTCTTGGGATAGTTTGCTCTTGATGTGACCAACCATTCTTCTGTCCAGTGTTTTGAGGTCAGAGATGCCAATTAATCATTCCACTAGCAGAGTCAACAATTTCGTATCTATTGAAGGTGTATTCCTCCGACGATTAGCCTCGACTACATTAGTACTCTGCTCAACAACGTTAGCAGTCTGTCATCGCATCAGTCCTGATATTCCGATCGGTTTCATTAACCGCATGGTACTGCATACATCCTTCACAGAGGCAGGGCGGAGTGGCCAACAAGCAACTGTACAGGTGTTAGGCCTAGCGGAAAAAAGAAAACCTGACACCAAAAAGAAAAGGCGGCGGCACGTGCGGGGCGGCCGATCGGGAAAATCTCAGGCGGCGGATCCGGAAAATCGCTGACGGCGGATTAGTGGTCAGGATTGCGCGTCACCAGAGTTCAGCACGTAAAACCCTCGCCTAGCATGACGGTCGTGCGCCGTAATTCACTAAACGCATCGAAGAGTGCGGCGCACCGAAAAAGAAACGGGCAAATGACCCGCCGCAACGGCTCAGCGCCTGGTCTGTACACAGGAGAACGGGGACACATACGGTGGGATGCCGGTATCGGGGTTGGGATGGGGTTGAGAACGGAGATATGGTTACAGCGGAATTGGAACCAAAACAGACACAATGGCCCATTCCGCCCGGTGTCGTAACCTAATGCGGCGGAAAACAATGGGGTGGGCCTATGATTAGTGGAGAAGGCATTGGTGGCGCGCAGTGGTGACACCTGAATCGGCCTCCTGCGTACAGAAGCACGGCGATACAGCACCAGACGACGGCATTTCGCCTGTTTGGGAGCACCATTTTACGTATGCTGGGCAGACCATATAAAATGCCTGGGCGGAGCCCGGTGTAGAAGGAAAATATACAAAAACCCCACCGGCGCTCCCTTTTACCCCTACTCTCTTCTTTGCCGTTTATCATGTCTAGTAGTGATTTGGGCAAATTTTCCGAGGGACAAGAGTCCTTCCAGAGCTTCAAACAGCCTTCGCATTGGAACCGTATCGCCGACTCGTTCAAAAGAGCAGAGCCCGCGGGTTCCGCCGTCGATGACACATCCTTGACTACTCTTGAGAAAGCAGTGCAGAAAACCGCCAACACCCAACTTCAAGGCACCATTGGCCCCATTTCGCAGGCATTCATTGCTCTTGGCGGATGCGTGGGTTCAGGTCTTCTTATTGTTTCGGGCAAGGCGCTTTTCTACGGTGGCCCTGCGGGTGTTTTGATTGCGTGGGCCGTCGTTTCTACCTTCTTGTACTGTGTGATGCAGGCGTTGGCGGAGTTGTCCACCACTTTCCCCGTGAGCGGTGCGTTTGCGGTGTACGCCACCCGTTTCATTGACCCATCGTTTGGTTTTGCTGCCGGATGGAACTACGCGTTGTTCTGGGTCATTGTGTTGCCGCTTGAGTTGGTGGCGGCGTCGCTTACCATCAACTTCTGGAACTCCGACATCAACTCGGTGGTGTGGGTGGCGGTGTTCTACGTGCTTATTTTTGTGTTGAACCTCTTTGGCTCCTCCGGTTTCGAGTACTTTGAGCTCGTGGCGTCCATCATCAAGTTCCTCGCGGTGGTTGGGTTTGACATCTTGGCCATTGTGTTGATCTGCGGTGGCGGCGACGAAGGGTTCATTGGTGCTCACAACTGGCAACACCACGGCGCCTTTGCCAACGGGTTTAAGGGTGTGGTGAGTGTTTTGATCACTGCGACATACTCCTTGGCTGGCACCGAGTTGGTGAGTTTGACTGCGGCGGAGTCCAAGGCCAACCCACGGATTGCGTTGCCTCACGCCATCAAGATGGTGTTCTACAGAATTCTCGTGTTTTACATGATCACGCTTACCTTCATCACCTTCTTGGTGTCCTCGTCCGACTCCAAGTTGATTGGTGGATCCAATGCGTTGGCGTCGCCTTTCGTGATTGCCATCCAGTCCGGTGGAATCCGCGCCCTTCCCTCCATCTTCAACGTGGTGGTCCTCGTTTCGCTTTTGTCCATCGGTAACTCTGCGGTGTATGGCTTCTCCAGAACCATCTTGTCGTTGGCCGAACAGGGTTTGGCGCCCCAGATCTTCTTGTACGTGGACAGACGCGGCAGACCTTTGGTGGGTCTTCTTTTCTCTGCCATCGTTGGTTTGCTTGCCTTCGTTTCCGCTTCACCCAAACAGGCGGATGTGTTCAACTGGTTGGTGGCGATCTCGGCATTGTCCACCTTGTTCACCTGGGCCTCGTGTTGTATTGCACACATTAGATTCAGAGCCGCGATGAACAAGCAAGGCAGATCGTTGGCCGAATTGCCATACCTTTCCAACACCGGCACCTTGGGCTCGTGGTATGCCACTATCTGTTTGATTGTGGTGTTGGGTCTTCAATTCTGGACCTCTTTGTTCCCGTTGGGCTCGCTGCCAAATGCCACCGTTTTCTTTGAAAACTACTTGGGTGCGGTGATTGTGGTTGCGTTCTACTTAGGCCACAAGATCTATTCTCGTAAGTTGAACACCATTGTTCCTCTTGAGCTGATGGACCTCGACACCGGGCGTCGTGAAACCGACATCGAGAAGTTGCAACAGGAACTTGCCGAGGAAAGAGAGGCGTATCTTGCATTGCCATGGTACAAGAAGTTGTACCTGATTCTTTTCTAATCGGAGTAATTCACGATGCACATATAGCATAATAGGTTGGGGCTTCAAAAAAATTAAATAATTAATCGGATAAAATTACGATCACGAGTAGCCAGGCGGATAAATTTGCTCCTTTGATTGGGTCGGAAATCATTCTCTTGTGTTTTTAGTCGGTGAGCTACGGTTGTTCTTGCGCAGAAGTCGAATTTAGGAACTTTCAATTTATCGACTATTTTTGCGGTAGTTTCAATTTCGATGTGTCTTAATTTTGATGAATCTATTTGCTTCATTTATCTATCAGTTTCCGTGTATCCATAGGTGATGCCTTAATCCCGGTGTTGCTGCAACACCTCAGCATCCAAGTGCATAAAACTGGCTCCAAGGATGGCATCAGCAACAAATAAGCAGAGACCATTGATATAGAATCCATAATGAAGCATACCGTGCTGCGCTAACTTTCCGGTAAAAATCGGACCGATACACCGCGCAAACGTCTTACCAATGTTAACTGTTCCCATCACCCGGATTAAGTCCTCCTTAGGAATGACTGAGGTCAAGAAAATTTGTCTCGGAACCACATCCATGGTACCACACGCACAAAACAAGAAGTACAATATTGCAGACACAGAGAACGTGGAAGCAAATGGCACGGAGAAAAAGAAAATCGCAGACGGGAGTTGGGCTACCAAAATGGCCTTGATTGGACCGAAATAGTGAAACGACACAGCAGATACAATTGACGAAACTGAGTCAACCAAGTTGGTGAAGAAGAACACTGAGCCCAATGCGGAAGCAGAAACGTGGAAAACCGATTTGAAGTAGTACACAATCCACGCTGGAGGCATGAATCCGTATCCAAAAGAGTCCAACATGAACACCACGAGAAGACGGGGCAAAATGTGTCTGGTTTCTTTGGTGAACGCCGATTTTGGCTTCGAAGCGAGTAAACCGCTTTGTTCTGTTGCTTGTTCTGCGATTTGGTCTGCAACCTGCTCATTAATTTCCTGTTGTGTCCCCTCGTCAGTCTCTGGGCATTGAGCCAACTCATCAGGTGTTATTTCGCATTCGCCGGACAAGCACAACGCCAAAACCAATTTCACGACCGCGAGGCCAGAGTAGACAAAGAAAACCGTCCGGTAACATTTCTCTGCCGGCCACGATAAATGCAAACTTAAATGGTCCACCAAAAACCCACACAAGAATGAGCCGAGCGCAGCACCCATGGTTCCCAAGAAACCATAAAGAGCAAACGTATGGGCTCGCGTTTTGGGCAGGCTTAAGTGAGACAAACATGCCTCTTCCACCGTCCGGAACGGACCGGTTTCGTCGCCCGAAGTGGAAATAACACCCAATATGGCCGCGGTCAAGAGAACCCAAAAGTCCAGGCTGTATGCAAAGACCAACCCGGATGCAAACATCAACACGCATCCCAATATCATCACCATCCGGCGACCGATCCAATCCGAATACCACGTTAAGACATAGGAAATGCAAGTGTCGCCCACGAGCGTAAGAGTCATAAAGATACCCACATTGGACTTGGAAATGCCCGCAGCGTCGAGAAAGAGAGTGAGCACTTGATTTGTGAGGCCAAAACTGGCACGGCGGACAAGAACGGAGAATAGGAGAAGCTTGACATCGAGCGACATCCCAACCACGGTTCTGAGCATCGCCAGGAGTTGGTGGAGTTGAGTGGAGATGGAACCCTCTTGTTGCCTGCAGTCTGGTGATCGGAAGTGGAAGAAATTACACAGGATCATCCATCACCAAACACCCACAGAGTCCTAATGTTGACCGAAGACAAGAAGAGATGGATCGATAAGAATATCGGCTTGACACAACTTCACGGAGATCCAACATCGCAGACCAGAAGGTAGGAGAACAGAAGAGGTAAGCAGAGAAATTAGAGGAGGGACTCACAGGAGGTACAGGTCGGGAATATCAGATGAGATTGGTGAAAAAAACCACCACGCCTTCGCTGCAAGATCAACCATATTTTATTGGAAAAGTTGGCGAGTCCGAAAAGACGCAAACGAACCCAGACAATAGCCGAGGTGAGCATCTCCACAGGTCCACCTGCGTACAAACCATGTAACACAGTGGTACCGGCGATGGGGACGTCAAAACCCGTACATCCGGTTTATTGGGCCCCACACCCACTACGTACGGCCAAGTTCAGTA
This sequence comes from Clavispora fructus, assembly GCA_003707795.2. NCBI lineage: Eukaryota > Fungi > Ascomycota > Pichiomycetes > Serinales > Metschnikowiaceae > Clavispora > Clavispora fructus. The sequence continues at coordinate 47,464 of PPLK02000027.1, forward strand.
CCAGCTGTCCGAATAATGGCAAAAACAACCAGAAACAGATCAAATATAGAGACAGCTAGAATCGCATCGGACCCGGGTTTCATCTCGCCTCAGTTCATCCCAGTAGCTTCTCAGGCCGCATCGCCTCCGGCATACACCTCAGACCTGCTGAAGATTCTCAATGGCCCAAAGCGTCTGCAGGACCTTGGTCTTCATTGTGTTAACTTAGTTGCATTTTTCCCGACTACTGAAGCCTTGGTTCTCTTTCAGGAATGAATCATAGGGAAATTCTGGCCTATAGTGTCTTGGAATTTCTGCGAAGCATCCTGACCATTGCATGAGGTGCAATCTGAGGAAACAAGCGCACAATATCCAGTATTACATATATATCCAGCGGTCTGATGATCAGTGATCAGCTAAGGCTATTCGTAACCAGCCGCACGAATGACCAGATGCCATCGTAGCAGTCACATTCTTCCCTGTCGGTCGGTGGTTGGTACCCGAACTGTGAACATGACAAATGGGCCTGCATACACCGCGATTCCATCAAGCAGTTAGCAAGCAGGTCAGGTGATTTTCGCCTACCACCTCCCATGGAGACGAACTCGTCGCTCGACCGCTTGGCGCATATAGCCAATATCACACACGAGCTCGGCGAACTCGACCGGCACATTAAAGAAGAAAAACCCGACCCGAAAACCCCGGCGCTGGACTCCACCCCCTCCGCCGAAGACCGCATCGAGTTTTCCGATGACAAGTCCGACTTACGCAACAAGATCCGCAAACTTGCATGCACTGGGTGTCGGCAACAGAAGCTGAAGTGTGATGCACGTGAACGACAGCCGCTTCCGTGCTCGCGGTGTGATGCCAAGGGCTTGCCGTGCGAGTTGAAGCCGGAGTTCAAGCGAACGGAGAAACGGGCGCGGATCGCGGTTATCGAGAAACAGTTTGAGGAGTTGAAGAAGTCGTTTGTGGAGCCTGCGTACCGGCCGTTGTTGCTGGCTGCATCGAGCGTGCTGCCGGATGTGGAGGGCCGGTTGGGCCACGTGAACCTGAGTCTGAATCTTATGGGGCTGCAGCTTCTCCATGGCCTGGGTCTTCTTGGCCTGGCGCTGGGAGCGGCTTGGAACCCGGAACTTGGGAACCTCGGAAATTCTCCGGGCCTCAGTCTGGGGTATGGAGCGAATCTGGGACTGAATCCGAATCTGGGAGTGAATCCGAACCTTGGGGTGAATCCGAACCTTGGGGTGAATCCGAACCTTGGGGTGCACCTTGGCCCGCACAGCACGGTGGAAACGCCCACAAAGCCCGAAGTGGTTCTCAAGTCGTCGCCGGTGCACATTGTGGAAAGCGCTCTCCACTGCGACGAGAAAACGCTCGACGACATCACACTCTCGTCCGACACCATCCGCCGGTTGTACTTGGAGTACGTGCGGCGCTACCACCCGATCATGCCGGTGGTGGACGTTCTCAAGGGCCCCGAGCGCATCCACCGGCTCTGTCCCGCCCTTTTCTGGGTGCTCATGTTCGTGGCGCTCCGGCGCATCTCTGCCGACAAGTCGCTTCTTCTCCAGTTGTCGCCGCACATCAAAAACATTCTTGCCGAGATCACCATCTCGCCCATCACGCGGTACAACCCCACCGAGGAGGACGAGCCGGTGATGAACGCCAGTTCTGTGTACTCGGTGCAGGCGTTCATCCTCTACACGTTGTGGCCGCCGCTCACGTCGTCGTTGAGCGCCGACTCGTCGTGGAACACCATCGGCGTGGCGCTCTTTCAGGCGATCCGGATCGGGCTCCACTCGTCCGCGTCGCTTTTGGGCCACGACAACCCGCAGCAGCTGGCCATGGCCCAGGAGCACGTGAAGACGTGGGTGGTGTGCAACATCGTGGCGCAGAACATCGCCACGGCGTTCGGGTTCCCCGCGTTTGTGCAGTTTGAGCTGCTCCAGCCGCAGAAGCTCCTGCTCCCGCTCGCCACGCGGCACCTCATGGAAATCGCCCATTTCGAGGACCAGGTGGCGCGGACGCTCGGGCTCAACTCCACCGCGGAGCCGCTGGTGGCGGCGCTCACCGAGCGCATTTCGCTCATCAAGGTTTTGCTCAAGCAGTTGGACGACCTCGAGCTCCGCCACCTGTTCGAGGGTTCGGACGACGACCACTACCGCAAAATGCGCTACATCATTGCGCGGGTGCACTTGCTCACGTACTACTTCCTCGACGCGCACAAGATGCCGGCGTTCGAGCTCTCCAAAGGGTTGGTGCGGCTCTACAACGCCGCCATTCTGTTGGTCAACCACGTGGAGATGTGCCAGGCCCGCGACCCCAGCTTTGTCCAGTACATCCCGGTGGTGCTGATGTTGAACCTTTGGCTGGCGTCGTGCATCATTGTCAAGTTGGTCAACTCGCCGTTGAAGATGGTGATCGACGTGGATGCGGGCAAGCTGATCTACTCCCACGCCATTGCGCTCGTGGCCAAGGCGCTGGTGCTTAAGCACGACATTGCCTACCGCGCCAGTGGGATCATGCGCAACATGTGGCAGTTGTTCCGCTCGCTCGACCAGAAAAACCTCACCGGCGTGCTGATCAAGATCCGTTCCCGCATGGCCGCGTCGGTGTTCTTCGACTGCTTGCTGTTGCTCCGTGACCAGGTGGGCATGGCCAAGTTGAACATTGTCACCGATGCGCGCGAAAACGGCGACGGTGCGGGCGACGGCAACGATCTGCTGGAGGAAGACGAGAAGCAGGCGGAGGCGGTGGTGTCGTCCGACGACGAATCGGCGGAAAAACGCCCGTCGGTCAAGTCCACGCCCAGCAGCAGCTCCAGCTCGATGCGGCGCAAGAAACGGTCGCTTTCCGGAAACGACGATGCCGAGTCCAAGGCGAGAAAGATCATCCGGACCATCCCGTTGGACCCGCAGCCCATTGCCGCGTCGAAGAAGAGCAATATTTTCAAGGTGATGGACGGCGGGAGCGATACGTCTCCAAATACCAGTGGGGTCAGCGGCGTGAGCGGGGCCGCGGTCTCGCCCATGCCTCCGCCAGCCAAGACCACGCCGGCGTTCATCGACTTTGCTGAAAAACCGGAGGGATACACTCTTCCGCTTTCGGAGTGGAAGCCGGAAATGGCCAAGGGCTACAAGCAGCAGCTGGAGTCGCCGCTGGTGCCGCCGACGAACTTGGAGTTGGAGGCGTTTGATATCAACAACGATATGCTCTGGAAGGATGTGGACAGTCTTATGAACGACTTTGGCTTTCACAGCTAGGTCTTGTAAATATTATGTATTATATGGGAACGGACGCACATTTCGTTGTAGAGGTTAGTAATTTCAGGGAGTACAGGTGGTAGCGATAGCCGAAGGATGAGACGTACAGTGGCTCTTCACTGACCAATCTGCCTTGGCATTGTAGGTGATGAGCTTCCGAATATTCGGACTGATGAAATCAAGGTGATAACAGCTGGTAACAAACCACGGAAACACAAACGGCTGATGGTACCGAAGTCGTATATTAACACAACAGCCTAACACCAACAGTATACTAAACGGTATACTAAACGGTATACTAAACGGTATACCAAACGGTATACTAAACGGTATAGTGGTACAAAGGCTTCGCGAAAAGACAACAGCAAAAGAAGCGAATCGAACAACTCAGCTTAGGTTCTGATTGCGCCGAGAAAGACAAATGAATCCCTCGAACTGAAAAACACTCGCCCACTTGTCAAAAAAACACCCCTGTCTAAACCTACACGTAATAACACATCACATTAATTACTACCCACATTAAGCCTTCAACAACTCGTCAATCTTGGCCTCCAAGCTCTTGGGTTTGGTGAGCGAAGAGAATCTCTCCACAACCTTACCGTTCTTGTCAATCAAGAACTTCTCAAAGTTCCACTTGATTCTGTTAAGACCCAAAAGACCAGACTTTTGGCTCTTCAAAAACGTGTACACCGGATCGGCCTTATCACCGTTAACATCAACCTTCTGCAACACTGGGAAAGTCACGCCGTAGTTCAAGCTGCAGAAAGAAGCAATCTCCTCAGAGTTGCCTGGTTCCTGGTTACCAAACTGGTTGCATGGGAAACCGATGATTTGAACATCTTGGTCCTTGTACTTTTGGTTCAACTCCTCCAACTCCTTGTATTGTGGAGTGAATCCACACTTGGATGCAACATTAACAATGAGAACAACCTTGCCCTTCAACTGCTCGAAGGGAAAAACCTCGCCTTTGGCATCAGAAGGAGAAAGCTCGTAAAAAGAGGACATGTTTTCTTTTTGTTGAGAGAAGAAGGATTGGGGCTGACTATGGCTTTATAAAAGCCCATGCCGGGGTAACGTCCTGCACAATTGCAAGAGCAATGGTCTAGGCATCTTATACAGGAGGTCATTACGTCAGCAGATCTCGGACCACATGTTGACTAATCTCCCGAGATCCAGACTCCAGCCGCACCTTCCGGAGTTAGCACGAAGTAACTCCGGGGGCGGCTTGGATCGGCTGGACTCAACCGACCGGACTGTTCCTCTCTCGAAACACCAGTATACCGGGATCTAGGACACGGTGGATAGTGAACAGAAACAGCCACGTGAGCTTGGCCATAACCAGGGGAGCCAACTGATTAGACATGTCCACATTCCTAGGATCGCCGGAATTTCAATAAATTAAAAAGAAATAAGAAATAGAATGTAATGGGCCACTAAATCCACCCCGAGCCCCGATTCCGACTCCATAATAGGGCACTTAGGAACGCGTAATCGGGCGAGAAGAAACAGAAATACAAGATCTCACAATTGGCCAAGCACAAAGGACATAAACATTCGATCTCAACCGTTCAACCAAATAAAAGGCGCGGAATCGGACGATCGACCACCACAACTACAGCTATTAGCCACTAAGTTATCCTTTCAACGTACAAACGGTCTTACTGCGCTATAGCCATAGCGCAGATCCAACAAACACACTAGATAATGAAGAAGTCACCAATCAATCCAATGGCACAAACCGCCAATCCCACTCCAGACACCGCGGACGCAACAAAGTACGACTGCTTCACCGTTTCAAAGTCGTGCACATATGCCTTCTTCGAAAGCGCATTTTCCACCTCCTGTTCTATGGAAACCTCCGCAACCGGTTGTTGTTGAGGGGTTCCTGGCGCAGAAGTGGCAGGTGTAGACACATCCAGCGACTCGTCCGTCACGTGCACGTAAGACTTGCCCAACAGCTCCACTTCTTCAGCCACAGGCACATCCTCCGGGGCCACTTTTGGCTTCTGCGCCAACTGGGCCTTTCTAGCCTTGGAGCGCTTCAAAATGTCGCACTCGGCACGTAAGCCTTGGTACGACCATGCAAGAAGCGCCAATGGCGCGCCAAACGCCGCGTAAACGAGGTAAGGGTGCTTTCCGGAAGTGGGAGAATATTTGTATGCCATGGTGAAGAGCGCGGAGGAGAGCGACGCCAACGCCACATTTGCCGCCTTGGAGAGCACCAGGTTCAAGAAAAACGCATCCAACACGTCGGATGCAGAGGTGGCGGCAATCAGCACCTGGTTGTTCAAGCGACTAATCAAATCAGGGATCGCTTGGAGCGATTGGTAGGTCAAGGAGGTGGTCAACAAGCCCAAGGAGGACGCACCGACGATTTTGACAACTGCAATGCAAGTGCCCATTTTGTGGTTGAGGTTTGAGCGGCGGGTAGATTTATAGGGATTCCAAGTTGCTCAAGGGGCAAATTGGACTGGAGGCAAAGTTTGCGGGGAAAGGGGAAGAAATCTAAGAGGATAGTCTGGTGTTTTCCTTGAACAGCGCAATGGCCTGGAAATCAGGGGAAAATCGAAGAGTTTTGGAAACGGTAGGAAGAAGGCAAAAGCCAATACAGCGATTGGTTTATAGTGCAGAGGCGCATCCCCGTTGAGTCCTGGGTGTACGGGTGTTTCTGGACGATCACGTGCGCGTATGGAGGAAGGTTCCCGGAGATTAATACTGGGCTGGGGTTGCGGTTGGAATTGTGTTTTGTGATTTTGGAGACATGAATCAGAGTGCGGATCGTGTTTTCGCTGTGGTGCCGTATTTATTTTCGGCGTTAGGATGCCCTGAGTCGATCCCGTAATTACAACGCATTAGACCCGGAAGTATGCAGTTGAAGCTTAGAGGAGACTTAGATGGCAGTAGAGGAGACGGGATAATATACTAGATTGGGGTAAGTGGGATATGGTTCAATTGTCGGTGAGACCTTGATTGGCAACGCAATAGTCTTGTATTTAGGCAAGAACACAATATGGCTAATTAATCGTAAGTCGTAATACCGGGGTAAGTAGGGCCAATCTTTTTCTCTGTATGACAGATAAGCGATAGAGATGAAAACATGACAAGACGGAGACTGACTCAATTGGAAGTTGTTCGATGGTTCATACCTGGGGGGCGCTTAGTAACTAGACTTGGACAACCAGTCTGTAGGCAGTATCTCGAGCGCTTGTATTCCGTCACTGGAATAACGGATCTGGGATCACCCGAGACAAACAGTGATAATTGAGTAAACCAAGCAGACCAGTCAGCAAACAGCCAGAAAGCACAACAGTCAGCAAGCAGCAAAACAGTCAGGGTCAGTCCATCTTCACTTTAAAAACTCCGGAAGCTTCTCCGCGTCGCCCTCAACCAGCAGCACGTCAAAACTCTCGATGAGCAACTCCACCAATATGCGCCCCCCTCGGGCCCCCGCAAACCGGCGGTACTCCTCCGAAACACTTGCCAAGTTCCAGCCTTGCAAACGACGCAAACATCCAATGACCGCGCCGGTTCTGTGGCGCCCCATGCCACAGCACACCAAAAGCGGGTAGTTCTCCTTGTTGGAAATCATGTCCAATGCGTTTTTGATGGTGCGTTCGTCCAACGACTCCCACGGGTTGATGTTGGTGTAGTTGTAGTCGTTGATCATGCCCACAAACTCAATGTTGAGGTTCTGGGCCAGACAAAAGTCGAGAAACTCCTCCGCCGGCTCTTCGCTGGCCAACCAGAGGATGGTTTTGAGGTTGAGCTGGCGCAAAAACAGCTGGTTGATGACTCCCGGCTGACTGGAGCGGTAGAGCTGTTTTTCCACGGGACAAAAGTTGAGTGGCGGGATGATTCGCAGCGTGGGCGCGGAGGTGATGTGGTGAACACCTTCCAAGGGGTCCACGGCGTCCATGAGTGGGAAAACGGAGAAAGTGGAGTGGAGTGGAAATGCGGAAGTAATGGAGGTTAGGAAGAATGGACGTTCGACGGCGGAGTGACAGGTTATGGGCCGCGCACGCCGGTCTATACGTGTTCGCATAGCCTACACTTTCAACCTCCAACTCCACCATGGCCAAAAAAGACGCAGCAGTCAAGAAAGCGGCGGCGGCGGCGCAATCCGCGGTCGGTGCCAAGCCCGAATCCGATTCCCGCAAAAAGCTCTTTTCCATCTCGGCTCTGCTTGTCGAGGTGGTGGGTGCGGTCAATGCTACGCTTAACCACTACCACAAGCACTTGACGCCCCGGTTGCAGTTGATCGACTCGTTTTTGGTGTTTTTGGTGGCCTTGGGCGCGTTGCAGTTTGTGTATGTGTTGTTGGTGGGCAACTTCCCCTTCAATGCGTTCTTGGGCGGGTTCATTTCGTGTGTGGGGCAGTTTGTGTTGACGGTGAGTTTGAGAATGCAATATGTCCAGAGCCGGGAGGCCGAGGTGGCAGGAGAAAGTGCGGAGACAAAGGAGGAGAAGCCCAAGCCGGAGCGTGGTTTTGCCGAGTACGTGTTTGCCAGTGTGATATTGCACTTTATAGTGTTTCACTTTATCAATTAGTTTAATACAGTCATTGAGAGGGGTTGGCGTAGTGAGTTTGGTTGGGGAGAGTGGCGTTATTTGGCGTTCGGGGTGAATGGTGGACTGCCCGATGGACATGGCTGTGGTGGTGTGAGGTGTGTAGACGTATAGATGTGAAGATGTGAAGATGTGAGTGATGGAGCTGATTTTTGATAAATGAGCCACTGATAAAGCTGCTTCAGCTTGTACTGGATGTACCCTCTACCACACTCGACCACACTCGACCACTGAACTTTACCACTGCGCTTCACCGCTGACTTTACCACGAGCACTTCTACCACCACTGTTTCTACCGGTGCAATTTACCATGTTTCATCCACTATTGTTTCAACCACTGTACCACTGGACTCCGCCACTGTACCACTAACTTCAACCACTTCTCCATTACACACTCAACTGATGCCACTCGTATAACCGGGCAGTGTTGCCGCCACCTTTACTGAACGCAGCAATCGATTGTCACTCCAGAATCAATCGTGCGTCTGCTACATCACCGCGGAGTCCCACCCATCCACCTCCTATCCAGTTTCATTCACCTTCCTCCACTACATCTCTTCTCCCTCCATCTCCCTTCTACTTTCCCTCCCTCCATCTCCCTTCTACTTTCCCTCCCTACTGCTCTTCTCCGTGCCCTCGGCACTCGTTCATTCCTCCTAAACTGTTCCTGGTGACACCCTACACAATAACACAACATCCGCCCTTCTCCTTCGCTGGAGCAGGCGCCTGGGTTCTTTTCTGCACCGGCGCAGGCTTGGGCGCCGGCTTTTCCACCGGCGTCGGAGCAACCTCCGCCACCAGCGCCACCTCGGGCGCTGCAGCCACCGGCTCGTCTTCCGCCTCGGCCTCGCCCTCGTTCACGGCACGCACCAAGCCGTAGAACGACTCCTCCACATTGATTCTCTGCTTGGCCGACGTTTCCAAAAACGGACAGCCAATCAGCTTGGCGAACGCCGCGCCCTCCTCAAAACTCACCTGGCGCTCGATCTCGAGGTCCAGCTTGTTGCCCACCACAAACACCGGCACCGAGTCCGCGTCCTTGACCCGCTGGATCTGTTCGTAGAACGCCAGCAACTCCTCCAACGTATCGCGCGAGTTAATGGCGTAAACAAGCAAAAACCCCTCGCCGGTGCGCATGTACTGCTCACGCATAGCCGAATATTCCTCCTGACCGGCAGTGTCCAAGATATCCAACATCACCTGTTCGCCGTCCACGACACAGGGTTTTCTGTACGAGTCTTCGATTGTGGGGTCGTACTCGTCAACGAAATGCGATTGAATCAACTGGATGGTGAGTGCGGATTTTCCGACACCACCACCGCCAACAACAACCAATTTGTACTCTTTCATGTCGGGGAATGGATCTGGGGGCCGGACGGGTTTTTGGGCGTGGGACGTTTGTGGTGCAAACTTGCTCACTCCAACCCAAGGGTGGTGGACGCCGGAGGCACGGGTGTCGTGCCCCATCTTGGGGGCGGGGGGACAATGCTGCATACGGCGGGGTTGCACTGGAGTAGGTGTCGGCGCGGCTATATGTAGGGTGCTCCGGGTGGGGGTTTTTCCGGCCCTGGGTGCGGGGATCTGCTCGCCCCAGCACTTGAGTGGGGGCAAATGTGTTTCCGGAACAGCGGTGGGCCGCCTTCGGTGCGTTTCCGGGCGTCGCCGCAGTTGCGCGCCAAGCACGCCGCCTGCGGTGCAATAACGTTCTTTACACCGGGTGCGTGGCTTTTGCGCAGGATGAGGGCCGTCGTGCCGCTATTTTCAGGCATTGCCAGTTGCGGTGGCAGCTCTGCCGGGGTGGCGCAGCGCATTGTTGCGAGTTGGCAGGCGGGGTAAGGTTCGGCCCCGGCCAAGCGCCGGCAGCGAATGTCGCTGTGGCCCCATGCACACCGAACACCCATGCGGCCGCACGCGCGCGCCATACATGGGCATAATCTCATGTGGCGTGCAAGCCGTGCCTCGCATGGAACGGCCGAGCGAAGGATCGCGATGCAAAAGAAGGGAACGCAAAAGAGGGGAACGCAGAAGCACGAGGGTGATGGTGCCGTCTGGGGTTCACCCCGCCCGCCGGAAATATACGTAGATTGATGCGACACACTGGGCGGCCGGTCTTGTCCCCCCATAACGGATTCAACTTTCGGGTCCATAATCCGTTCCGTAAGGTGGAAAGTCACGCCTAACTCTCCACTATAAACCTTGGTTCCCTAACCTCGCTATTCTCTAAAACCCATCGACTCCGCATCGACCACTTCGATCTTATCACAAGTCAACGCAAACAAGTGATCACATTGCCTCGACACGCCAAAACCCGACTCCTCGCTAAACGCTCAGTAGTATTGATGTTACACTCGGAATGCAAACACACAGTAGTATTGATGCTACCCTCGGACGGCAAACACTAATCCTGAGGCCGAGCGAGAAGAACTGGATCCTACGGGCCCGTATTTAGACTTGATGGCTTTATGACTTCATCCTCTTCTTGTCCCCGGGTCGCAATATTGTCCACTGGGCAGTACCCATCGCAGAAACAACTTCAGTGCCAGTGATACAACGCTTCTATTATCCTATACGTATCAATGTCATACAACAACGGGTGCGTGGTCCACGCAACCTTCCTCTTTGGACTTTGCACACAACATACAGACCAGACCCTTCATACCCCAGAAGGCTTAATATTTCCGTCGTTGTATCCGCTCCAGATTTCTTGATATTTCCCTTTATCACCGCTCGCTTCTCGCCGGCTCCTCGCCTCTAGATCCTCCGCGCCTTCTTCATCTTCGCCTGGCAGTCGTCACAATACCACTTTCCCTTCGGAGGGTTCTTGAACCCAATGCACGGCAAGTGGAACCACTCGCGCTTACACGTGTCGCCATCGCACCCCACCATCTCGCCAAAAGAAACCTGGTTACAGTAACAGTAGGTGGGCTCGTTGCCCGTGGGCCCGCGGGTCGGTTCCTCGCGCTCCTTCTTGGGCTTGGTGGCCGCCTTCTTCTTGTCGAACGACGGCGTGGGCGCCTTTTCGTCGGCGCGCCGTTTCTTGAGGTCGAGCGGCGTGGGCTCCTTGGCCCGGCGCCGCTTGCCGCTCTCGTCGTCCTCCGAGTCCTTCCCCACCTTTTTCGCCGCCAACGCTTCGCGCCGGCTCTCGGACCGCTGCAGTTGCGCCAGCTTGCTTGCATCGGACACCGCCAGCGGGTCCAGCACGATGGCCCGGTGGTTGAACGTGCCGATGCGCACGGATTCCGGAATCTCGTTGTTGCCCACAATCACCGCGTAGTCGCCGTTGATGCGGCGCATGTGCTTGGCCATCACGTCGGCGGCCACCGCCGTCACGTGCATCTTTTCTTCCAAGCACGGGATCACGTCGTGGATGTGGCGCCGGATTTTCGTGAGCGCCGCCACCTTTTCGTCTTTGGTGCGGCCGCCGCCGGTTTCGGGGTGCAATCCGTCGAGGTAGGCGCGGATGTGACGGCGCACAAGAGGCACGGAGTTGATGCACTTGGCGTCGATTTCCTTGAGGAGGGTGAAGTACTTGACCAAGTCCAGCGGAAGCGCTTCGAACGCATCCAGAATGTCGTTTAGGCCGGGCAAGAGGTCGTTGGCGGAGGCGATGGTTTTGGCGGTTTGTTTGTAGCGGGCGAAATGGTGCAGAGGTTTTTCCGCCTTGACGCGGTCCACGAGCCGCTGGGACTTTTGGCGCATGGGTAAGTCTGAATGCATGAGGGTAAAGTGGAGAGTAGGCGAGGGTTGGATAGATGGGGAGGAGACGTGGGGGTACGGGTGTGGCGGCCGCGACATCCGCCGGTGCGACATTTCTCCGCGACACCGCGGCTGCAACCCAACCAACGGATCCATCATCACAGCTCAGAACTAGACAACCAGTAACCCAACAGCTCACAACTCGACAAATCAACCAACACAACCAACTGAACTAACTCAATTAACTCAACCAACTCAACTAACTCAACTAACTCAACTAACTCAGCCAACTCAATCGACTCAACCAACACAACCAACTCAACCAACAATCCTCAGTCCAGCTGCCATCCCCCACCTCACTCGTTCTCACGTTCTCTTCCCTCCAGTATCACCTCCTTCATTATCCTATCATTTTTTGCTCCCAGTAACGTTCGCCGCAACCGTGGCGATGGACCGTACACCAGTACCTTCCTACACGGTCTTGTCTGCACGCTGTGCGCCACGTGATGTGTCACAAGAACGGATCCACATTTCAACCCGTCGCCACTTGTGCGACACTGATTGCAAAATGTCACGTGGCTCGGTGTGGACCAAAATTGGCCACGAGCTCCCATCTCCCCTCCTTGGAGTATAAACTAGTTGGGCCCGGCCGTACTGTGTCCTGTGGTTAAAATCCGGTTGTATTATCCACCTTGCTAGCCGCACTTGTTGTGCACCCGTCTCAACGACCTGTGTTCCGCCTACGACATTTGTCTACCTCCATCTCACGACCCAATCTACCACTACCCCACCGGAGTTCGGGCCAGTATTGATCAATCTCTTGAAATTCCCCAGCTTCATCCGCAGAAAGTTGCTTGAAGCGGTTCCGTGACGAAATTGCGCGGACGCCACAGTTGTTCGTCACCACGGTCCGATATATTCACCGGTGCATTTCCGCCTTCACTCGCAAGCAAATTATTCTTCACCTATGGGGTTTTCTATTTTTGGTAGCGACTCCGGCCGCCCAGAAACGCCGAACCACTACAGCTTCCCACGCAATCTGCCCGTGGTGGAACAGACCCTAAGTTATACGCGAGTTGCGGCAAAGGACAATCTTGGCCAAACGTATCAGCGACCGCAAAACGGTGAGGCGTCGGTCAAACGGGCCCGCCACGAATTTTTCGACGGCAGTATGGATGAAGCGTTGAAGAACCACGACACCCTACGTACCAACAACACGAACAACGCCAATAACACCAACAAGACTAACGAGACAAACAACGACGACAACAGCAACTCCAAATCCCACTCCACCTCCACCATCTCCATCCAACCCCACAATAGCTCTAAATCGTTCAATAGCGAGTCCACGGGAACCAAAAGCGGATCCGACGAAGACGCCCGGTTTCTCCGTCTTGCGCGCGAAGCGCTTGTGGCCACATCCACCGAGTCTAACCTAATAGTCGACCCCACCATCCAGGATCTTCTCGAGCGGCTCCAGTATGCGCTGTCGCCGCACGGAAACCCGATCCGGCGGTCGGAAAGCATCCGTGCCAACGAAAACGGCCAGCTCATGATCCAAACGTTTTACAATGGCTTCCCCAACTTGAGCAACGATGTGTTTACCGGCACTCCGCGGAACGCGACGCTGCCCAAGGAGAACGAGTGGGACTTTCTCATGGACAAACACCAGGCGGACAGTTCCGGGTCGGAAACAAGTGAGATCGACTCCCACCCACAGGGCCAGCGCAAGTTTCCGTGTCTGGACTGCCCAATGTCGTTCCGCCGGTCGTCTGACCTCAAACGCCACGAAAAACAACATCTTTCTGTGCCGGCGAACATCTGTTCCCAGTGTGGCAAGGGTTTTGCCCGGAAAGATGCGTTGAAACGGCACCTGGGCACGCTCACATGCAAGCGCAATGCGGAGAAGCAGCTATACCTGACGAACCTCAAGTATTTGCACCAGTAGACGCGGTTCATGGACTGAACCGACGTCTCGACCTCATGTGGACTATATCGAATCGACTAGACCAAATCAATTATTTTATTTTCTTACGGCGGACGTCCCAATCAGTAAGACGACGGGCGCTACCACTGGCGCAGCTTTTCGTAAATTGTAGATCGGGAAATGGCCCGATGGTTGAAACTGGTCACAGATGGTGGGTTGCGTGGACGGATGCAAATCCAATTCTGTTACAGGCAGAACAGTTATTAGGGGCCCAGTTTGGCTAATTGCACAGGAGAAAAAAATCATCCGAAGTGTAGGGCCATCTATACCAAGAGCTAATTTTCCCCTTGAGCATTCGGGCAGTATTCCGTGAGGTTTGGCACAAGCTATAGCCAATACTACCATTAGGCGTATTGCCTGGGGGTGGAGCGCGGTATGCGCCATGCGCCATGCTCTAATCAGGCGTATGCGGCCAGATGCGGCATAGAAAAGGGTCTTTTTTTTTATTCGCTTGCAGGACCATCATGGACTAGTCGGAACAATTCAACGGTCAAGAATATCCGCTATTGGCCCCAATCAGACGTAAGCCCCACAATCCGTGGTTCGGCGGAAATTTCTTGTAATGGCGAATAGTCCGATCCACACGTTCGTAACACAGAACAACTAAGAAAAAACCGAGAAAAGCCTCAATAGCAGAAAACACCAACGGTAAGCATGACTCAGAACCTTTGGTTCCGACATACCGTATTGGGAACAGCCTTATGGGTAGATGCAAATGACGTCAGAACCATCATGAGATCAAAAAACCCAAAAAAGTCCGACGCCGAATTAAGTAAGGTCATGGTGGAATGACTCTGTCATGTCCTGTATATAGAGGCGGTGCCTGTTTCCCCAATCTGACCGAGGCCTTGAATCGATGGCTGTAAAACCAAGTGGTTGCAAGCGCCCAGCGGCGAGGTATATAAAGAGAGGCAAAGTACGAAATAAAAAGCGGCAGAAAAAATGAGCGAGAAAAATAAAGAAATAAAAACAGGGAAAAATGGCCTGAACCGAACGACATATCGCGGGTGTCGGCGGCCGTGGTGGGCCGGTTGCGAGGTCTTGGCTGTAAAAGAAAAAAAAAAAACCAAATCGCTCACTTGTCGCGCGCGACGATAACGTATATAAGGCGTGTGCGTTCCCAACCCTTTACCCCCCGGTTCTTTTTCCTGTACACCAGACAACTTTGGGCCCTATTTATTTCTCTCTGCATCTCGGCAACTATAGAACCCCAGAGTATCCTTCTTCATCATGTCAACCCCCTTTGAGAGATTGCAACACATTGCCCAGATTGTGTCGGCCAGCACCGACTCCAAGGCCACCAAGTCGTTGAAGCCCGCCAGACCCTTCAGAATCGCCGTGATCGGCTCCGGTAACTGGGGCACCACCGTGGCGAAAATCTGTGCCGAAAACGCCGCCGCCAGACCTCACTTGTTCCGCCGCCACGTGCCCATGTGGGTTTTCGAGGAGCAGGTTGACGGCCGCAACTTGACCGACATCATCAACGAGGACCACGAGAATGTGCGCTACTTGCCCGGGGTCCAACTTCCCAAGAACTTGAGGGCCCTGCCCGACATCATCGAGGTGGCTAAGGACGCCGACTTGTTGGTGTTTAACTTGCCGCACCAGTTCTTGCCCCGCATCTGCTCCCAATTGAAGGGCCACCTTCGTCCTGCGTGCCGCGCTATCTCGTGTCTCAAGGGCTTGGATGTGTCTCCGTCCGGCCCCAAGTTGTTGAGTACCTACATCAGTGAGCAGTTGGGTATCACTTGTGGCGCGCTTTCAGGCGCCAACTTGGCCCCCGAGATTGCTCGTGGCCAGTGGTCGGAAACCACGGTCGCTTACCAGATTCCCGACGACTTTCTTGGCGTTGGCCAGGACATTGACCACTTTGTGTTGAAGGCGGCATTCCACAGACCCTACTTCCACGTAAACGTGGTGGAGGATGTGGCTGGTGTGTCGGTGGCTGGCGCATTGAAGAACATTGTTGCGTTGGCGGTTGGTTTCGTCGAAGGTCTTGGCTGGGGTGACAATGCCAAGGCGGCCATCATGAGAGTCGGCTTGTTGGAGACAATCCAATTCTCGAAGATGTTCTTCCCTCAACTGAGACAATCGACCTTTACCAAGGAGTCCGCAGGCGTGGCTGACTTGATCACCACCTGTTCCGGTGGCCGTAACGTCAAGATCGGACGGTACATGGCGGAGACAGGCGAGGATGCGGAAACGGCAGAGAAGAAGTTGTTGAACGGCCAGTCGTCGCAAGGTATCATCACTGCGCGTGAAGTGCACGAACTTTTGAAGGCGGTGAGCAAGACGGGCGAATTCCCCTTGTTCGAGGCTACGTACCAGATTCTCTATGGAAGTGAGAGTATCGAGAACTTGCCCGTGTTGTTGGAGAGCCACACGGTCTGATGGTTATTGTTCAATCAACGCCCCCGTATCACTCCTGTGTCCATTTATTCCATCTATTCATGCCGCCGGTGGGTTCCGGTAACCAACTCTTAATATACAGACAGCATTGCGAAGTACGATGCGTAGAATTAACTATGGATGCGGTGAACGTCATGAATTAGGCATGGAGCACACTATTTAACAGTGGATGCCACAGCAACATCGACCTTTTTGTTTCTTCACTGACCTGGTGCTCCACTGGTCTTGGCTCGCTTGGCGCGGTACTTCACCAAGAACTTCTCCATGAACGCGTTACTGAAGACCTTGAGTTTTTTGAGTTTGGCGTCTTCAAGCTCGCGTGGCGGCTTGTTATCACTCTTCTTCGCCTCCTTACCCGCCAAGATCTTCACCAACTCACGCGCACACCCCTTGATGTGCTCGTGGCCGATCTCGGCCTCGTGCTTTTTGATCATATTAGGCACGTACTTGGCCAAAGTCTTGGTCCAAAGAGTCTCCACCGACACGTCGGCAGACGATGCCTTGGCCGCGTGCTTGGCGTGACTCTTGCGGCGTCTCTCCTTGTGCTTTTCTATGCGTTCCTGCTTGAGCCGCTCCTCGGCCCGCTTCTTCTCCTCTACCTCCTTCTGCGACTGCACGATCAAATCTAGCAAGAGTTTTTGCTTCTCCTGGACCCCGTGGAACTGCTGTTCCTTCTGCTTCTGGAGTTTCTCCTCCTGCAACCGGGTGAAGTCGTCGTCGGTGTAGTTCCGCTGCACCCGGGGCTTGGGTTTCTCTGGTTTCTGCTGTTTCTGCGCTTTGGGTGCTGTGGGCGCCTTGGGACCCGTGGGCACTGCCGATACCGGCCGCTCCCACTTCGATACGCCGAGCCCGGTGTGGTAGTAGTACACGGTATTGGTGTTGGGGTCCAACGCCTTCTGCCACCCTGCGGGGAGGTCATCGTCGTTGATGTCCAAGCCCACCGCTTCCGGCAGCTCCAGCCGCTGGGCACGGCCACGCAACGGCGACATGGAGCCCACGGCGGACTCGTGGGCGCCCGAGTCGTTTTTGGGGATGCGGTATGCCATCTCGAGCTTGCTCCAGTCGTGCACGAGATCAGCCGCCAATGGCAGAATGTCTGGATTGGCGGACGTTTCAGCGAGGTGCTTGACCGTGTCCTCGATCTGCGACAGCTCGATCTTGTTTCGGGTAACGGTGGGCCAGCGCTTCAACACCAGGAGGAGCTGCAACACCAAGTCGTCGTGGGCCACATACTCCTTCAAGATCTTGGAGAGCGTCTTGTAGCCGTGGAGCCGCACAATGGCGGTGTTGATGCGCGGCTCCTGGGTCAAGTACAACCGCTCCACGAGCTTGGCCACCACCAGCGCATCCTCCAGCTTCATCAATGCCGCCATCACCTTGTTCACGTCGGTGTCCGACACCGGCGCCATTTCGAGCGACTGCACGAACGCCTCATTCACCGAGTCGCCCTCCTTCTTCTCCTGCTTGTGGAGCTTGAGCCACGCCTTCTCCTGCAGTCGCGTGACGCCCAATGCGTCCGAAAGCCCGTCCGGAAGTAGAAGCGCCGCGTCGGTCTGGGTCTTGCCGCCGATCCACCCCAAGCAGTTGGCCAGCCCACAGTAACACGGTTGTTGCTGCGCGCCGTACCGGTCCACGTTGTAGTCGAACGTGATTTCCTCGCCCGGCACAATGGCGCGGCGGGCAAAGATACCCATGCGCAACCGGTCACCCACCACCCACTTGTCCACGTACGCGTTGGGCAGACACGAGTGGTTGCAAAACCGCGCCAACAGTCCCTTTTCCGTGGCGTCGATGAAGGCGTCTTTGGTGAGCATCATGAAGTAGAAGTGGCGAAGCTGGCGGCGGTCGTACTCGATCATGCGCCCGCGGAAACTTGCCTCGTCAATCACCTCGCCAATGTACTCGTAGATGAACAGGCCCTCGGCCAACCGCTGCTGCGCCACGAGCCCGAAGCCCTTCTTGTCCGTCTGGATCACCTTCACCTGCGCGTACTGCCGTTTCTGGAACCGCTGGTTCTGGCAGTCGGCACCACACGTGCTCAGCCGGTTGTCGCACTCCACCGACGTCACGCGGTTGATACAGTTGCTGTCGTCGCCGCACGCGCTGTTGGTGCCGGTGCTCTCGTCCCACTGCTCCACACAGTCACACGTCATGGTTTCCTTTTGCCCGGACTTGCCCAAACTCTTGGTGAGGTAGGTGCAGTCGGGGATGGCTGCAAATGTTTGCAACGCCTCGCTGGTTTTGTCCGGCGCGTCGCTGAACAACACGGGGGTTGTTTCTCGAGACGACATGGCGGGTATTTTGGAGCAGATGTTTTGGGGTTGCTGGGAGTAGTTTGCGGATCCCAAGAACGTAAGTGTGGTGTACGGGTGTGGTAGTAAGGACCCGGTTTGTTTGTAAGACGAGTGTGTTGAGTGGCGCTGAGTTGCGCTGTTCCAGGCAGTAGTAGTACTGTGAAGTGGAGTAGGCGGTTGATTTGGATGGTGTATTTTTCGCGGTCGCGGAGGCACGGGTGCAAACTCGGCAACAGAAGTGAGGGCACTGGCTGGTAGCTGTGGCCTTTGGGCTAGTGCTTAATGCTTTGAAGTCGCGGCTGTCGTGTGTTATTTTGGTTGTTTTATTTTTTTTCTGTTTCTCTCCTTTTCTTTTGTGTTATCTGTTTTTATACCTCCTCGTTCTTTCCCGTCTGTACTTTTCACATTCCTCTTTCACTTTCCTTTTTCCCATCTTTCCTCTTTCTTTCCCCATCTTTCCTTCTCCTCTATACCAGTTTTGATCTCCATAATTCCATCTTTCTTCTTTTTCGCAGAGTCCAACGACTCGCTTGACGTTTAATTCCCAAATGACGCATGCTCGCTTATTTATGCGCGCTAACCTTAATGTATGTTCACGCGCTTCTGTTTTTAGTTTTGCAATCGGATTCCACAGTCATGATTCCGAATGAGTGCATACCTCGTGTAGCGTGATTGGTTATCAAAAGAAAGCTAATTAGTGAAATAGCAGTCCGGTGTTATGCCATCTAGGTAACTGCCGGTCCGATCGAGAATTCGTCTGTACTTCCAAGACCTCAAAAATCACCCATACTGTTCCCCTAACTAGGATAGATCCACGTTGCGTCACAACTTCTCTTGTTCTTCCTGGCCATCTACATCCCCCCATTAATTTTTTTTATTCCTTATAAATATACCTACCGAATGATATCCAATACCGTCTGGAATAATAACTGGTTGTACGGATCCTTTTTGCTTTGTCCCACCCCTTCGCCCCCGTTATTGACGCTGTCCACAATCTCTGTCAATTGCCGCAACTGCGCCCCTATACGCTCCACCACCGTTTTGTCTACAAGGTTGCGTCCTGGTGCCACCACCTTCTTAATGCTGGTGCGGAAACTCGTGTGGATCCCTCTTGCGTCCGAATCAGGCAGAGGCGGTTCGGTCACCAACTCAATGAGCTTGGCTTCGCGCGCCCGCAAGTTGACAAACACTGTGCGCGATGACACCTTGTCATAGCCACAGCTCTGAGAAAACACCAAGTCATTCTTCATGTAGTTAACTACGGAGTTTTCGAGCTTGGGGTTGATGGGACATGACTGAAGCATAAACTCGGGTCGGAACTCGTCCACAAACGCCACGTTCGGCATAAGTACCTTTCGGTGCACAAGGCCCAAGTGCTGAGTGGCGGGCACCACCACTGCTTTAAGCAATGTACTTGTAGTGAAAGTGACAGGCGCTTGCATAATCAATCCACACTTTCGGCGAATTCGGTCTTGGTTGGTGCGAGCCACAGACTTGTTCCGAGTTTCAGGACCATGGTCTGAAACTCCATTATGGACACCATCCTGTTCAACCACACTGTGATGGTTGGGCTGCATGTCAGCATATACCGCGGTCTTGTCGCGACGCACGCTATGCACCGGCAGCTGGTCCGCGAGATTGAGCATGGACTGTGTCCGCGAGAGGCGCTGGCGCGATGCAGAGAAGTCCCACGGCTCATCTTCTAGCGCGGGTGGAGTCTTCAAAGATGCGAGCGAAGCACGCTTAGGAATATCACCGTCATCGTGAGCCAAAAACAGCAGTCTCCACTTCTCAACGAAGCTGCCGCCAAGTTTTGACAACGAGTAGTTCGACAAGTTGGATGCACTGGACGAGAGTGAATTGAGTGAAGTTGACAAGCAAGCTGAAGATGACGATGTATGCACCGCAGCGTGAGCCGTCCCGCTACTAGACGCCCAAAGACTGGCCCCGGACTTGGTAGGAATTTCCCACCCGATCGGCTGCAGTCCGGATCCGGATGACCCCACAGTCACCTTCAGCACTGATGCGGGGCGGGCACCGATGGGTATGGGTCGCAGGAGTGACAACGAGCTCTCGCGTGTCGAAGGTGCGCGCAGTGCCGGTGAGATCGACCGGATTGGAATAGGCGTGGCCGCTGGCGGCCTCTGGTCGCGGAGGTCGTCGTCATCCATAAGCGATTTGAACTTATGTGGCGAGGAGTACTTGGCAGAAAACAGCATCCGCGCCGACGCACGTGGCTCTGGGCCCCGTGTTTCCTGGGACCGCATTCCCACGATTTCATGATCGCGGAGAAGTTGTTGTGCCTCGAGGCCCGCGCAACTGAAGAAACCGTTCAAGATAAACACAAGCCTCTTGGCCACGGCGGAGTTGCCGGTCATCACGACAACGCGGGTAGCGGATTTCTCGTTCTTTGCCGGGCTTTCCATGTGATCGCGGAGCAGAAGCACGGCGGCGATGAGATTCGCCAAGAACAGCAGCGACGTGCGGCCATCCTTGAACTCGAGCCAGTTGACTACCTCCGCTGCCCAGCTAATGAGAAAGAACCGGAACGGCGACTGGGCACGGCACGCGCTCTGTATGAGCGTATGTGTGTCGATGAGCCGCGGCGTGTTGAAACTGAACTGCACCGCACGGGCCAACTTCACGGTGTGAAGTGCGAGATCAGGATCGTTGTTAAGAAGATGCAGTGGGAACACTATGCGGCGGTGGCTTACGTAAGGACACACGCCGTCCACTGTGGCCAGTCGAAGCGCTGCCACAAGCTTGCGTGCCACGAGTTTCTGGAGTACCGTAAGGTGACGGGCCACCACTTGCCATAACGTGGCGACCACATCTTCGATAGCGTGGTCCTCGAGCGGCATTACCACGCCTAACGAAAAGCGGCAGCTGAGTGCACGGCCTGCAACTTGCAGTCCGTACACCGTGTCGGATGCCGGCCACGTGGGCGTTGGGCTCCACTCGGGGTGAATATCGTCTGGCTCCGCATACTTGTCAACAAGCAGAAATAACCTAGTCACCAACACTGCGGGCAGGCCCTGCGCCAGGTAGAGCACATGCACCTTGGTGGCGGTGGCCACTTCGTTGGTGGGGATGCCGCGGCCGAACATGTAGTCGGCAAGTTCCGCGGCGGTTACGTTGAAGCCGGATCCGGGGTTTATAAGCCCAGGAGTCCCTCCAAGGGGGCTCTCTGGGGTACTGGGTCCCGGGCCCGGGCTGTTGCGGCTGGATCTGGGTTTGTGGTCGGGCTTGGAGTCGGCACTATTTCGGAAATCGATATTCTTCCGGTTGTCCGGACCCTTCCGGGAGTGGTCCGTGTCGTACAAAACCTGCTTCGCTCGGAGGTTACCCCCATCCTGGCCCACAACAAGGCGGAACTGGCGCGCATCAAACGACAGGGAGCTGTGGGTGACAGCACGCAGCGCATACAAAATGTCGCGCATGTACGAGTCATCGTAATTGAATGACCCGACCGGTGGCGGGTTTTGCGGCGCGCTAGGTGCAGCCGGGGTGAGGTTGGAAAAGGAGTGCTGCTTTATGAGTCGGCCAAGCATTGCATCAGTAGGGGTGCATCGCAGCTGTCACAGCGGGGGAATGTCGTGCTTCGGTATTACAGCCGGAAAGACTGAGGTCTGGCCGTGATGGGGAAATATGTGGTATGGTTGTAACGGTTTACAGCCAAAGATGACACCGCGATGCTGCTGGTTGTGGTGTTAGACAGCGGCTTCAGCCCGAATCGGTTTTCCTTGGGAAATATGGGGTGTAATATGTCGTTCCTCAGGAGAGTTGCGGAACGCCGTTTTAGTCGTCGGTCTTGCGGTTAGTGGAGGTGTTTGTTTGTGCTGTTAGGGGCGTTTGTGCGATTAGTGGAGGTATGTCTGTTTGTGGTTGTGATTCTGGGGTTGGATTTGGACAGAGCTTGGGACACTAATCCCACGAGCGACAAAGTCAACGAGAAACGAACAGACGCTGTCTAAATTACAGGTCTTGGGGTAAAGAAAGATGGGGTTGAGAAAGAAGGGCGGTTCCGTTTGTAATCGAAGACCGTTTTCGCTCTAATCTCGTGACAGTCCGCCCCATACATGGGCCGCATTCGGGCGCCCGACATTTCTGCGCCCCACCCACATGCCGCCCACATGCCACCCAAATACATACGCAGCTGTCGGGTGCTGTAATCGTACGTGGCTTACACGCTGAACTCCTACTCTGACTTTTGCTGTATTTCTCTATATTTGTGCCGTTAGTCACTCCCCGCGTTGCGGGCGTTCCGAGTGTTTGCCGTGCCGCTATGCAGGCAGTATGCTAGGCACCAGATTTCGCCGCATAATTGCAGTACATGCCGGGCCATCGTGTAGCGGACATATGTATGGCCGAATGAGACAATGGCCCACGGAATCGGAGTCCGCCGCGGCGGGGATGGAAACACGATTGAGAATATTCGATCCGGCTGCGAATATTCGACACAGCTGGGGTATAAGGAATATCGGATTCCGGTGGATGCCAATGTGAATCTCCTGATTCGTATCCGGTATAGCTGCGCACGATATCTTTATTATTAGACGACAGACCCCACTTTTATTCACCAACAGCGAGGTTGTCCCTGGTCGTTTTCCCAATCTGGGTTGGTAACCGGCTCATTCAATCGCATTTTGGAACGTTCGTGCCACCGTTTTAATTCGACCCTACACTAAACTCTCGATGTAAGCCTCAGGCCCAGTACATTACAGTATTACATGCTCTTCAACGAGTGGTCCAACGCCTCCAAAAGCAAGTCCGCGTGCTTGTTCTCAAACACCAACGTCGGTCTCAATCTGATCGATTTGTCACCGCATCCACCAATGTTGACACCCACAGCACGCATCTTCAACAACAACTCGTTTCTTTGGGATGGGTTTTCGCAGTCCCATGCAATGAACGTTCCAAAGTTCTCACCACGCAAGTTGAATATCTTGGAAGGGTGCTTGGCGAACAAGCTCTTCAAGTTTTGGTACAAGTAGTCGCCGGTGGCCGCGGTCTTCTCCACCAAGTTGTGCTTCGCCACCTCCTCGTAGATGGTCTTGGCAATGAGCGCCTTGGATGGGTCTCCGCACCAGGTGTTGAACTGTCTGTATGGTTGGGCAGGCTGCAACTCCGGGTTGGAGAAGTAGAAACCTGCGGCCTGGAACTTCTTGGAGAACGTCACCATGTCGGGCGCGGGCGACAAGTTCCAGTGCTCGTGGGCCCAGAACTTGCCCGAGGCGCCGACTCCGGTTTGCACCTCGTCCACGATCATGAGAATGTCGTGCTTCAACGTGATGTCACGCAAGCCTTGGAAGAAAGCGGCCGAGGCGTGGTTGTCACCACCCTCCGATTGCACTGGCTCGACAATGATGGCCGCGATGGTCAGTGGAGGGTACGACTTGACGATCTTCTCGAACTCCGCCAAGCATCTTTGCTCCTCTGCGGTGTTCTCCGCGACAAACTCCTCCAACGGGTATTTCAACTCCGGGAATGGCGCCTTGGGCCAGTTGAACGCAGGAATGTCCAACTTGTGGATCGCCTTGGACCGCGTGGTGGACAACGAGCCAAACAAACGGCCGTGGAAGCCCTTGTCAAACGACAAAATCACTCTGTCGGGAGAACCCGGGGCCTTGTTCAACATAACCGAAGTCAACTCCTCGTCCGAGAAGTCGAGCGAACCACGTTGCTTGGCCGCCTGGTACATGAACGCGGCCTTGAACGCGGTTTCGTTGGCACACGAGCCGGACAACGCAGTCCACACCTTGTTGGTGCCAGGTGGGGCCGCAGCCAAAATACCCTTCTCCAAAATCGAGGCGTAGTCCTTTTGGGGGAAACACGCCAAAGCAGGTCTGTTGACCAAGGCACTGGCCATCTCTGGGGAGGCGGCGGTCTTCAACAACTCCGGGTTGTTGTAGCCAAGCGCAATCGACGAGATCTGGCAGTACACATCCAACAACTGGTTGCCGTCGGCGTCGGAGATGTAGTTTCCGAGAGAGTTTTGGTAGTCAGTGACAAAGTAGGAGGCGCGGTTGTCGAAAACACGGCCGAGTTCGTCGTTGAGACGGACCGACTCTGGGCCCGGAACCGTTTCTGTCACCACGTTGGGCTTAATGGGTTCGGCAGGGTAGTACGCCGCAGCCACGGAGGAGGCGGCTCTCTTGGCAGAAACAAGAACTTGACGAGCTCTGAGCATTTGCTATGACACGGGGTTAGTTCGGGGATTCTACCCACCTCATGGGTAATCTGCCCATCTTTATACGTTCCCCAGGCGTCGGTGCATGATGCAGGCCGATATGGGGCAGCGATTCCGACGCGCATGCCTTTTTAGGAAAGCAGGTCCGAAATGCGGTATCGCGGTGCCGCCAGCGGAAGTGCCCACGCGATCGCCCGGAATCCGTTTGCCGATGTCGTGCGCCACCCACGAAAACGGGGGCTGCCTTTACCCTAGTGCGGGTGTTTCTCGAGCGAGGAGAGCGGCGCCCGATGCACGTGCTAGGCACATGCGAGGTTTTAAGACGGTGGTCGCAGCGCCGGGAATTTAGCATGTGGTTGCAGGCGCACGTGATGTATGGGAAAGGGCATGAACAGTGATAACAGCGCTGAGGACTAGAGCAAGTAGAGAATACAGGTCGAGATGACATCAATGGAATAGAGACAACAGCGGAAACAGGAATAACGGCAGACGACAGCAGGGACAATTTCACAGCAGGGACAAGATCGCAGCAGGGAAAAGACGACATCAGAAACCAAGACAATCCCAGACAACAGCAGAAACACCAAACAACAGCAGAAACATCACAGGCAAAAATGGACAGACAGGCCACGCCAACAACAAAGTGCTACTGCACTGTTGCTCTAACTCCCAATCGGGCACCAAAACATTGGTTGTCAACACCCTCGCGCCGAGCCAGAACAATGGTTCTTTGCACCCACCAATGTCGCCTAGACGCAAGCCGTTGCGCGCAGCACGATGCCTTATCTATAATTAGGACTCTGCACCCCCAGCCCCCCAACCGCCGCCCACACAACACCCATGCCCCATGTGGTGTCCCCGGCGGTGATGCCCAACGTGGCAAATGTGCGGCCCAGATGCGGCGGTGCGCGGTGCTTCGGTGCCGTTGGCCACGCACAATGTCGAGCGCAGACGCTTATCCTGCAGGAGGCGCCGCAGGTCACATACGGGGCAGTTCAACACCTCCCACCTCGTCTCCCACCCCCCACTACACCACCATGGACGGGCCCAACAATTCAATCAAGAAAATCTTCCACAAATTGAGCGGCCAGCCCGATTCCTACAACCTCAAAGCCAATCTCACGTTCGGCCGCACCTTGGGCGCGGGATCATTCGGCATTGTCAGATATGCCCGGGACAACACCACCGGCGAGGATGTGGCGGTGAAAATCATCTTGAAAAAAGCGTTGAAGGGCAACGAGGAGTTTGTCGTCGAGGAACTCAAGCTTCTCCAAGAGCTCCACCACCCCCACATTGTCGGGTTTCGCCAGTGGTTTGAGTCGCGGGACAAGTTCTACATCGTGACGCAGCTCGCCACCGGCGGCGAGTTGTTCGACCGCATCGTGCAGAAGGGCCGCTTCACCGAGCACGATGCGCTGTTGGTGATTGTGCAGATGCTCGAGGCCGTCGTGTACTTGCACCTGCGGGACATTGTGCATCGCGACATCAAGCCGGAAAACGTGCTCTACCTCACGCAAGCCGAGGACTCCAACGTCGTGTTGGCGGACTTTGGCATTGCCAAGAAGCTCCAGGACCCCAACGAAAAACTCCACTCCAGCGCCGGCTCCTTTGGCTATGCCGCGCCGGAGGTGATTATGGGCACCGGCCACGGCAAGCCGTGCGATGTGTGGTCGCTCGGAGTGGTGGCCTACACCATTCTCTGCGGCTACTCGCCGTTCCGGGCGGAAAACGTGGCCGACTTTATTGCTGAGGTGCGCCACAACAACGCGGTGGTGTTCCATGCCGACTACTGGCGCTCGGTGTCCAAAGACGCTCGCCGGTTTATCATCAAGGCGTTGCAGTTCAACCCCGACAACCGCGCCACGGCCAACGAGCTCTTGAACGACACCTGGCTCGTGCGCGTGGCTGCGGAGCACCGTGACGCGGACTTGCTTCCGCTGTTGAAGAGCAACTTCAGCGGCAAGGCCAAGTTCCGCCAGGCGATCGAGTTGGTGAAGTTGGCGAACAAGATCAAGAAGCTCAAGAGCATCCAGACAGACGACGACGACGACCCCAACGAAATCAACTTGTTCAGCGACGAAGGCATTGTGTCGCTGTCCAGCACCGACGTACCGGGCACCAGAGTCACCACCGACACCGACAATAAGTACAATGTGGACCGCGGCTTGCTTTCGCTGTGGAAGGGCGTGGCCCAGTCGTTGCACGATGTGGCCAGCCGCGACGGGTCTACGTCATCACTCTACACGCAGAAAACTGCCAAGAAAGAGACGGTGGCCAGTGCATTCCAGCAGTTGGTGCAAGCGGCCCAGAAGAACAAGGAGCGGGTGGCTGGGTATACCGAGACCGAGTCGGATGGTGCGGCCAACACAGACCCCGTTCCGGAGGTTCCAAACTCCGGCGGAGTTAAAGGAGATAGCGCTGAGACGAACTAGAGTATGAAATTCGGATATTATGTACAAAACCGCCTGTTGTAGGTGCCGGTTGCGGACCATGCCGCGGTGGGTCTGCCAGCGCCGGGGATTCCGATTACTTTGCGCTCTTACGGATCCTCCCATTATGGCTGATACCCAACCGCATTGGAACGGCGGAGTGTGTGGAACCCTGATGTGGTAGCCCACGTCACCGGCAACCACTATGGCCGACATGTAGGAAAGAAGATGCAAAACATGTGCGACGGAGCACGATCGTGCGTACAGAAGCACACATGAGGTGAAGAAACAAAGAAGGAGCAAATGCCGCAACGTCAAAAATAAAAACATTCACAAACATAGGTGGTGCAGAACGCGACCAAGAATTTAAGCTTTCGGTCCAACCTGGGAGCGGTCCGGCCGCTAATATCATCGATATTTATTTTTTCGAATTCTCCACCCCACCAGTGCCTGGGCTAACCCGGCAAATAGCCCGACGGGCCGGATGCGGTTGATGCTTCGTGATCTCCCACCATGCACGAGCCAAACCCCACCTCCATATTATCAAGGGTATACACGCTTGTAACCCATGCTGGTTATGAATCACAATACGAATAATGAATACGAATTACTCAACTTCGACAAAACCGACTGTATCCAAGCCTTAAACATAAACCCACTTCCACCTGGAACTCAGCTTCATCCTTCTTTGGGACTAACCCTCTGCGTCCTGTATATATCCGGAATCCCCGCGTATTCATACCTCACGATGCACATGCAGGTCAAAACCTCACCCTTCTGTACCATTTAGTGCCCAGTCTGCACCTCGGTCCCACTGTGGGTAGATAAAATCGGATCAGAATCAAGGGTACTTGGGTGTGCCATATTATCTCAAACCGGAAAGTTGTAGGGGCATGGTGGGTGATAAAACCCCGGGGAACGTACAAATCGCCTTGACCGAATGCACACGCAGCCCAAGTCCTCCACCGCAGTAACGCATCCCTTTGAGCAGATATTATGGGGTTGAGGATATTTTTGGCCTGATTTTTCTGACGGCATTTTGCGAACATTTAACGCTACCAACCCTGCATTCCTCGCCCTTCACCACCCCTCCTGTCTGCATGGTTAGTGCAGGTCTGCATATTGGGTGCAGCTGCCTGCCGCCACTTCTCCTCTTCTGGCTTCTGTATCATTTTGGTGTTGCCAAGAGTGGGAGTTGGAGGCATCACACTTTGGCCCTCAAACAGTTATTGCCATTTTTCTTTCTTATTTTTTTTTTTTTTTTTTTTTTTTTACCACTCAACAGTCCCTCCCTGGCCCAACCGCCCCTAACTGAATATTCCGAGGAAATAATAGACTGCCTGTGTACCGGTCTGCACTCCCGCCCGCGGGTCATACGTAGGACAGACTTCGCCCGGTCCTCGCTCATACGCCAAGCGTCCGCGAAGAATCAACACTTAGTACTCGAACCACCTTTGCCATCTCACATTGTAGCTTCAAGTATTAACCAATGCCTCTATTAAATGATAAACTAAATTACAGACCAGCTGAATCTGTTCGCCCGCTACACAAAGTTCGATGCAAACGCCTCTTGCGACATGTTCCACGTGAGCGGATCCATCAACACAGGCTCCAGTTGCCACACCTCGGGAACTTCAACCTCATCTGTCGTGTTCTGGAAGAAAGTACTGGGATCAAATGCATCTAAATAATTTTCTTTAAGAGGCGTAGTATGTTCTAACGCCATCACCGGCATTTCTGGTGCCATGGTATCAAAAGAAACGAGTTCGGGGGAGTACTCTTCGGCCATTGGCTTGGCATGAGTGAAAAGAGAATTTGGTGGTTGGATGTACATGTTAGCTTGAGGTGCGGTCCATGCCAACTCCGGCAGCTCAAAGGTAACATTCTTCTGGTATCCACCCATCACTGGGCTGGCCTTCGGAGTGAATAACGTCTCGTACGAAGCCCTCTTATAAGGCATCTCAGGACCCACTTCGCTCTCGTCTCTGCTTCTCTTTCTTGGCAGAGGTAACGACGCTGTTGACAGCATCGGCGTAGCGTAAGACTTCAACGATGTGGATGATGAATTTGCAGAGGATAACAATGAAGGAGATTTTGACTTGTCACGGTGCTGGGTCAAGTACTCCACGCATTTACTGCCGTAAGTCTTGGGCGTGAGACAGGTGACGCTCTTAAACACACGGTGAAAGTGCCACGCAGACAACTTCGATTTGGCCGCGAGCTCTTTGAAGCCCAAAACGCCGCCTCTTCTCCGGCGGCTTTTCTTTCCCTCTGAATCCGTTGCCTCGGCAGAAAGCACCGACTGGGCAGCGGCAATCACCAAGTGACGGCACGCCAAGTCCACCAAACGAAAGTGATCAGTCTCGTCTTTGTTAGAAGGCGAAGATGTTTCCGAGTGGTACCCAATCTCCTCATTTCTCAGCGGGGGGAAGAAGCCAATAGAAGAATTGATGGCATGGACTGCCTCGGCCAACATATTCACGTCAATCTTAGGGGCAGACGATGGGTCGCACACATCACACGCAGTGTAGCCATGTTTAACCGCTTCGGCAGGGGTATCAAAGAAGATGACCTCCAGTTGCTGTTCTGCGTTGGGGTGGGCGTCACAGTCAGGGCGACAGAACATGTTGTTGTTCTTGTTGCACACAATAAAGGAACCCGCAGCAAATGGGTCCAGGAATTGATAAGCTCTCCACTTAGCAGCGTGAGTAGAGTAAGCCATGGTATATAGTCGCAAAGTATGTGGAAGTCAAGATGTATCGGAAAATTATAAGTAAATTATGGTATAATCCGAGGCAATGTCTTTAAACTGAAACTGCGATTCCGGGACAAGTGGGAAACATATTATATAAGGCATTTCTAGAACAAGAAAAGTGAGGTTCATGCACAGAGGAATAGCTGTATGCGCACGAATTACCCATGCATAGCGCCGCCGGCGTATGCACAGCGCGCAACCCTATCAGCCATTTAATTCTGGCCCCATGCAATATGCATTATGCTGTCACCGTCTCAGGTATTTGTCCCAACCTTTTATGGGCATATTTATAATAATCATGTATGGCTCACTTCAAAAACTGTCTTCATCTGGCTTCGTGGCTGACTTTTTACCTCTCAAAAATCCGTATCCCCCCCCCTTCTCTTCTCGTCATTCCAGTCAAGCTTTTGAGTAATATACTATATGCAGTGTGATATATGCAGTTAAATTTCCTGTTAGATCTACCACTTCGCTCACGACCTCCATATTAAATAATAGTAATAAAAAGGCTGCGCACGGAATTCCGTACCCACCCAAACTACAAAAGGAGAGTACTTTTTGGTTTTACCCTATTAATGAGCACCAGGCTGAAATAAATACTTCTCAAAAGTACCTAAATTTCAAGGTGTGGCTAGTGATGTAATGCGCATATATTTGGGCGAGGGTGTCCTGTATTGGTAAAGTGCGACGGCATAATTGACGCAGGAAGTGGCTGGACGCATGTCGACAATTTGGCCACGCGCCACATACTCGAGACCCTTATATTTTTGACCGGGATATGGGTTGTCGTTTGTTTATCGCGAATCGACAGAGAAGGTGAGCTACTTCTCTGAACAAAAATGGAATCACTCTACAATCTACAAACCAATGAGCTGAGAGTAACCTCCGGGAAGAGCAACATACTATGAGGTGGTAAATATTATACGAGAAGAATTCTTGTATTTTGCGCTCGATGGGGCAGGATCTGTCAAGATAGAGATTAGTTTTCCAACGGGTGAGGCGTTTACTTGAACCGGCGTCTGTGGCTGATGCTTAAGCGTGGTCAATTTGCGAAAACGTGCATATGCAGAACTCGGTGATGTAATCATCTTCTCCAGCCCGGCTGTCGTCGGAGTGCCGTCACTATGCGGTCCGTGCTATTATTTCCGTGAAATGTTTCATTAGCCACAAATGTCAGCCCCTCTCAGGAGCTCCGGGACATACAGTTCCGTGGGACCTTAATGGAATCAGAGTCTTCTGGAAATTCTGGTGCGATCGATATATTCACCTACTTGTCGAACTGAGCGTTGGTTGCTTCTCGGGTTCCAGTCACCTGAAACTTGTTTTCCTTGCTCTTGCAACTCCTCATTCAGCTGTGTGGATATCATCTTTCGAATGTCTCACATACGCCACTTTTGGAACGCGCAATTTGTAATAATTACGAGTGCATTAGCGTCTGAAGTTTACTATATACAGTGGTATTACACGTAGCGGAGTTCCGAATATCGTCGCCCTCAGTGCATAAGCGTGGTGCGTGATGAAAATCATGTCTCATATTGCATATAATCCAGATTCTTATTAAACCTACCGTGACCACCCCCAATGCCTATGGTTTCACATGCGGCACAGCCTATTCGGGTAAAAGATTGAAGGAGTTGAACGCATCAGAACATCGTTGCAGTCTCACTAACCGACATTTAGACCAGTTGTCCCTCGGCTTTTCCCAACTACCAGAAGAGGGAGCCAGTTGTGGTATCTTGGGTTACATACACAAGCAACATTTGAGGCTGGTAGGTAAAATACACACCCTCCCCCTGCGCAGGACGGAAAAAATAAGCCGTTGCCTTCTATTCGTATCTTTCCCGCTAAAACTGGAGATTCGGGACAATAGGAGAACTATTTGTGCGTACAATGCATTTCCCATTACGGTACCAAGTGTTCCACAACATACGGCTTCCGGTACAGTTCGAGGAGAATGCCAGTCGAAAAATAAAGTTTGTTTCCGGTCCTTATTATAGTATAGAATTATGTGCGTGACCGCTGGGCGGTCTTGGCAACTTGCATATTACGAAGGTTTCTGATCGCGAGAAGCACCAGCCCCAGATTGGGGCGGGGCCTTGGAGGTAAAGGTGCCCACTCACCACGCAGGACCATCTCTTCGCTTCACTCCCTATGCGCGGTGACGCAATGACCCTCCTATGTGCCGGTGGAGTCCGCTCTAGAGGCACCTGCAGCCGCAATGGGCACATGGGAGGTGACGAATTGGAAGCGCAAAAAAGCCGCATGACGTGGAACTCCGGTCATCAGGGTTCCCTAACCTTAACTGGCGGCATCTATAGGCGGCACCACTCGGAACATAAACCGAACTCGCGGGGTAGTTCTGAATACATCCAGCAGTAACGCTTTCTCGGAAAATCGATCTGCCCGAAGTGTAGCCCCTCAATGCCATTTCCGGCACCCGACTGCACCTGCCACAAGCAGCCTTGAGTTCCACGCTCGTTTGGTACACCCGTACATCCTCGGCTCATAAGCCTCATGACTAAACCGTAACCTCCACCACATATGACGGTTCCGGACATCATTCCCCGGCACAGCCTGAACCACACCCGCAACATAAAATATGGGTATATCATTTTTGGCATTTCGGTGGCCTACGCGCTTTTTTTCGCCTCCGTCCGGTCTCTCGAAACCCGCCAATGGATGCAAAATGGGAAACCCACCCGCTCCGGCTGGGCCCGAGTGGCCCACCTCCCACTCTGGCTCCACATGGGGTTATGGGTGGTCATAGTGACAGGACTCACATTTACTCACGTTTCCCCGCTTTCCGAAACCGTGAGTGTTGTGATCAAACGGCTCGGACGTCTTGCATTTTGCCTCGTTCCGCTTGATCTCGTGCTAGCATTGCGCCCCAGTGTGTTGGGTGTATCATACGTGGAGCTACTTGGATTGCACAAATGGCTTCTGCGTCTCATTGTCGCCCTTGGCATCGTGCATGGTGTCGCTTTTCTTGTCAAATGGACCGTGGAGGGGACCCTTGGCAAAGTGACCAAATGGGCCAATTTTGCGGGAGTAGTGGTGGCCCTAGCGTTGGCGGTGCTCGCGATAGTATCTGTGCGCCCACTCCGCCGCCGGTTCTATGCCTATTTCTACTTGTGGCACAACATTTCCGTGGCACTTTTCGTGGCTTTGATGTATTGGCATGCGCGGCCCGCAGTGGAAGACTTTATCGCAGTGGCGGTGCTTCTTGTGGGGGTTCAGACGGTGCTGCGGGCGTATTTCTCGTACTCTGTTCCAGGCCTCACCATTGTGGACAAGGATCTGGCCACGCTCCGGCTCTTGCGTCTTGAACAACCGATTCTGTACCCTCTGTGGACCCCAGGGTCTC
Source organism: Clavispora fructus (assembly GCA_003707795.2). Taxonomy (NCBI): domain Eukaryota; kingdom Fungi; phylum Ascomycota; class Pichiomycetes; order Serinales; family Metschnikowiaceae; genus Clavispora; species Clavispora fructus. Next base: position 80,399 of record PPLK02000027.1, read on the forward strand.
ATCTTCGGCTCGGGCCGGCACTCACCAACTGGCGGTCGTGGGTGTTCCCAGCACACCCATACACCATCTGCCTGGCGCCGGAACTGCCTACGGTAGATTTGGTGGTGAAGAAAGGTTTCCGGTTTGAGGTGATGCTGTCGCTCCAGTACCGTGTGTCCGCGCCGTTCGCGGCGGTGCCGCAGCCATGGTTTGCTACTGCCAACAATGTGCACATCATCTGCGGTGGCTCGGGAATCTCGTTGGGCATCCCGCTCTTACGCTACTTTGGGGACAAGTCCACTGCATTAGCCAGTCTCCACTGGTGCGTCAGCAATGTCAACGACACCTTTGTCCTCTCGGAATTGGCTTTGACGGAGGAGGTTGATGTGTACGTCACGGGAAACGTCTCTACGGAATTTTCTCACGAAACTGACGACCCCAGTGCGGGATTGTTGGAGGAAAACGTTGAGCTCGAGTCGTTGGACCCGTTTGCCGATCCGCACGAGCTTCCTCGCGTCCACCGGGGCCGGCCTGAATTCGGAGAAATATTTTCTTCATTTGCCGAAACAGCTGATGTGGCTAACAAGTTGCTTGTGGCGTGTGGGCCAACGTCACTCGTTCAAGAGGTGAAAGCATGGGGCGACGCCCACGGCATAGCCGTGTTCTCGGAGATTTACAGTTTCTAGTTCTCATAGCTGGTGCTGTTTGACACCGGATGGAGTGGATTGGACGACGGCTTCCCCATCCAGCGTGGTATGTACAAATTTGCCCACCATGTACTTGTGCGTGCGTAGGCTGAGTCCGGAATGTTTTTCCGGACAATGCAACGTCGCGCGGGTCGAAGCATGTGGAATGAAGCATCATGTATGCACTATTGAGCAGACTTACGTAGGCGCGCAGCTAGGTAGATATGCTTCTGATCTGCCACGTTACTACTGATTACACGGCGCATGGTTACAGTTAAACCGGTTGCAGGTGCATGGTTTCAGCTACCTTGTTTCTGCTAAGTAATTCATAGACGCCGTTCCATCAACGGGGGTACAGACTTTAGTCCCCTGTTACACGCCTGGTGTGAAAAAAAAAAGATTTGCTTAACAATTTTATGCAAATAATTTAACTTTTCGGCATGCGCCAACGACACGGCCAAAACGGCTCTATGACTGCTGAGACCACACAAGGAATGGCATGTGATCGTCCGAGCTCATATGTTGGGTTCCGGGCACCAAAAAAGGAAGCTAGCACTCAGGTTCGAACTAAGGACCAACAGATTTGCAATCTGCTGCGCTACCACTGCGCCATACCAGCTTCTTGTTTGAACTTCCTCAACAGTACCTATAGCTCCACGTATTTGGAGACTTTATTCTCCAAGCTAGACCTATTACTGGGATACGTGAAACAGCGCTCTTTGGTCCCAATGGAAGACGTTGGTGTTGGAGGTTTCGGTTTCTTGTTCCGATCACGTTTTCGCGCACGTGCTTCACCGTTCCCCATACATCATGTCTGTTCTACATCCCCCAATAACCACACCTCCACCTCCTGTTTCGGGTAACAAATCGCGGTTCCTCGGATCTGATCTCCATTCCCTTAACAACCCTACTACCGCTTTCGCGCTGCCGCTTGCGTGTATTGGGTTAATTGACCTCAATGCGTTTTTTGCCCAGTGTGAGCAACTACGGCTCGGGAAATCCATTGACGACCCTGTGGTGTGCTGTCAGTGGCAATCACTCATAGCTGTGCTGTATGCAGCTCGGAAATATGGCATTGGGCGGATGGATTCGCTAAAAAGCGCCCGAGATAAGTGTCCCGATTTGGTAGTGGGCCATGCGGCGGTGTTTCGGAAGGGCGAAGCCCATTGGCAGTACTTGGACCGGCTTCCGGATCAGCTGTTATATAAGGTGTCACTAGATCCTTATCGCCGCGAACTGCGCAAGATCATCAAGGTATTGAAACGAGAGTGTGATTTGGTGGAGAAGGCGAGTGTGGATGAGTGTTACATGGACTTTGGTAGGGCAGTATACTCGAGGTTGGTGACTGCATTTCCATTTTTGGGGGAGATAGCAAATAGTGACGAGCTTCCTCCTGTTCCCGTGCTTCCACCTGATATGTACTGGGTGGGGAAGATCGGAACAAAAGAGAGAGGGACAGAGGAGAGTCCGAATGACAAGGAGAGTCCGAATGACAAAGAAAACCAAAACGAAAAAGACACGGGGGATGACCAGCCAGTCCGAGATTGGGACGATCTCGTCATGCTTCTTGGTTCGCAACTCCTCTTCCACGCTCGATCGGAAATATACAAAGAACTCCGCTATACCACATCAGGCGGGCTCGCATCATGCAAAACCATCGCCAAGTTGGCTGGCGGCTTCATCAAACCCGACTTCCAGACGATCATTCCGCCTCTGCTGGTTTATCAATTTCTCACAAACTTCCAGCTCACGGATTTTACTCTGATGGGAGGAAAAACAGGCGAAGCTATTCTCCAAAAACTCGGAGTGCCGCCCGAAGCGGACTCAATAGCATATGTGCGTGAAAACTGGCTGTTGGAGCGCATTGTCCAGGTGTTTCTGTCTGATGCTCCTTTGGCGAAGAAAGTATATGAGCTCGTCCGAGGAATTCATCACCAAGAGTTGAAGTTACGGACCGACGTCAAGTCAATGATGTCTCGCAAAAATTTCCAGTCCAAACGCCCAGTTCAGACCGTGGCCGATGCATTTGACTGGATCAGGGTGTTTGTAGGCGACTTGTATGGTCGGCTTGTTGAACTTGATGACGAAAACATGAATCTCCTAAACCAAACCAATGCCCATATCTACCGGCCGCGTACGGCCAGTATTCAGATTACCACGTCAAGCTATATCCGATTTTCCAAGCAAATGCCGATCATGGTTCTTCGGGATCTAGAAAAGTTTCGTCATACTTTGGAACTCACGGGGTTTCGACTCTTTTGCGAAGCGATGGAAGCCTCTCGATCCCAAGAATTGAATGGAATTCGACTTAAAGACTTTAAGATTTCCGACTTGTCAACCAAGACCGTACCGATCCCAGCGTTGGCCAATATGGCGTTGGTAGTTTCAAATTTTGTCAAGACATCCGATGCTAGTCTCATTGACTCGTATGGATCTAGCGAGAAGGAAGATACTAAGCGTCTTTTTGAGGAATTAAATGCAAAGGAAGAAAATAACCAGAAAGTCGAGCCTTTGCCTAACGAGCCACCCCGCAAGGCCACCCGGAGCAACTCCTACATCAAAAAACTTTTTGCTGATTTCGAAGCTGATGCCAAAGCAGATGCGAAGGTTGAGGAGCGGAAACCACGGGCGGAATTCAAAGAGGATAAGCAATATGTGGAAAAGTTGTTCAGCGAATACAATGCGTCTGCTCAGGTCCAAAAAGCTTTAAGTGAGAGTCCAAAAAAGGGCAGGCCCCAATCCAAATCTCGAAGCCCAAAAAAGACCCAATTGGCTTCATCTTCAAAATCCGGAATTAATGTGGCGTCAGATACCGCTGGTACTGCCACTCCGGCGGAAGACCCGTTATTGAGAGAATTGATCACCAACCGCTTCTGCTCCCTGTGCAATGTCGCGGTGGAAGATGTTTTTGAGCACAAGGATTATCACCTCGCACTCGATCTTTCCGCCAAACTTAACGGGGAACTGAAGGAAACCAACCGTAGAAAATCCAGAGCTCGCGGTCAATCGAGATTGCCGTTTTAGCCCCAGATATTCAAACCGGGAAATGGCCGATCGAGCGATCGCAAATCCAATCAACTCCGGTTGTCTGACCGCCTTAACGTTGCAAAACTTGCATTTCTCTTCTGCCTACCATCTACAGCATATCCATTTGTGGCCATTAGTGGCTATCTATTCATTCACAATATATATACCGGTCACTTCCTCTATCGCGGTTTCCCCAGAAAGTGGTGTACATAGAAATCAACCTCGGACCTTACACATTTACCATCGGGTCTCTGGATCACCATGACAAACACTAACGAACACTTGTTACCTTTTGCGGACGCCGCTACTATTGGTATGTATTTGCTATGTTTCTCTGTCCTCTTTAAAAACCTCACTAACGCACGCAGTCCGAGCAAACCAGAAAGACAGCTACTTTCTCAATTCTCTTAAAACACACGTCCAGGATGTTCTTGGGGTGATTGGCGGGCAAAAGCTCGTTCACGCGCATCCAGATGAGATTGCGGTGGGTGCAAAATTACTTTATTTTCTTGTTAATACCACTTTGGGTGCCCGGACGCTTGGAGAGGAGTATGTGGACATTTTGTATGTCACACGGCACGGAAAACGGTTGCCGGGGAAAACACGCCGGTTGGCATTTGCCGTGTTGTATGCGCTTCTTCCTTATTTGGTGACGCGAGTGGTTCGGAAACTCAAGGCACGGAGTGAAACGTCCAAAACGTGGCTTTCCGCTACCCTCACCTCGTACCCCAAGTTGTTGGACACCATAATGAATGTCCACGTGGCACTTTTCTATTTCCAGGGCCTGTTTTATTCCCTTTCAAAGAGATTACTTGGGATGCGGTACGCTTTTGCCCATAACAAGGACCCGGACAAGCTTCTGCGGACAGGAAACTACAGTTTCTTGGGTGCGATCATGTTGCTTCAGTTTGCAGTCAAACTTGTGGTGAAAATGAACAACCACGCGGGAACGGAGGAGGTGGTGGACGAAGATGGCTCGCACTCTGTCTTTTCTAGCGTGAAACTGCTCGAAAATGTGCAAGCCTACATCGACGCAAACCCCAAGATGGGACTAAAGGTGAATGTCGAGCTTCTGGACTCAAGCCAACTCCCGTATATCCCAGAAGTCTCTCGAAGCTGCATGTTGTGTCTTTCGCCCATGATAAACCCTGCGGCGGCCAACTGCGGGCACATTTTCTGCTGGACATGTATAGTGGATTGGATAAGAGAGCACCCGGAGTGTCCCCTTTGCCGGCAACTGTGTCTAGAGCAAAATTTGTTGCCTCTCCGATGAAAGATTGATGGTGCGAGTAAGATTTGTGCTTTCAAGGTTTCCTGCTGATTGTGACATTGACCGCTAATTATGAGATTGCTCCTACTGACCCCTAATTATTATACTGGTGCTCCTATTATAAGACTGATGCTACTGATTGTAAGACTTGCCGCTAATAGATCAACCAGCAATTGCATGACTGGCAATAGCATGACTGGCAATAGCAAACCACCGATTGCCTTTGAATCGTAGGAGTGGCGGGTGAGCATTGATGCCAAAGTAGCTACTACTTTATTAGACGGAAGAATTTGGTCGAGATCGGCATATGCTTCCTTTTCATTGCCTTTTATTGATGAACCCAAGTAGTCAGCTACGGTGTATCCTTAGAAATGGCAGTAAAATGTGTAGCCCCCAAAAAGGGTTTTATTGTGTGGTGTTTGTGTTTCGGAGGTGGTGCAACCCTAAGCATTTTTTTTATTTAATCTGGTTTGCACCTTGATTCGCTCCCATTGTCAGTTTGCGTATTTTCTCTTGTTTTGCACATATAATACGAGCCGCACCACACCCACCCCACGGAACTTGGATGATCTAGTAGGCAATTACCCACCCCGTTTTCGATGCTGGGGACCCAAGCCTTCCTCCCCTTTGGTAGAGCGAATAGTCGGGCCAAAATCGTCGCGGCCGCTTGTGCCATTTTCGCCAATGATTTCCGACCCAAAATAACCCCTGTGCTTCCAGTCGCGCTCGAACCTCTCACCTCCTATAATACAACCTAGCCAAAACCGCTAGAAACCGACGCCATAGAGTGAAATTCTCCAACCAGTGAAATTTTCTCCTTAGAATTGTATCCTGATCTAAACTTCTTCTTAAAACATCCTGAGGAAGCTCATCGACGGCCCACCAATGTGCCATCCTGCATCCTGTCGCCGTTTGCGCCCTATCTGTTTTCTTCACTTCCACCTTCTGCACTGAGTTTTCTACTAGATCCCAAAGGCTCGTCTACGCCATGAGCAGCTCAGCGTTTCCGCTAGAACATTCACGCGGCCACGAAAATGATGCCGCGGAAATTACTGTGTCCGACTATGGATACTCCAAGAACTACAAGCCAACGAGAAACAGTTGGTTCACCCGACCCAAACGGGTGCTAGGCCGGGTGGCAGAGGCGTTGGTGGACGCCGCAGTGGAATACAAGAAGATTGCGGTGGCCTTGTGTGTTCTTTTGTTTTTGTCCGCTTTCACGTCCGTTCCTTACGTGCCCCACTTGTTTGGAGACAGAGATCCCAAGGTGGTGATCATTTTAGCCGCCAACGAGGGCGGCGGAGTGTTCAAGTGGAAAGGAGCACAGGAGTGGTCGGTGGAGCGGTCTTCCATCGCCAACAAGAAGCAGTATGCTAGCAGACACGGCTACGGCCTCACAATCAAGGACATGACCATCAAGAAGCGGTACTCGCACGAGTGGCGGGAGTCGTGGGAGAAGGTGGACCTCTTGAAGCAGGCGATGCGCCAGTTCCCTAATTCCGAGTGGTTCTGGTGGTTGGACTTGCACACCTACATCATGGACCCCCACTTGCTGTTGGAGAAGCACTTCTTGGACAACCTCAACAATGCCACCTACCGCACCTTGGATACCTTCAACCCGCTCAACATCCCGGTGGACTTGCCGTACGTGGAATACTCTGGGCCGATAGATATGATCATTACGCAGGATTGCGGTGGCTTCAACTTGGGCTCGTTTTTGATCAGACGGTCGCTGTGGTCTGAAGCTCTCTTGGATTTGTGGTGGGACCCGGCCATGTATGAGCAGATGCACATGCAGTGGGAGCACAAGGAGCAGGATGCGTTGGAGCTGTTGTACTCCACACAGCCGTGGATCCGTGAGCGGGTGGGCTTTTTGCCGTTGCGGACAATCAATGCGTTTCCACCGGGCGCATGTTCGGACCAGGCGGACGACCCGCAATATTTCTACGAAGAGGGCGATTTTGTCATCAACATGGCAGGCTGCGAGTTTGGGCGGGACTGCTGGAGCGAGATGGAAAAATACAAGGCGTTGTCGAAGAAGTTGCTGGCGTGGTGGAAGTTTTGGTGAGCGCCGAAGGCGAACGTACATGCATAGTTAGAGCGTATACAGTAAGGGACTCCTATACTGATTGATACAACTGTATGAAAGGGTCATGGAAGAATTACCATGATGCTACCACTAAGGTAGGAATGTAATGTGATAGCTTTGCACCGTCTTTCCATGTGACGGTGAAAGAACGCCAAGAAAATGCTCACCTACAGCAAGAAGTCGAAATTTTCTCCACTCACTAAGAAAAAAAAAACCCCCTATAAAAATAGATCGTCGTATGGACCAATGAGTGGGTATACTAATACGGCTAGCGATGCAACTCCACAGTAACATCTTGGTTGCAACTGGCTAATCACCTCCGCTTCCATGGCTATCCATACTGGATTACCACGGAAGGCTACGAATAAGATCTTGTATCATCCGATTTCTAAATACGAGATCTTGGTCTAGACTCGGTATAGATCTTCATCTGCTCGCACCTGCGATGGTTAGGGTAGATGTAATGCGCGGCACACTGTAGGTAATCAAGAGAAAATATTTCCAAAGTACAAGCAGGGCATGATAGAATAGGGGATTGTGGCTGGTGAACGAGGACATGGGCATCGCTGCAACTACTCTATGGGGACTTGTAAATGTCAGATAATAAATCTTAGGGTGCATTAGCATGATGCATAAACTCACGGCTCGTGCGCATGTATATCACAATTTTAGGGTTCGTGCGGCGCATGCCCAGCATTAGAGAAAACTCGACCAGAACGCCCAATGCACTTCTATAAATAGATATTCACGTATCTGTGGAACGTTACGACATTCAAGCTGTAGGGATTATCCATGCCGGGCGAAAGAAATGCCGTGTAACGAGCCGCGCGAGCCGATGATTCCATGCCCTCAGGCGTAGAAATTTTTCCTTTAGACTCGAGCTTAACTACGTCCAAACTACGGTCCACTTATAAAAGAATGGAACTATTTGGGACTTTGCCGTTTCGGCAACAGCTTCAGTATGGCTAAAGGCCCAAGTGGGAATGCAGAGAAGGTGCAGCGAAAGCTTCAGCAAAAAATGTGCAGCAAAGTTGGTGCAGCGAAGTTGCAGCGAAGAAAGTGGCCGCCCCACCATCCCATAATCGGTGCGACTCGAACTCTTAACTGAGCATGCGACTCAGACCCTCAACTATGTTGCAATCCGACCAATTCTGGCAAAAAAATTAAATAAATCCGGCACCAAAATCACAATATACCCCCAATATATCCCGTCCACACCTCGTTAACCACCGCATGTCTCTTCCCCCTCCCAACTGTCTTTTGCCCAAATCCACAGCCCCACGACTACCTGCACACCCTTATCACGTGAACGTCCTTTAACCGATCGCGCTCGATAAACATTTCTTCCACCTACTACTCAATGTCCAATCTCTGGTTCAACGACGACGGCTTTTTGCTCGGCCAACCACCGGCCGACAATGATATGGGCTCCATGTTCGACGATTTCACCGAACCAAACCTGGACCTCCCGCTGGCCCAGCCCGGCCCACCGCCCCAAACGCAAAACCCACTCCAGCCGCCCATGGACATGGGGTTTGACCGCGAGTTTGCGCCGTCAGACTTTTTCGCGGGGCTGCAAAAACCCATGGCCGAAGGAAAGAGCCCGCAGATGTTCATGAAGCCCGACGCCATGTCCCAGGCCAGTGCGGGGATTCCCCAGGGCCCACACCAAGGTATGGCCCCCAACCAGACGATGCAACCGAGCCCGGGAATGGCGGGCCAGGGCAACCAGGGCAACCAGGTGAACCAAGCGAACCAAGCGTACTTGCTGCGCTCCAAGCAGGAACACCTTGTGAAGATGCGCCAGCAGTTGATGCAGCAGCAGATGCTCCAGAGACAGCAACAGCAGAGACAGCAAGAGCAGCAGAGACAACAAGAACAGCAGAGGCAGCAGGAGCAGCAAAGGCAGCAAGAGCAGCAAAGGCAGCAGCAACAGAGACAACAGGAGCAGCAGAGACAGCAGGAGCTACAGAGACAGCAGCAACAGCAACAACAACAGCAACAGCAACAACAAAGACAACAACAACAGGGCCAGCCCCGGAAGACGTCGTTCCCCCAGGACTTGTCTGGTGCGCCTGGTGCGCCTTCTCCATTAGACCCGACCAAGGCGGGTCAAAGCAAGTTCAGCTCCGCGCAGGTGGCGCAATTGCAGCACGAGTTGTTTCAAATGACAATCAGCGACTTTATGTCTCGCCGTGGAACGCCCATCACGCAACACCCGACCATCAGCAACAAGCGCGTCAACCTCTTGGTGCTTCACATTCTCCTGCGTAAGATCGGCGGTCCCCAGGCGGTGCTCAAGCTCCTCCAGATGCTCAACCAGCCGTCACTCCAGGTAAATGAGTGGACGTCCGTGTGCCAAAAACTCGGCCTCTTTGAAGGCGTGGACCTGACCAACATCGCTGCCAAGCTGCAGGTGGAAAAGCAGTTGGGCTCGTGCTACCTCCAGTTCATTCTTCCGTACGAACAGTACACCCTGACAGAAGATGGCCAGAAGGACATCCAGGCCCGCCGCATGCAGTTCCAGAAACAGTTGTTCCTTCGCTTGCAGCAACAGCATCTCCAGCGCCAACAGGCTCATTCCCAATCGCAGTCACCTGTGCCACCTCAGGATGCCCCAGCACCATTACAGCAGCAGTTTTCTCAGCGCCAGAACGTGGCAACAGGCCCTTACGACTCGGCGGTGCCAAACCCTGCCTACAAACCACAGCTGATGCAAAGCCCGGCAGTGGCCAACCAATCGCCTTTCCCTGGTTTCGCCGCTAGCCCGGGGCCGGTCAACCAGCCCAGTCCAGCAATCTCGGTGGCAAACTCGCGAAACAAACTCTCCCAGTCCAATGGGTCGAACCACACCTCCCCATCGGTGATGCAGTCGCCGTACTTGACGCAACAGCCGGTGCCAAAACCATCAGAGCCCACACCGAGATCATTCGAGAAACTGGTGCCTGTTCCTGAGTCCGAAGAACAACAAAGCGAATCTGAGCCCGGGCCGGAAGCGCCGCAGGGTGAGCCAAATACGATTAAGAAATATGTGCCGGTCAAGGTGTTGGCCGACACATACGGCAGTTTGAGTTTGAAAACGGTGTCGGATCTTGGAGACGAGATTGAGTTGACGAAGCCAGTGTACTTGTTTGCTCCGGAATTGGGCTCACTTAGTATTCATGCATTGATTATGTCGTTGAAGAGTTATACCGAGAGCAACGCGGGTGAGGTGTTCTCCGCGCTCAACACGTTGCTTGTCACCACAACCGATCTGAACTTCTCTTTCAAGATCTCCGATGCCCCGGATATTTTGGACGCATTAGTTGATTTGGGTACTAAGGTCTTGAACCAGGTGACGGCCGCCCCTTCTACTACCCCCGACTACCTGAATGTGACCTACTCCAGAAATGATGCAATTGATGCCGTGTTTAGCAAATTTGTTAAGAGCGGAGAAATGCAAGGTGAAAATGTCACATTTGTTGTTGACTCCTTGACTGCTGAAGTGGTGGAAGACGAAGATTCAGACATCGAAATTGACGAACTCTTCTCTCCGGAAGAGCTTACCAGCGAGCTGGCTGACCTGGTGGAACTGTCTGACGATGCATACGAATGTCACATCCCCGATTTCTTGACGGGCTTGCAATCTTTCAGGGACGAAAACAAGCACCACTTCAGTAAGATTCAAACAAAAAGTGCCACAAACGAGCAGATTTATTTGGTGGACACTTTAAATACAATCTCGATGACATTGAGGAACTTGTCCTTCACTGAAAATGCCGGAGAAATGATGGTGAAGAACGCTCAGTTCAAGGCCTTTTTATTCCGCCTCATTAAGAGTATTGCTACGTTGCCTGACCATTTTGTTTTCCAGAGGAAACGGCTTTGCTTGCTCAAAGACTGTCTCTTGATGTTTGACCGCGTCGCGTACTTGATGGAGCTCGAAACATTGGAAGAGGCATTTTTAATCTATTTACTCGTCTCTGCGTTTGGACCTAAGCTTGATGCGGATGACGACCCGGATCGCAAGTTTGTCATTCCCTCTGCCCCATTTGATGTTTACACTTACTTGCCTTGCGCCGTGGATGTATTCACTAAACTCTTGGTGAGAGAACCCAAGAACCGTGCGTTGTTCCAAGCAGTTTTGACAGGAACCTTGAGTACCTCTTTCTCTAGTAGTCCAGGGTCAGACTCAGATGTAGTCAGTCCTAAGGACTACCAAACAACGAAGCATATGATGACCAGCTACCTCGGTGGTAACGCGGGCTTGATCAATGAGGGTGTGTTTTTGAGCAGAGCTTTTAAACTATTGATGAGTTGTATCCCCTCCACGGTGCATGCGGGAAGTGGGGTTGAACTCACGCGGTTTGTGTTTCAACGGTCGTCGACGGTGTTGCAAGCTCTCTTCGGAGCCAAATTATTGATAGACTTGGTACCCATGGATGAGGTGAATGGTAACCTTACCGGAATTTCGTGCTCGTGGCTTGCTTCTAACGTCCAGGTTCTTCTTTTTAACTTCACCAAGAACTCTTTCTCGCTCATCACCGAGTCGGTGAAGTTCACCCGCAACACGGCCGAACACAAGGTGCTTTCTTACGTGGGGTTCAAGGCGTTGGTAGTGGTGAACTCGCTTCTTTCATGCGCGTTGATCTTGAAAAAAGCGATGGAGACGGGCGAGCTTTCGGCGCCCAGGTCACGCGATCTCGCGGAGCAATTGGACAAGTTCAAGGACTTATACCGGGTGCAGCCCGAAGCAGACTTTGTGCTTAATGCTATTCTCGCGGCGACGATCGACCCGGACGTGGCGCACGAGATTATGCGGTTCCGAGGATTGATGGCGCAGATGCAATGATCAAAGATTACACAATACACACATTAGCCAAATCACGTCGCCTGGGACGGGTGGACGGTACGGAGAGCGTAGTGTTTTCCCGGCCAGATAGCCGGAATTTACTCGGATAACGCGGCGGTTGTGTCATGAGCAAGAAAATTCCCTATCCTCACTATCGGGTAATGGGGCCATTGATAACACGCGGATTTCGCACCCCATCTGAGTAAAGGAAGTACGACGCCGCGCCCAGCCTGCCCAATGGGGCAAGCACTATTGTCGTTCCGGTGTCTGGGTTATTCCTGCCGTAACACATTATCGCACCGGGAAATCGTAGCCCAATTAGGCAGTAGAGCTGCGGTATCATCCCCACCTGCAGCAGTCACCGATAAGTGATTGTGGTTCCTTATATAACAATGGCCGCCGTGGCTCGGGGGTCCATCCAAATCCCAACAGTTCCCCCTACAACAACAATGGCCCAGACTGCAGTTTCTGTCCCCGCCCCTCCTCCTATGGATGACCCCAAGGAAAAGCTCTTGCCCGGCGAGCACACTCTTCCTGCGTCTTGGTGGACATCGGAGAAGGTGTTTGAGTTGGAGAAGAGAGCCATTTTCAACAAGTCGTGGCTGCTTGTCACCCACAGCTGCCGGTTCAAGAAGCCGGGCGACTACTTTTCCTTTACCATTGTCGGAATCAACTTCTTTGTCATTATGAACAAGCAGAGAGAGATCAATGCGTTCCACAATGTGTGTCGTCACAGAGCCTACCCTGTGGTGAGAAAGGAGCAGGGTTCGTCCACTGTCATCGGGTGTAAGTACCACGGGTGGTCTTACAACACCGACGGCGCTTTGACCAAGGCCCCACATTTCGACAATGTGGAAGGGTTTGAGAAGCAGAAGAACTCGTTGTTCCCCATCCACACCCACGTGACGAAGCAGGGCTTGGTGTTTGTCAACTTCTGTAACGACCCCGAGCAGCTCGTGCCATTTGACGAGTGGTTTACCGGGTTGTCGACCGAGTTGGACGAGTTTGACTTCAGCGACTACGAGTACCACATGTCGTACGACTTGGACGGCCAGTTCAACTGGAAGACGTTAATGGACGGCTACCAGGAGTGCTACCATTGCCCCACGGCCCACCCGGGCTTGAACTCCGCGTTCAAGATGGAAACGTACAAGGTAGTACCTAAGGGCAAGTACTGCCGTCACTACGCGGAGATTGTCAGAACCGAAGTTGCGATTGAGCAGGATGATAAGGACGCCGACGAAGAGTCGTCGTGGTTCGGCTTTGGCAAGAAGAAGCCGGCGGAGAAGCCGGTGGAGAAGAAGAAGAACCCGGGTGGAGACTTCAACGGTTTGTGGGTGTACTTGTTCCCCAACCAAGGTGTCAACTGCTACTCGCCTGCGTGGTACTACATCAAGGTGTTGCCACTCTCTCCCACCCACACCATTTTGCTGTACGACATTTACACCAAGAAGGGGTTGCCTGAGGCGGAGAAGAAGGAGTTTGTTGACTTTTTGCAGTTGGTGGAGATGGAGGACTTTAACTTGTGCCAACTCACACAGAAGAACTTGAACCAGGGCATTTACGGCTCGGGCTTTTTGCACCCAACTAAGGAGAGGGGAGTGGTGCACTACCAGGGCTTGGTGCGTGACTTGGTGAAGGAGCACTTGGCGCTTGAGGAAAAGAAAGGAACTTTGGTGAACCCAGCGATTTTGGGAGGTGCTGCGCTTAACGACAGTGTAAAGGAGTTGGACGAGCTTTGTAGCAAGTTGGAGTGTGCCTCCAGTGACAAGCAAGGTATTGACTGGTAGATTTATTTGAATGAAGGTTGATTGTTCATGTATGTCCGATTGTAATTTAGAGTTGGAATTATTGTAAGTGGATGGGCAATTAGTTGGGCTTAAGGCATGCGCAGTAATTACAGTTTATGCGCACAGGCGATCACCGGGAAGTAGATGGCAGGAAGCTACATGGAGCAGATACAGGGAGCAGAAGGCACTACGATAGCAGCTGACTTTCGACTTCGGCTTCCCAAGCATGGAATTGACCGTTTGTGTGGCCGTTTGTCGGGTTTCAACGGCTAACTGTACCTAATAGGCTTCCTGTAAATGCAGATTTTACTAATTATGACATCAGACCCCTAATCTCATACTAAATGGATGATCCGTACTAAACCAACTATCGTATTCATCTCCTGTTCTATGTATTTACCTGCTCTATGTATCCACCTGATCTAACCGAATATCCAACGGAATTTGCACAATATTGCCTGATGCGCATACTTTTCACAATATTCCACCCACGTCAAAAATCCCAATTTTCCCTGAAAATCCAACCCCAAATAACTTCGGCCCACAAAGAGCAAGAAAACCCCCTTCATCGAAATGAACTGACTAATCCCGGCTCCCGCCCCGCGTTCGGCCGTCTCCGCTTATCACAAACCACGATCCTGCACCCGCCACTCGATCCTCGGAGTTGTGTGGAGATCACGGTCACCTTAGTCATCTTTGACCAAGGCTACCTTTCCCTACCACCGCCACCGTTCCCCCTTTTGTCAAACGCACTTTTTTCAAATTCCCCGAAAGAACGTTTGAATTAACTCACGTTTACAAGACTACAATCAAATGTCATTTTTTGGTGGAGCCGAGTGCTCAGTTGGCGGAAACGCCGTAGCACAACTTAACAAGCACACACAGCAGGACAGATCGCTCCAAAGACAGGCCCAGACGCCTGTATTGGCAAACCAGTCCTTCCGGTCCGACAAAATGGCCAATCCCAACGACATGGAGCAGTTTGCGGCCACAACGCCGTTTCTGTTTCAGCCCATGCGCCACGAGCTCAACCGAATCCAAAACCCGCCAGCAGCATGGGCCTCGGACTTCCAGGGGCTGCTGCAAAACATGGACGCCAAAATGGGTCCTTCCATTGGCCCGAGCGCCGTCCTGAGAGCGCCACAGGCGTCTGGATGGGCCAGCGAGTTCCAGGGCCCGCAAGCACAGACACAATCACAACCACAGGCGCATGCGGCCGGGCCTGGGTTCCAGGTGGGGCTCGCGCGTCCCATGATGGGCTACCGCCCCATGGGAAACGGCATGGCTATGGTGGACCGCAGTGCCCAGCGCGAGGCAGCAGTGGAGGCACAAGAGCCGCAGCAGGCGGACTGGGATGACCAGTTCAAGGAGATCGAGGAGCTCAGCAGCCAGACCAAGGAGAAGATGGACGAGGAGATTGTGGTGGACGACAAGTACAACGCTACGTTCGAGGAAGTATGGGACCTGTTGAACCTGGATGCGGTTGAAAACGATTTCATTAGCCAGCAGTACGAGGACTTCAAGCGGACGCAGACCGAGGTACACCCGGCCGATGTCCAGCAGTGGGAAAAGGACTTTGCCCTCTACGCGTCGAACCGTGCGCATTTTGGTGACTACAAGTTCGAGGCGGCGGAGAGCAACCAGTTCATGGAGTTGCCCGCGGACCAGGACGCATACCAGATTGGGCTCCAGTTGATGGAGAACGGCGCACGGTTGTCGGAGGCGGCGTTGGCGTTCGAGGCCGCGATCCACAAGGACGCCAACCACGTGGACGCATGGCTCAAGCTCGGCGAGGTGCAGACGCAGAACGAGAAGGAGATCGCGGGCATCACCGCGTTGGAAAAGTGCTTGGAGTTGCACCCGGAGAACTCCGAGGCGTTGATGACGTTGGCCATTTCCTACATCAACGAGGGCTACGACAATGCCGCGTTCGCCACGTTGGAGCGGTGGATCTCCACCAAGTACCCGCAGGTGGCGGAGCGGGCGCGTGCCACCAACCCGGCCATCACCGACGAGGACCGGTTCACGTTGCACAAGCGTGTCACCGAGTTGTTCATCCAGGCGGCGCAATTGTCTCCTGACCAGGCGAACATGGACCCGGACGTGCAGATGGGGCTCGGGGTGTTGTTCTACGCCAACGAGGACTTTGACAAGACCATCGATTGCTTCAAGGCGGCGTTGAGCATCAAGCCCAACGACGCAGTGGTGTGGAACCGTCTCGGTGCGTCTTTGGCCAACCTGAACCGCCCGGAGGAGGCGGTCACGGCTTACTTCAAGGCGTTGGAGCTCAAGCCCACGTTTGTGCGGGCCCGCTACAACTTGGGAGTGTCGTGCATTAATATCGGCTGCTATAAGGAGGCGGCGGAGCACTTGCTTAGCGGGTTGGCGATGCACCAGGTGGAGGGCCAGGAGACGGGGCTTAGCCACAACCAGTCGCTGTCGTTGCTAGAGACGTTGAAGCGCGCGTTCATAGCGATGGACCGGCGGGATCTTCTCGAGGTGGTCAAGCCGGGCATGGAGTTGGACCAGTTCCGCGGCGAGTTTACTTTTTGAGTAGATAATGTGAGTGAGTATCAAGTGGTGTAGCGTTACTAGCATTATGAGGATGGGAAGGGGATAGTCGGTCATCAGGTGTTACCACTATCAATTTACTAGTACAGTACTGGTACTTAGTGATAGGGCTAGAGATAGGGCTAGAGATAGGGCTAGAGATAGGGCTAGAGATAGGGCTAGAGATAGGACGAGTGATAGGACTAGTAGGACTAGTTTTCGGATTAGTTTTAGGATTATTCTTAACATCAGTATTACATTTTGCTACATTCCACTAGTATTAGGATGGAAAAGAACAATATGAGTGCCATTATATTGACACTCCTAGTATGATCTCAACCTCACCGATCTCCACAAGATCGCAGTCAGCCGTATGCACCTATGCGCACTGGGTTCTAATCGTCAGCATTATCACCCAATTGTCCAGTATCCACTCTCTACTGTAACCAGACATAATTTCCAGATACAAAACTGCTTCACAGAATTATCTGAAACCCCAAACCATCAATCCCTCAACCCGTGTCACAACCTGTCTAACATTTCCGCTCCAATATCACCCCACCGTTCTGACTCAGGTATGACTCAGTGCGAGAAAAAAACTGTGCCCGATAAATCAGTCGCGCGCTCTTATCTTCACCTACTACCTATGACTTTCCCCGTATTGCCGCTCGTGTCGACTGCGACCGAAGCCGCCACTTTTTCCGTAACGGGAAAGGCTTTGTTGCCGCTTGCCGATTTTGCCGTTTCCAAGCACGTTCTTGCCGGTTTCCCCAATGTCGCAGTGCACATTGATGCTACTGCTGGCGGTTCCACCGACGACATTGTTGCGTTGCTCAATGTGGGCGTGGCCCTGGTTTTCGTTTCCGAAAATCAATTCGCCGATGCTGTTTCTGCCGGATTGCCTTCGTCCCGCTTCGCCGTGGCCTCGACTTCCGAAGCTGTTCTTGCGCTGAACGCAGCGGTGGTGGTTTCCCACGAGTTGGATGCGGCTGCACTCAAAACCGTCACCGACGGCGGCAACAGAGTCGTGTATTACACCGGTGACGTCGACCAGGCCGCTGCCGAAAAGTTGGCCCAGAACTATGTGGTGGTGGTCCCAGCCGCCAAGTTGACCACTTCAGGCCACTCTTCCTCCACCGTCAACGTCGCAGATGTGTTTGTGTCCACGCTCACCACCGACCGCGCAGATGGACTCTACACTACGTTGATCACTACGCCCGGACCCAGCAATACCGCATTGGGGGTGGTGTACTCTTCCGATGCCTCCATCAAGGCCGCTATTGCCGAAGGAGAGGGCGTGTACCAGTCACGCAAGCGCCCACACGAGTTGTGGTACAAGGGCAAGACGTCGGGCGCCACGCAAAAGCTCGTGAAGGTGGAGCGCGACTGCGACAGCGACTTGGTCAAGTTTGTGGTGGAACCCCGCAGTGGCTACGGCTTCTGCCACTTGGCGGACAACTTCACGTGCTTTGGCGACGGCCAGTTGCGCGAGTCGGCCGAGTCGTACGGCACGGGATTGGCCCGTTTGGACGCCACGTTGGCTCAGAGAGCGCAGCTGGCACCCGAGGGTCTGTACACCAAGCGGTTGTTCTCTGACGACAAGCTTTTGGTGGCGAAGATGCGCGAGGAGTTGGACGAGTTGATCGAGGCGGGCCAGAGCGGAGACCGCGCGGAGGTGGCATGGGAGGCCGCGGACTTGTTGTACTTTGCGTTGGCGTACTGCGTCAAGAGCGGAGTGCGGTTGGCGGACGTGGAGCGCAACTTGGACATCAAGAGCCTTAAAGTGTCACGCCGGAAGGGCGACGCGAAGCCCCAGTATGTGGAGGCGGCCAAAGAGGACAACAAGGAGGAGACCAAGCCCGAAAAGTCTTTGGACACGTACCAGATGGAGGTGATCCGCGCCGACGCCGCCCACACCGCCGACATTGCCCGTGCCCTCACCAGACCGGTGCAGAGCACCGCCGACATCATGAAGTTGGTGCTCCCCATCGTGCAGCAGGTCAAGAAGGATGGCGATGCCGCGTTGCTTGAGCTTACAGCCAAGTTCGACGGCGTCAAGTTGGAGAGCCCCGTGCTCGAGGCGCCATTCCCACCAGAGTGGATGGACATTTCTGCCGACATGAAGGAGGCCATCGATCTCTCCATGGCCAACATCGAGAAGTTCCACCGTGCCCAGATGCCGGCGGAAGAGGTGATGACCGTGGAAACGTCACCGGGCGTGTTCTGCTCGCGTTTCGCCAAGCCAATCGAGAACGTCGGTTTGTACGTTCCTGGCGGTACTGCAGTGTTGCCCTCCACTGCCATGATGTTGGGTGTCCCTGCCAAGGTGGCGGGATGCAAGAACATCATCCTTGCGTCACCTCCCGCACGCGACACCGGCAGATTGACGCCGGAGGTGGTTTACGTGGCCCACAAGTTGGGTGCGCGTAAGATCGTGATGGCGGGCGGTGCCCAGGCCGTCACAGCCATGGCGTACGGCACCAAGTCGGTGTTGAAGTGTGACAAGATCTTGGGTCCGGGAAACCAGTTTGTCACCGCGGCCAAGATGTACGTGCAGAACGATACCCAGGCGTTGTGTTCCATTGACATGCCTGCCGGTCCATCGGAGGTGTTGGTGGTGGCCGACAATCACTCGGACGCCGACTTTGTTGCCAGTGACTTGTTGTCGCAGGCAGAGCACGGTGTGGACTCGCAAGTTATTTTGATTGGTGTGGGTCTCACCGATGCGAAGCTCAAGGAGTTTGACGAGGCTGTGCGTCGCCAGGCCGACGTATTGCCACGTAAGGAGATTGTGGCCAAGTGCTTGGCCCACTCCTACACCCTCTTAGTCGACACCTACGAGGAGGCGTTCCAGTTGAGTAATGATTACGCTCCAGAGCACTTGATCTTGCAGATCGAGGACGCGGAGAAGTACGTGCCATCGCACGTTGAGAATGCCGGCTCGGTGTTTGTCGGCGCGTTGTCCCCAGAATCTTGCGGTGACTACCTGAGTGGTACCAACCACACCTTGCCCACCTACGGGTACGCCAGACAATATTCTGGTGTGAACACCGCCACATTCCAGAAATTCATTACGTCGCAGAATGTGACAGAACAAGGTTTGAAGAGTATTGGAAAGGCGGTGATGACGTTGGCGGCGGTCGAGGGTTTGGAGGCGCACCGCAACGCTGTGCAAGTTAGAATGGACAAGCTTGGGTTGCACTAAGTGCAAGATATTTATAGTGCAATAGGTACAAATAGATAAAGAACACCAGAGATAAACAACAAGGGAAGAAGGAGGAACAAAACGACACTGAAGGTTCACAAGATCATCTTAATTGTAATTGCATCTGTCCAACCATTACAAGATCATTTTAACCGTAATTGCACCTGTGCAACCATTACGAGATCATTTTAACCATAATTGCATCTGTATAATCATTACAAGTGCTCTTTGAGCTGGCCATACACCGCTTTCTCGAACCGGAGATAGCCTTCTCCACATTTTTTGTCCATGTACGGCAATACCTGGCACGCAAGAATGCCTGCAACGCCGTTTTTGAAATCAATCCAATAGAAGAGATTGGCCAACCCACTCCAGTAAATCAGACCTTGCAGCCTACCCGTAGGCAAGTCAGTGTGGTTGTAGGCACACCCAGCAAACGTGAATCCATCGGGCACGTAGTCCGGATTCTGGTTCACTGCAGTCGGGAAATTCACATTCAAGCCTTCTGGAAGGTGGTTTTGGATCGCATACTCCACCGTCTCACGGCGCAAAATGCGGTTGCCTGTATCAGGACTCACGCCATAGTTTAGCCATATGCGGAGAAACCGGAGAAAATCAGGCACTGTTCCAAAGCAGCCCTGGCCACCCATGTCGATTTGGGGCTTAAACTGGGCTGGCCAATTGGTCAGAGGATTCAACCCACCCTTCCCGCGGTAATGGAGCAGCATCATTTCTTCCGGATGGTCCATCTGGAACGTGAAGCTGGTGATTCCTGCCTTGGCAAAGATTTCCTTCTCGAGATACTGAGAGAGCTTCATGCCGGTGATGGCCTCGATCACAAAACCCGCCCAGTCGCTGGAGTGGCCGTAGATCCACTGGGTTCCCGGTTCGGCCAAGAGTGGAGTTCCGGCTGAAGTGAAGAGGTGGGGCGTGGGACTTGCTCCCGAAGTTCCAAGCCGTTTTTGGAGCGCCAAGTACCGCGGATCAGTGAACATATAGGCGAAGCTGGCGGTGTGTAGGAGCAAGTGGCGTACCGTGACGTCGGTTTTGGGTTTGCGGAGTGGCTTGGTGAATTGGCCCGTCTCAAAGTCCACCAGATCCTCGTCAATCAAACCGAGATCCCCCAATGCGGGAAGATATACTTTGGCAGGACAGTCAAGATCAACACGACCATCTTCCCATAGCTTCATCATCGCCATTGATGTCATCGACTTGGTGCAGCTGAAAAATGCCACTGGGGTGTTTACCACCACCGGCCGTTGGGTGTTGAGGTCCTTAACTCCATGCGCTGCAAGATATTGGGTGGAGGACACGTTGGTCCAGCCAGCAACAACTCCGTTGACGTCTGGGATTCCCGACTTGGGGGTGACCATGTCCTTCAAAACAGCATCCATGATGAAATGTGGGGTAGAGCGATGAGTAGGCAGCGCTAGGTATTGTAGCGGGCAAGGTAGTAGATAGTAGAAGGGTAGCGAGTGAAGATAGTCCACAAAATCACAATAAAAGATTATCCGGACTTGAACAGGAAGACCCGTTTTTGTGGGGTGGGTGACTTTTCCACCAAGCTTCCGTGCGTGGATCGGCGCTAGTATCTGCCGATGCGAAATGCGGAGACCATTGTTCGCCACGTGAAAAAGGGAGCAGCAGCAGATATGCCGTATACGGGACGATAATTAATCACATTGCCGCAATCAATTGAGGTCACTTATCGATTCAACTTATTTGCATCCAACGACAGATCCTTCTTGGCGCAGTTGTTGCATGTTTATGCATGGAAGAAGTCAATGTTTCTGAGTGAGTGAGATACCGAGATAGTACGAAGTGAGAGGAAACAAAGCAGACATGGGGAGAAACGGAGAATATACGTAATGGGATATGGGATCAGCTACTGAATGGGATCCGAAGGAGCTATAGAGGAAATACTTTCGAATTTTCGGTTACGATCAAACTGCCGTCTTTTTACCGGAGAAAATGAGCAATATAACCATTAATTACTAGATCGAAATTATCCTTGGGGAACCATTGTCGAAAAGTGTATGTATAAAATATTAGGCCGATATTGAATAGTACGACACACTAAGTTGCAAAAACGTTACGAGGAGAGAACCAAGGAAATGAACATTAGTTACGGGCTGCACTAATTGAACATGACGTGGATTGTATTAGTATGGACATGAGGGGCGGGGTAGGTTCGTATAGATGGGGGTGAAATAAGTATTGTGGGTCAGTAAATGGGGAGTGGTCTATCACATCTTGGGCCCCGCAACAAAGTTGGTGCCCTGGACAATAGAAACGTCCAAGCCCTTGAGAGCTACAGAGATCATCTTCTTCTCCTCCTCGGTCTTGACCAACAGCCATGGATCCACAAATGAAGACACTTCACCGTTTTGCAAGTGCACCGGCACAGAGAAAAACTGCACGTCGCTCAAGGTTGACGCCAACCGCACACCGCCGTTATTTCCGGCCAAGTAGATGTAGGCGGAGTCGGGAACCACGGCCTTTTGGGTGGAGCTAGCCAAAGACGCCAACACATTGGAGGCAAAACGGTAGCCCGCATACGCCATTGACAATGTAGCCGAACCGGCGCCATTTTTAGCTTTCACTACCTCGTCACCGCCAAACTGAACCCGGTTGACAAATGCGGCGTAATCCGCGGCAGAAACCGACGCCAATTTCTGCTGAAGCGAACGGTCAAAGTTCACGAGCGGCACAATGGTGTCGCCCGAGTGACCGCCCACCACCGAGATCTTGCCGCGGAGAGTTTCTGGCTTTTCTCCCACCAACTGCGCCAAAAACGTCTCGGCCCGCACCGAGTCCAAGGTGGTGACACCAAACAACTTGCGGGGGTTGAACACGCCCTGCTTTTGCAACACCGCGGCCGCAATTGCCACCGTGGCATTGACCGGGTTGGAAATGATCAAAATGGCAGCCTTGGGGCACGTTTTGCCCACGGCGCTCACCAAGTCCCGCACAATCAGAGCGTTGATATTGAACAAGTCCGCGCGGGTCATTCCGGGCTTGCGGGGCACGCCTGCGGGAATCACGACAATGTCGCTGCCGGTCAACGCTGCCACAAGCGCCGAATTGTCGCCTTTAGCCGCCGGTTGGTGGCCACTGACCACGGCCGGAGTGTTGATGTGAGAAAGATCGGCCGCAACACCGTTGGCGTTGACAATGTCGTACAACGCCAAGCGCGACACCTGCGGATTGAGTTTGAGGAGTAACGAGAGAGGCTGGCCGATTCCGCCGGCGGCGCCGCAAACTGTGACTTTGACCATTTTGGTGGAACTGGGGTGACTGACTAGACAGTAGGAGTTGTAAAACAGGGAAGCAGAGAACCGGGAGCAGGACTGGAAATACAGCACTGGAACACGGGATTTGGCAAAGGGCTGCGAACGGAGTCGGAGCTGGATTTAGGCGAGACGAACAAAAACCAAGAAGTCGGGTTATGTGAAAATATCCCAGTGCAGTGGGTGCACTTTATATAGCATCACATGGTGCGCATCCTCGGGTGCAAATGGTGGGGTTGGGAGAACCGGATTGGGAAGCCGCCATTTTCTTGTGTATTTCTGGGACCACGATTCTGTGGATTGACTCCAAGGGCTTTAATGGTGTTAAAAGACCATTCCAGTTGAATGTGTGGAATTCTTGAAGCAGTTGGTTCGTTTTACGAGTGCGGATCAGAAGCCGAGACGGTCATCTGACGGAGTTGATGCAGGTATGACATAGAAGAGGGGGGAGGGAAAGGGTCGCAAAAGGGAAATAAAAAGAAAGAAGCGACACCGAACAGGCGGGAAATACAAATGCCGGGGAGTAAGCGAGAGGAAGGAGAAATGGTGAACCGAAGTTGGGAATCCAATTTGAACCACAGAGTGGAGTGCAGGGTGAAGAGTCAAACGAGTCACAGAGAAATGGAGTGCATGATACTGACAGGTATGGAAGAAATAGCGCGCGACGCCAGGATATCCGGTTATTCCTTCTCGGGCTACAATTCCTTCTCGGACAGAAAATGTTGTTATAATCTTTTGCGATACAGTTGAAAACAACTCACCTCCCTCATATCATTTTCTTTTCTTTTCGCTGTTTCATATGTCTTGTTTTCACCTCTCATGTGTCTTGTTCATGTGTCTTGTTCCTGTGTCATGTTTAAGGTCATAATCTGTTGATGGAGTCACCATACCGGTTATCGATGTGCACTCAATTTATCGTAGTACGTCTCCAATCGCTCAACACAGTGGGAGCGAGGCACTGAATTCCCACGATTCCCATTCATTTCAAATAAAGTCAACTTTTTCACTGCCGAAGCTGGCCAAACCTTCCACTGGAGAAGCTGGTAATCTGGTTCAGCCCGCGCGTTCACCACCCGCACCCGTACCTCATGCCACTACTGCTTTATCCCACTACCCAACTACTTCAACTACCAACTACCACCACAAGTGCACAATTGACATGCATTTGTCTCACTTCCTAGCTGCCTCCATATTGGTGGCGCAAGCGTGCGCCTTTGACTGTTCTGCCAAGGAGTTCCTGCGCTACAACTTCAAATCGATCGAAGGCGTTTACACCGCCGAAACCACCCGTGACACGCCGCCGTCCAAAACAACCTTATCTTGGAGTCTTGGCGTATGCAAAGACGTGGAAAAGAGTGACACGTGCCCTGAAAACTCGGAGTTGTGCGGCACCACCCGCATCCAGAACGGGGACAAGGAGATTTTGGCCGAGGCGTTGGGATTCAACAACAAGCTACAGAAATCCGTCGTGCCGTTCACCAACCGGGGCGAGGCCCACGAAATCGGTTTGTTGGTGGAATACTCCACCACCTGGGGCCCCAATATGGTTGATGCCAAAATCTGGTTTGTGTGCGACAAGAACGGCGGCGAAAAGTTCAACATTACGTCGTGGGACGGCCAAGCGTTCACGGGCGAGTTCCGCACTGGCGCCGCGTGTGCCACGCGGCACGAGCCCCGGGCGGAGGGCGAGCTGTGGGGCTGGTTTACCTGGGGCTTCATTTTTGTTGTGCTATTCTTGAGTATCTACATTGTTGGCGGCGCGTGGTTTCAGTATAGCCGCGGCAACCTGATTGACTTTGGACTGGCGTTGCGCGAGGTGTTGGAGAACTTCGTGGATCTTTTGCGGGGGTTGCCGGCGTTTGTGCGGGAAATTGTGGAGAAGGTTTCGGGCAACAGCAACCGTGGAGAGTACAGTGCTGTGTAGGGATGAAGGAGGAGCCGAGAAGATCTATCAGTATTATATTCACCTATTCACCTATTCATCTATTATTCATCTGTTGTAGCAACCTGTTGTATTAATCTGTTGCATCGATCTATCATTAATCTATTATTCATCTCTATCATATCCATCTCACATTCATCTATATATTTACATTCATCTATTCAACATGTTCAAAGTATTATTTGAATATTCTCTCCCATCCACTCTTGGGTACTAATGTAATTTGTTTCATTGTGATACCCGTCGTTCAAATATCAGTCATTGACCGTCACATTGTCATCAGTACGAACAATCTCAAGTGTCCAATACCTGAGTGGTGGATTAATTCGGTGCGATTGGTCAGAACCATTTGATTAGGTGCCGCTTCCATTTCAGTGCCAACAGCGCATCTGTCATTATCGTCATTATCGTCATAATCCTGCCTTCAAACATACAATAAAATTTCGCTATGTCCAAAATAACCATGCCGCAAGCGCTATCGACGCATATTTTACCAAGCTAGCAGTAACTTCTTGGATTATTTCCATATCACCTTGACCACAACCACCTTTCTCAAGGCGGAATCGACTTTGACCAATAAGCTCAAGACTCTCCCACCCCCTCCAATAAACCCACCTACAAGTTACGTTATCGGTCCCATGTTGCGATATATGCAAACCACTTGATGAAAGTTTATGTGATTTTGCAATCTCACCGGAATCGCTGAACTATGCGTCAGCGATGACCAATTGACCTTCTGACCCCTCGCATCAAACTATTAAGTTCAATAGGGTTAAAGGATCCCAGTCAGACCGCCCAGAGTATCATAAGCTGCACGTTTAATGGTGCTAAAGCCTATTTGGGCAACTTCAGCAGATTACTTCTGCACGATCAACGGTATCCAGTTTATGTACTACTGGCCAGGATCATCATCTGACCATTATCCCGCATGAACACATCAGCCCATATGTCGCAATGGTCACATCCTGATCCATAAGAAGAAAATCCGACGCTCACACGGAACTGAAGGTCCGTGATGGTCTGGGGAAGGTTCACCTCTCTAATTCTCTTATAAACCTTAGGAACTTTCCTAAGCTCTCAATTCACTAAGGAATACAACACCTGATAGGTTCGACTCCATCACGATCTCTCATCAATACAAGTCCAGTTATCACTATCACCTCAGCTGCCACTTCGACTCCTCGTTCAACAGCGCTTCCAGTACTCTTGAGGATACTGTCAGTGACCTCGGATCTGCTAACACTCATGCGAAGGTCCAGTCCGTTATCGTGCCCCGCTTGCGTCGTGTCCAGTATGTAGACACCATGCAGTGTGGTACTCAACATCCCAGATATCTGTGTATAGTCCATTGGCTATCTGCATCAACCATCCAACGACCGTAAACCCTACGCCCGAACAAAACGGAAAACCCGAGCCCTCGTTCCCCTTCCTTTTCTTTCCCCTTCCTCTTCCTTCCTCTCCGTCCCCTGTCCCCTCCTCTCCCTCCTCTCCCTCCTCTTCCCATGGAGGCGTGCGGCGCGCAACCGACTCCGATTCGCGAAAACGACCTTCTTCCATTACTCCACTACTCCCACCCTCCACACTCCCACTCCTCCACCATGCCCACAGTTGTCGAGCGCATCCGCGCGCTCCAGCCCGGCGAGCAGTTTTGCCTGTTCGAGTTCTTCCCCCCCAAAACCGACGCCGGCTTCCGCAACCTCCTCGCGCGGCTCCACCGTATGATGGCGCTTAACCCTCTTTTCGTGACCGTCACCTGGGGCGCGGGCGGCAGCACAGCAGAAAAGTCGTTGGACCTTGCCGCCACGTGCCAGAAGGAGTTGGGCGTGCCCACCGTGCTCCACTTGACCTGCACCAACACCAACAAGGAGGTGATTGACCACGCGCTTGCCAAGGCCAAGGCCGCGGGCATCCGCAACATTTTGGCGCTTCGGGGCGACCCGCCGCGCACCAAGGAGTACTGGACGCCCAACTGCAGCTTCCACACCGCGGTGGATTTGGTGCGGTACATCCGCGCGCAGCACGGCGACTTTTTCTGCGTGGGCGTCGCGGGGTACCCCGAGGGCCACGTTGACGGCGCGGACGGCGCGGGCCAGGACCCGGCGCGCGACCTCCCGTACTTGGAGGCCAAGGTGGCCGCGGGCGCCGACTTCATCATCACGCAGTTGTTTTTCGACGTGGACAAGTTTGTCGCGTACGAGGCCATGCTCCGCGCGTCGCCGGTTTTGCAGCACACGGTGCTCATCCCCGGGTTGATGCCCGTCACCACCTACAAGGTGTTCTCGCGCGCCACCAAGTTGTCGCACGCGTGCGTGCCGCCCGCGGTGGCCGCGCGCATCGACGCGGCCGCGGCCGACGACGACGCGGTCAAGCGCATCGGCGTGGAGGTGTTGAGCGACATTGTCGCCCAGGTCTCCGCCCGCACCGACGGCCGCGTGCGCGGCTTCCACTTCTACACCCTCAACTTGGAGAAGGCGGTGGCGTCCATCGTGGACACGTGCCCCCAGTTGACGGGCGCGCCCGCGCCCGCGCGCCACGAGGACCCGTTCGCGTCCGACCTGGACGACGACGCGGCGCCGCGGCCCGCGCAACTGCCACAGCCCGCCAGACGGCGCCCGCTGGAGCTGGATGTGACCCGGCTCTTGGTCAACATCTCCAAGGGCCGCGGCGGCATCGACGCCACGTGGGACGACTTCCCCAACGGCCGCTTTGGCGACGCCAACTCGCCCGCGTACGGCGAGATCGACGGCTACGGGCCCAGCTTGAAGCTCGAGCCGCATGAGGCGGTGGCGGCGTGGGGCATGCCTGTGTGCGCGCGCGACGTGGCCCAGGTGTTCGTGCGCTACTTGCTGGGCCAGATCCCGGTGTTGCCGTGGGTGCTGACGGAGTTGCTGCCGGAAACGGCGGTGATCCAGGAACAGCTCTTTGAGTTGAACACCCGCGGCTTCTTCACGTTGGCGTCGCAGCCCGCGGTCGACAACTGCCCTTCCACCGACCTGATCTTCGGCTGGGGCCCGCGCAACGGCCGCATCTTCCAGAAGCTGTTTGTGGAGTTCTTCGTGCCCAAGGCCGAGTGGCACGACTCGCTCTTACCCCGGTTGCGCCCGCACACCGCCAACCACACCATCACCTACTTCTGCGGCGACGCCACCGGCGCCATCACCTCCAACTTGCCCAAGTCGGGGCACCGCACCGCGGTCACGTGGGGCGTGTTCCCGTCCAAGGAGGTGTTGCAGCCGACCGTGATCGACTACCAGTCGTTCCGCGCGTGGAACGAGGAGGCGTTTGTGTTGTGGCTCGAGTGGGCCCGCTGCTACAAGTTGGACTCGCCGCTGTACCGCTTGTTGAATTCTATCTACAATGACTACTACTTGGTCAGCATGGTGCACAGCAACTTCATGGACGAGAATGGCTTGTGGTCAGCCATCCTTGGCGACTGACTGCAGTCCAGGTGGAAGTTGTGATGGTCCCTTCCCGCCGAGGTCGCGCTGGCTCACTTCTCCATGATCTGGATGTACTTCTTCACCACCCCGTCGTTGAGCTGCTTGGCTACTCCGGCCGTCACGTCGACCCCCAAATACAGACACTGGTGCCGCTTGAGCATCACCATTCCTTCACACACTGTAGTGCCCTTTTGAAGCACCAACCGCCCGCCCAACGGCACCGGCAACGGGTTGGGGGTGCTTTTCTCCCGCGGATGGAGAAATGCAAGTTCCTCTGCCTCGAACCCGTAGAAATGGTGCCCTTGCGCGTCTTCGAGAAGAAGCTTGTAAGTTCCGGCGGAATTGCTTTTGCGTGGTTCCTGCTCGGTGGCATCCAAGTCAATGCCATAGATCACCGGTCGGCCCACGTGTTCCATGCGTTCAAACGGCGCTGTATTGGGGTTGTCGTAGTATTTCCACTCCTCGAGGGTTTTCTCTCGCGATTCTGCCACGTTGACAATGTGGAGAATGTGACATGACACTGGGTGGGGAAGCGTCGTTTCCTCGATGCTGATATAGTCGGCCACGTCGAAGGACATGGGAATGGATGAGAATGAATGGAATGCAAGCAAATTAACGGAATAGAAACGACGGGAAGTGTGGTGGGAATGGATAAGAATATTGGGGGAGAGGTGAAGCGTGTGGTTGATAACTGGGCCCAAATATGCAGTGCCAAAGAAGTGAAGGTGTGGCTTTGGATTGGATTTCGATTGGATTTCGAGTGGATTACGATTGGATTACGATTGGATTACGATTGGATTACGATTGGATTTCGATCGGGGTTCGTTCGTATTGTTATTTGATTGGATCTTTGCTCGCTTTTGATTCAATAAGCTCCAAACAGTACCGTTTTCGGAGGATGCGATTGATGTATGTAGTTTGCATCTACTCTTGTGCGATTGATGCTTGTTACCCCAGAACACAGGACATTACTACAGTTTCTGGTAATACTGACCCCCGGGCAACTGGCAACCGAAACCCGGCTTATTAGTTAACCCCGTGGCAAAACTTTTGCAATGTCGCTTTTTGTTGCAGATGACGAAGACTACTGGGATGAGCCAACGGAACA
Source organism: Clavispora fructus (assembly GCA_003707795.2). Taxonomy (NCBI): domain Eukaryota; kingdom Fungi; phylum Ascomycota; class Pichiomycetes; order Serinales; family Metschnikowiaceae; genus Clavispora; species Clavispora fructus. Next base: position 109,606 of record PPLK02000027.1, read on the forward strand.
GGACAGGGTCCCCGCTGAGCCCCAACTACGAAACGAGACAACGTCCATACAGTCTTGTGCCACCGGCCCCGAGAATCCAGTGAGTGGTATCGAGGCCAATGCAGCGGCATATCGCCCGATCACTACTGGCGGGACCACGCTACCTACCGATTCAACCGACCAGGGATCAAACGAAACGATTCCCGTGGTATTCACCGACGAGGAACCGCCCGTTTATGCGGCGCGGGAAGTGTGGTGCAATCTTCCGCTCCATTTCTACCGAGAGATTGCCGAAACGCTTCTTGCCAAAGACGGACTTCTAGTGCTTGGGCACGGGCTCGGGCACGAAATGATCACCGCCAATGTGTTGCACGCGTTGAGCACGCCCCGGCTCCTGCTTGGCGGAACGAAAAAGCGCACGTTGGTGATGGTTTTGGGGGCGCGGGACGACGAGATTGTGACATTGAACGACGTCTTGGGAGAGTTGCGGTGGATGGACGAGGCACGGGAGCTCCAGCGAGACAATGAGAGGGAGGGGAGGGAGAGAGACAACGAAAGGGAGGGGAGAGAGAGAGACAATGAGAGGGAGGGGAGAGAGAGAGACAACGAAAGGGAGAGGGACAAGCAGAATGAGGACAGAACCGATGACGGGTTGGAGCCGGTGCTCCGTGCGGTTTCGGCGGCCGACATGGCCAACCCCACCAAGCGGCGCCGGGTATATGCCCAGGGCGGTGTTCTCGCGATCTCCGCCCGAGTGCTTGTGGTGGATCTTCTCTCTGGACTCGTGGCGCCCGGCGATATCACCGGCATGGTGGTGCTACACGCCGAGCGGGTGCGCGAGACGCTGTCGGAGGCGTTCATCATCAACCTCTACCGTGACGGCAACCGGTGGGGCTTTGTCAAGGCGGTGCTGGACACGCCGGAGGCGTTCACCGGGTTCACGCCGCTCGCGCTGCGGCTCAAGGTGCTCCGGCTCGCCAACGTGTTTCTCTGGCCGCGGTTCCACGTGGCGGTGCTGCAGTCGCTCGTCAAGGGCAGCACCAGCGCCAGCGGCACCGTGACTGAGGTGAAGGTGCGGCTCTCGCGCAAAATGGCCCAGATCCAGCAGGCGATCCTCGCGTGTCTCGGCGCGTGTCTCGGCGAGTTGCGGCGGCACAACCCAACGCTCGACAGCGAGTACTGGCAGATGGACAACGTGCACGACGGCGACTTTGTGGGGCGGGTGCGGCGCACGCTCGAGCCGCAGTGGCACCGCATTCTGTGGACGCTGAAGCAGTTGGTGCATGACGTGGGGGCGTTGAAGGAGTTGCTCGTGGCGCTCGTGGCCGAGGACCTGGTGGCGTTCTACCAGCGGGTGCAGGGCATCGTGGACGCCAACGTGCGCACGCCGGGCGCGGGAACGATGGGGGCGACGTACCTGAGCCCGTGGCTCATGATGGACGAGGCGACCACGATCATGGCGCACGCCAAAGCGCGGGCGTTGGGGCGGGTGACGGTGCAGCAGCGGCATGTTGATGTGGAGGCGGAGAGGGGCGGAGAAGAAGGCGGAGAAGAAGGCGGACAGGCAGGCGGACAGGCAGGCGGACAGGCAGGCGGAGAAGAAAGCGATACCTTCTCCTTCACAGAGGTCTACTCCCTCGAGGAACTCCCCAAGTGGGAGCAGTTGGCCATGGTGGTGGACGACGTGATGCACGAGCGGTCGGTCGCGCCGCTGCGCAACGAGGGCCCCGTGCTCATCATGTGTGCTTCGGCCTCCACCGCGCAGCAGCTCGCGGCGGTGTTACAGGCGGCGCGCAAACACGAAAACTCGGGCCGCCGCACCTTCTCGTGCCGCCGATACATGGTGGCGCGGCTCAGAGACTACTTGCAGTGGAAAGAGGTCACGCTGTTGACCCGCACCCTTGCGGCCCAGCTTGACACCGACCCCGATGCCGACGATGCCAAGCTTCACATCTCCAAGACCTTCACCCGCGCCAGCGATGCGCCCACCACCAAGCGCCGCCGCACCCGCGGGGCGCTGGCTGTTGCCAGTGTGGCGAGACTCCATGCCGGCAGTGATTTCGAGCGCACGGCTGGCGCCGTGGACTTGGACGCGGCCATTGTGCTGCGCGTGGAGGCCGAGTTGGTGAAGCTGGAGCTGGAGGCCGAGGCCGAGGAAGAAGCCGAAGAAGAAACCCTCTTTGTCGACCAGGAAGTCCACGCCGACCGCATCGACTTGATGCACGTGGAGAAGTTCAGCCAGGTGGTGATCGGGGTCTACGATGACCGCATCAACGAGGCGCTTCTCCAGGAGGTGGCGCCGTCGTACATCGTGATGTACGAGCCCGATCTCTCGTTCATCCGCCGCGTGGAGATTTTCCAGGCGCTCAACCCCGCCTGCCCTGCCAAGGTGTTCTTTATGTACTACGGCACGTCGGTGGAGGAGCAGACCCACCTTCTCTCCATCCGCAAGGAAAAGCAGGCGTTCACACGGCTCATCAAGGAAAAGGCTGCGTTGGGCAAACACTTTGTCACGGAGGCAGACAACTTCCGGTTCCGCGTGCGCAAGCCCCAAGTGGCCAACACCCGTATTGCCGGCGGCGCCACTTTCCGTACCGAAGTGGACGAGATGCAAGTGGTGGTGGACACTCGTGAGTTCCGGTCGTCGTTGCCCAACTTGCTCTATCGCGCAGGCATCAAGGTGATTCCGTGCATGATCACGGTGGGCGACTATATCCTTTCGCCCACGCTCTGTGTGGAGAGAAAAGCCATTCCTGACTTGATCTCCAGTTTCAAGAGCGGCCGGTTGTACCTGCAATGCGAACAGATGTTCCGCCACTACGAGTCGCCAGTGCTCCTCATTGAGTTTGACGAGTCCAAGTCGTTCTCTTTCGAACCGTTTGCCGAGTTCAAGCCGCGCACACTGAGGGCCACCAACCCGTTGTCGGCGAAGATACTGAAGCAGGAGATCCAGCTGAAAATCACCGAGTTGCTCATGTCATTCCCCAAACTCAAAATCATCTGGTCGTCGTCGCCCTACGAAACCGCGCAGATCTTCCTCGAACTCAAGGCATCCCAGGAGGAGCCGGATATCGAAGAGGCGCTTTCCAAGGGCGTGAACCCCACCATCACCACCAGCGAGGGCCCACCAATGATCAACGATGACGTGGTGGATCTCTTGCAGACCATTCCGGGCATTAACAATGTGAACTATGCGACAGTGATCCAGAGGGTGCGCAACATGTCCGAGCTTGTGTGTTTGAGCCGGGAGAAGTTTATTGAGATGTTGGGCGAGGAGAACGGAAACAAGGCGTACACCTTCATAAACCACAAGGTTTCTTAGTTGGCTCGTCCGGTTAGGGGTTGAGCACAAGGGCGCCTTACGATTCCATCTAGACAATGATTCCAGACGTACGTCTGCTGATGAATGAGTTGGCACGAAACTCCACGCCAGAAAGCATGCAAATTTAGCTGGTAAACTGCAAGGGCCAAACTGGAGCTGATTTGAACGCATCAGAATAGATTACATAAAAATCGGATACAGAATAGAGTAAATACATGGAAAAAAGAGATGAAAATGGTGGAGACCAAAGACGGAATAGTACAACTGATTCCAATACAGTAGGCCGCCCGGAAAACGCGCGCGGAACCCGCCCACTGGGGCGCCATTTGCCCACTTTTTGGTTTTCCGCGCGACCTGCGCCCCGCGAGGCCCTTACCCCGTTGTTTACATGCGCGCCCCGCAGGAGCGGAAGAGTCCAATGTGGCTCACCTCGATCAGGCTCGGCGCGATCTGGATATATTGCTACTCCACCGAATTCCATGGGTTCCCGATATAGAGCCGCCAGTGGCCCTAGATTTCCCCACGAAGGACAAAACGGTGCAATTGGCGTCGTTCCTCAAAGCCGCTACCGTTATCTTGAGTTCAAACACCTCTATTTTCGCATCCAACTGCTCTTGAACCAGAAGGTGGTCCTCAGCTTGAAATACGAGCAGTTGAAAACACCCGAGATCCGCATATCTCTCATTCGCCCGCTCTTGCTGCAAATCACCCAGATCAGCAACTTGAAGCGGCTTCACCGCCTCTTCCAACCCACACTGCACGACATCCACCAAACCCCGCAATTTGCACCTTTGGGGTACGCAATGGGAGCGGTAGAGGCGGGAGAAACCTCCATTTCCACCAACGTGGTGTACGTGCTTCTACTTCTCCGGTATGAGTACCAGATCCAAATGGAAAACAATTTGGTGATGTATGACTTGCTTGCTACCAAGGCCAATATATGCGAGCTTTTGGCCATCCGCATGCTCCGAGAATACCGATCTTCCGACAGGATCACGTTGCTCTTTCTCAACCCGATGCGGCTACAAGCCCATCCGGAACAGGGCGAGCAGTATGAACTCTTGAAGAACACCAAGCACCTCGACTGTTTCAACACGCTCGAGCTTTCGATTTTGGCCAAGGCGAAGAAGTTTTTATCGCAGCCGGTGGTGATCCAGATCCTCGACCGCATTTACAATGGCGAGCTTATAATCAAGGAGCAGCAGTATGCCAAAACAGACGAGGATTTGTTGACCAACCTTCTTATTTCTCGCAACCCCGAGGAGCAAGAACGCCGCCGGTCGGTTTCTTCCGAGTTCAACCAGGCAGAGAAGAATGTGGTTAACTACAAGTTCAACCGTATTTCCATGAAGAAGGTTCTTGTGCGGTCGCAGGTGGTCCCCAAGTACCAGTCAGTGGTGATCAACCTCAAGTACGGAATGCTCACGCTTCTCTTCCTTATTTTGGTGCTTCGTCATAAGCAATCGAAATTCGGGATTGGCAGCACACCGGTTGAAAAGCTCATCGCCGTGATGTTCTGGATGCTTGCTCTCAGCTTCAACTTCGACAACATCGTGAAGCTCAGCCACATTGAGTTCAAGTTTCTCAAGAAGATCATCTGGACCTACTTTGATCTTCTCATTGTGTTGCTCATCGACATTTCGTTTGTACTCCGGATTCTTTTGCAGTTGGACAAGATTACCGTGTCCACGTACTACAGCGTGTTTTCGCTCATTTCCATCTTGCTCTTTCCCCGCATGCTTTCAGTGTTCAACAACTACGAGTTCTTCAGCATGATGATCGTGTCGTTCAAGAAAATGTCGTGGAACATGATCGCCATGTTCTGCCTCTTCATTTCGTTGATCTTTGGGTTTTTCCTTTGTTTCATCACCATCACCATCGACTTGTCCACATACGAGGTGGCGTTCAGCATGCTCAAGCTCTTTTTCGGGTTCACACCCGCGGTGTGGGACCACTGGGACAGCTACAACAACTTGGGGCGGGCCATCCAGTTGGCGTACCTTTTCCTTATCCAGTTTATCGTTGCCACGATTCTTGCAATTGTGCTCGGCAATGTGTTTGCGAAGGTGAACCAGACGAACAAGGAGGAGTTCGAGTACCTCAAAACCACCAACTTGATCATCTACTTGAAGTGGGGCCACTTGCATTGGTCGCAGGGGTCGCAGTCGGTGGTGCTCCGGATGGTGAACTACGTGGTGAACATATTCAAGATGCCACTTATTTTGCTCATCTACGTTTACGAGCTTATCATCAAGGACGCGCGCCAGCTCCAGCGCAGGCAGCAGACCGGCTTGAAGAACTTCACGTTTCTTACGCGCGACGACGATATGTACACCGACCCCGATATGATGGCGGCGCACCAGCAGGACGACGACTCAGACGTGAGCACCTACATGTTGCGGGCGGTGTCCAACCGGCTAGTGCCGCATGCGTCCGCCAATACCTTGAGCGGGTTCCGCGCGGGGCTGGTGGAGCTGGCGTTCTACGACGACTACTTGAGGCGGGCGGGCGAGACCGCGGGCGGGACGAGCGCGAAACGGGCGGCGCGGCGGAAAACCCGGGCGGCGCGGCCGTTGCGCGCGCAGGTGATGGCCAAATTGCGCGAGGTGGAGGACTTGGTTGGCGCGGAGTCGACCGAGGAGTCGAGCGCGGACGATGCCATGTAGGGATTAATTACCGTATCGGGGCAAAACGTCCGGCCAATAGCCGGGCGTGGATTGGCAATAGAACGAGCCCGTCAAAAGCGGGGGCAAGTAGCACAATACAGCGTAAATCGGCGCCGAACACGTAGCCCGAGCCATTCCCACCGGGCGGACCGCCCTTCAGCTGCAATCACCAGCCCCAGGCGTAAGTGGATATGGTGGGTGAATGTCCGGGCCAGGCTCTGCACAGGCCCTGCATAGGCCCAGTCCAGGCTCTGCACGCCCCGCCCAGGCTCTAAATGCCCCGTCACCGCTCACCAAATTGCATCACGGCAGAAGGCGCAAAAAAGATAAACCGGCCGCAGAACTGCCCGCCACCGTGCCGGGAAGTCCGTGTTTTCACCACAACGAAAATTCCACTCCGCTGCACCCACAATGGCACCGGGGCCTCGGCGGCCTGCATAGATGACAAATGTAGCGCTTCCCATTTGAGGAAAAGCCAACCACTGGCCGCGCACCCGAAGCCTTTTCCGTCAACGGTCAAGAGGCACATCGCACAACAAAAGCAATAAATACTCCGGTCACCGACGCAAATCCACCCGCATCGTGCCATTTTCTTCACGTTTGCATTGTCCATTTCCACTTCGCCCCCACCTTAGACCCTCTTCTCCCCCGCGGTTTTCCCGTTCATATCGCCGCATCTCGTTATCAGTGCCGCACCCATTTTTGAATTTTTTCCGTCTTGTCCATTCATCACCAGTTTCCTCATGCCTCACAACACCATGCCTCACATCGAAGTGCCTAACAACCACGTGCAAATCGGCGGCCGCAAACTGAAACTAGCGGTTGTACAGTCCGAACTAATCAAAGCCGGCATCGAGGCGGCGTTCCCCAACTTGGCCTGCTCCATCTTGGCCTTGAGTACCTTGGGTGACAAGGTGCAAAACAAGCCGCTCTACTCGTTTGGCGGCAAGAGCTTGTGGACCAAAGAGTTGGAGATTCTTTTGCTCGAGTCCGTGGGCGACTACCCCAAGTTGGACTTGATTGTGCATTCGTTGAAGGACATGCCCACCAACTTGCCCGACGAGTTTGAGTTGGGGTGTATCGTGGAACGAGAAGACCCCCGCGACGCGCTCGTGGTGAAACAGGGCCTCCCTTACCGCCTGCTTGCCGACTTGCCTGTGGGCGCAGTGGTGGGCACCTCGTCCATCCGCCGCCTGGCGCAACTTTTGAAAAACTACCCCCACCTCCGGTTCGAGGACATGCGGGGCAACATCGCCACGCGGTTGGCCAAGTTGGACGCGCCCGAGTCGCCGTTCACCTGCTTGATCTTGGCGTCCGCCGGCCTCTTGCGCTTGGGCCAGGGCGCCCGCATCACCGCCGCGTTGGATGCGCCCGACATGTACTACGCCGTGGGCCAGGGCGCGCTCGGCATCGAGATCCGCAAGGACGACGCGGTGATGCTACTGGTGCTCAAGAAGTTGGAGCACATGCCGTCGGCACTCCGGTGCGGCGCCGAGCGGGCCATGATGCGCATGCTCGAGGGCGGATGCTCGGTGCCGCTTGGGGTCCAGACCGAGTACAATGACCAGACACACGAGCTCTACTTCAAGGGCATCATCGTCAGTCCCGACGGACAGCAGTTTGTCGAGGCCGAACACACCAGCATCGTCACCAACAAGGCCGAGGCCGAGCAGGTGGGCGAGGCGGTGGCACGCAAGTTGACCCAGCTCGGGGGAAAGAAGATTTTGGATGCGATCAACTTTGATAAAATCAACCAGCGTCCGGTGGTGGGCGAGATTGCGCTGGCACGCGAGCCTACGGTGCAATCTGTCTGAACGGACCGGTTACGATGATTACGACACTTCTTGTTCCTCCTTGCATTTATTCTATGGGTTATTTATTCTGGACGGGTTTCCACTTCCGTGTATATATACTGGGGGCCCGGATCTAATACACAGACGTCACAGACTACGGTCGATCTGTACCCGTAACCAGTACCTAGCATAACCTTCCATAATCCACCATAAATTACCTTAACCCGTACGCTTAACCTTCCATAATCCACCATACTTCAACCCGTACCTAGCATAACCTTCCATAATCCACCATAATCACCTTAGCTCATACCTTCTGTAACCACGTAATCTACCGTAGCAAACGGTGAAGCAACGGTAAACAAACGGTAACCGACCACAAACAACAGTAAACCGTAAACAATCGTAACCACCCAATGGTTCTAACAACCCACTCAATCTACAATCACTTCGCATCGGTCGTATGCAATGGCCCCATTGTCCACCCAACCGTAGAAACTAATATTCAAAACACCTGCTGATGCAAATGCCCCACGTAAACACCAAAATAGTGGTTCCATAGTTGCAGCCGTCCCACCGGTCAAGGTGAGCTGATAATGCACCAGCAAAATCACGTGATGCCAGACTCTCCCCAACCGTGGAGGGAACCGTGGGTGGGAGTTCCAGTAGAAAATATCCCGAGATTACGGATAAAAGCCACCCCCCTTAGCTGTAGTCTCCTCTTACTATTGCCACACCCCTCCCCCTCCTCTTGGGTCGATCCGAAACTCCGCCGGTTTCCGGCGGTACCGATAAGATTATCAGGTATATAGCCATTTCCGAATCGGACCATGCTCGTTTACTCGTTCCCTGGCTATACGACTCGCATAGCAAAGGCGCTAAGAGCGACAAAAAAAAAAAAAAAAGAAAAAAACGTCAACACATCCCACCAGATAAAAACGTTCGTGTTCGCCGTTGCATTTATCGTTTCTGATAATCGCTACCTTTTCCACTCTTTTCCCCATGGATATCGTGCTTGAAATTGCTGATACCTTCTTGCTTGACAAGGCATATGCCCTGCTCTTGCCTAAGGATGGCGCCGTGGCCAACTTTGTGCAAGAAAAGTTCTACACTCTGGCGCTTAACAACTCCGCCGTCTCCACCTCGTTGAAAGTGCCGCTCCCTCTTGCTAGCGTGGGCAAATTCTTCTCCAAATTCCAAAGAAAAGATGAGATCTACGGTTTGGTGCCTCCCATCTACTTCCTGCCCTCGGAATACACCGACGCATCCTACCTCGCGAGAAGCAGCGTGATCAGAGAGGTGATCTCGCTCTTAGTCATCACTACCATCTTTGGCTGGATGTTGTACCTCATAGTGGCGTCGTTGGCGTACATCTTTGTGTTTGACAAGAAGATTTTCAACCACCCCAGATACTTGAAGAACCAGGTGTCGTTGGAGCTCAAGTTGGCATTGTCGGCCATTCCCGTGATGGTGATGCTCACCGTGCCGTTCTTCGTGTTGGAGTTACACGGCTTCTCCAAATTGTACCTTCAGGTGAATCAATCCACCGGTGGATGGAAGTCGATTATGTTGCAATTCCCCTGCTTTATTTTGTTCACGGATTGCGGCATCTACTTCCTCCACCGCTGGTTGCACTGGCCCTCGGTGTACAAACTCTTGCACAAGCCCCACCACAAGTGGATTGTTTGCACTCCGTTTGCGTCCCACGCGTTCCACCCGATGGATGGCTACATCCAGTCGTTGCCTTACCACATCTACCCGCTTCTCTTTCCCTTGAACAAGGTCTCGTACTTGTTGTTGTTCACGTTCGTCAACTTCTGGACCGTGATGATCCACGATGGTTACTACGTGTCGAACGACCCTGTGGTCAACGGTACTGCGTGCCACACAGTGCACCACTTGTACTTCAACTACAACTACGGCCAGTTCACCACGTTGTGGGACAGATTGGGCAGATCCTACAGAAGACCCGAGGACACCTTTTTTGCCAAGAATTGCACTAAGGTTGACGAGAAGAAGGAGTGGGATAGCCAGACAAGACAGATGGAGGTCATCAGAGGCGAGCTCGAGGGTAAGAACGATGACAGAGTGTACAACTAATAGGTACACTACGATGATTTTATGACTCGACTGGGTTTTGGTGCCTGGGGCATCTCACGCTCGACACTTGGTCCTGAGCACTAGGCTAGCTATGGATGCAATACATGTATTGGATAATGAGTGTAGAAACTGGGATACGCAAGATGTGCGATATTGACTAAGGATACTCGGTTGAAGCCGAGGAAAACTCTGTTTTATTCAAAGAATTTCACTGTTACTGGACTGGATATTCAATGTAGGCACGTCGCACACCATCACCATGCTTGGCAAAACTCCAACCGAAAGACAACAAAAATACGAAAATACAAAAAAACAACAAAAAAAAACAACAAAAAAACAAATACAGACACAAAAAGAATATCTAATCCTCTCGGTTCATTCCTCTCAAGGTTAGCCTTATTCTGCTTCTGTCCGGTGACTAACGTGTCACACCCGTGCCTCCTCATACCGATACCGATAACCTGATGCAGTACCCAAGACTCCAACTCCACTACCCCATCACCACTCTACAGAAAAGAAGCGTATGCAACTACCACAGCCCACAATCATGGCACTGAGCCTGATTCTCACCATTGGCCCATATCGCCAGCGCAAAGATATGAGCCGACAACTGGTGCTACTGAAGTACCTGATTCTTGGCTACATTGCAGCGGGTACGTACGGAAAAGTGTACAAGGCTCGCCTGAAACAAATCACAAAAGCAGAAACCGAAGACGATATGGCTGTTGATGTGGCCGAAAGTGCTCGTGCCGAAAACGAGGAAGATGTGCCGTTTTACGCCATCAAAAAGTTCAAGAGTGATAATCACCTGGTGACCAAGGCGGGCGGGGCCAACGGCAACGGCCACCACCCGCACGACATCAACGGACAGGAAATCGTCCACTACACGGGCATATCGCAATCGGCCATTCGGGAAATGTCCTTGTGTCGTGAACTCAGCCACAAGAACCTCACCAAACTCATTGAGATCATCTTGGAGAACAAACTGATCTTCATGGTGTTTGAGTTTTTCGAGCACGACTTGCTCCAGATCATCCACTACCATCTGCATCCGGAAGTGAAACCTATTCAGGAGCAGACGGTGAAGCTGCTCATCTGGCAGGTGCTCAACGGCGTGACGTTTCTTCACAAAAACTGGATCTTCCACCGCGACTTGAAGCCGGCCAACATCATGGTTTCCAGCGACGGAGTGGTCAAGATCGGCGATTTGGGACTTGCCCGCAAGTTCAACAACCCGCTCCAGAGTCTTTACACCGGAGATAAGGTGGTGGTAACCATTTGGTACCGTGCGCCCGAACTCCTTCTTGGCACTCGCCACTACACCCCAGCGATCGACCTTTGGGCAGTCGGATGCATTTTGGCCGAGCTTTTGTCGTTGCGGCCCATTTTCAAGGGCGAAGAAGCGAAAATGGACATGAATAACAAGAAACAGATTCCGTTCCAGCGCAACCAGCTCCAAAAAATCTTCGAGATCTTGGGGACGCCGTCAGCTGAGCTGTGGCCCAACTTGTCCAAATACCCCGACTACTACGCATTCCAGCAGCACTTTTTACTGTCCAGCTCAACAATATACCACCCCAATCTCACGGGGTGGTATAAGAATGCCGGAGGAAAGAACAAGCAATGTTTGGCCTTGCTCCGAGAATTATTCCAAAACGATCCAAGTGCACGGATCACCGCGGACGATGCATTAGTGCACAAGTACTTCTTGGAACCACCGTCAGTGAGAGAAAATGCGTTTGAGGGTATCAATGTGCGATACCCCAAACGGCGCATTTACACTGATGACGTGGACATCACATCGCATAATGGCGTATTGAACGGGACGAAAAGACATGGTTACGAGGATGGGCTACTTCGGAAAAGGCAAAGGTAGGATTAACAAACATGAGCGATCGAGGCCAACCAGTTTGGTATCGTGGATATGTGTTTGACCTTTGTCACGGTAATAGTAAGGTATACCTATAGATGCATTGATAAAGCACGTAATTGCTTTGTAGGCGAACGATGAAACTTGTGGAAGTGCATGTTTAGGGTGACATCTCACTAATATTGTGAATATGACTATGTGCCACTTCAATATTCATGAGAAATTTCAATGACTGACGGGGAGAAACCAATCGCCCGTCAACGAGATCAATCTCTGGTAGTACCAAAAAATTAATAAATTACTACTCTGATCCAATCACCCAAATCTGCGAAATCATTCTGTTGTTTCATCGCATCTGTAACTGTCGCACCACAGTCCACAGACCAACTACACCACATTGATCTCACATCCCATTCATCCCACATCCCATTCACCCTACACCAACCTAACACCATTTTGGTTCACATTCACTCAATGTCATTGAGAATGCAATACACGCCGCCGTACCAGAAACAGAAATGCTTATACAGCGGTCCCTTCTGTGATATCTACCATGGTCAAGATTCACATAACCAGCCCTTGGCGCTCAAAGTGGTGGATCTCGACTTTGTCAAAAGGCCTCACAACTTTCGCCAGGAAATCAAGCTACTCCGACGCCTCCAACACCGTGGCATCGTTGAATACATCGATGACTATTCCGCCGGGGAAGATCACATTCTAGCGATGCCGCTTTACGCGGGAGATTTGGTCGCGGCAATGAAGAACCACATGAAAAGACGGACGCGGTTCAATTTGGCCGATCCCGGGGCCAATGCGGTGGAAGAAAGAAACGAGATTCCGGTGGATCTGTGCCGGCTCATGGTGGGGCAACTACTTGAAACCGTACAATACATCCATTCGCAAGGCGTTATTCATCGGGATTTGAAGCCGGCCAACATCATGTTTCGGCTGTGGGACGAATTGCACTCGCCCGTGATTGGAGATTTCGGGATTTCTTACGACACACGAAGTGCGAACGGGAACGAGCCTGCGAGGCAAAAGGTGACCGAAATTGGACTGGGGTACTTCCGAGCACCGGAACTCTGTTTTGGGGTCACGGATTACGACGTGGAGGTGGATTACTGGGCGTTGGGGCTTGTCATATCCTACTTGTACTCGCGCGAGGGAAAACCGGCCAATTTCTTTTCCGACGGAGGCATTGAGCGGAATCCGGAGATCAACGATCTTGTCTTGCTACAGGGGACATTCGCTGCGTTTGGAACGCCCGATGCCTTTGACAGCACCAGTGCATTGTACTGGCCACGAATGGCGGATCCGGACTGTCATTTTGGGGCACTTAACTACGCGAAACGGGAGAGGAAGGCGACTTCCGTGCTTTTGCCTCGATGTTCCGACTCGGATGTGCAGAATGTGTTTGAGAAGTTGACCCGGTATTGTGGAAGAGAATTGGAGTTGTTGGGGCCCAGAGTCAGAGAGCACTCAGACGGTACAGAATGAAGTCGCATATATTCCCCAAACCCAAACGCTTGCAACACCTCCAACATCTTCAAAGATTCAGGATCCCATGTCAATCACGGTGCTTTGACTGGCTCAACTCATCCTTCTTTAAAGATGCACACAATAGTGAGAAGGTTCACGCACCACCCAACCGCATGTCGCAGAAGTACACGTTATCCACAAGAAGCAATATTCGCACGCCCAAGTGCTAGAACACGTAGAATCCGGAACACGTAGAATCCAGCAAAGCAAAGCTAAGCTAAGCTAAACTAAGCTAAACACCAAACACCAAACGCACATAGACAGCAATAACAAACACCAGTCAAGTGCAAAAAACTACAAGTGCCCCAAACTCAACTTCTCGCCCCGCCATTGCGGTTCGGCATGACGGAAATCTGTGCGGCGCTCCCCGCGCGCCCCACATTTCGCACGCAGGTTAAAGCTGGTCCATTTGCCGGCATCACCGCAATCACTTCTACTCTTTTCTTCCAGCGTTTCGTCTTCCCGCCCCTCGCTTTCTTCCCTCTCTTCCATCTCTTCCCCATGACCGCCATCGGAAAAACCTTGGAGAAATTCGCGCCCCATCCTTCCGACCAGTGGGCGCGCGCTCTAGACTACGACTACTTGGAGCGCGAGTATGATATCCACAAGTACTATCCCCGCATGATCCGCAACTTCGACATGTCCACGCCGGAGCTCCGCGAGGAGCTCAGCACAAAGCCAATCTACGACCGTGCTGCCAAACGCAATCCGAGCGCCCATCACAAACTGGCGTCTAAACTGGCGTCCAAACTGACGTCCAAACTGACGTCCAAAGCGGCGCCCCAACCCGCGCGCCAAACGGCGCATCCACCCTCCACGATTGGCGCGCCCAGCCTCCGACTCGCGCCGCCCGTTGCACAAAACCGCGCGCCGCGCCCGTCGGTCGCGCCTGCCCCCCCGGTCGCGCCGCTTCCCCGCACCAGCATTTCCACCCGGTTGAAGGGAATGATCAAGCCGCGCCTCAACCTGTTGCAACGTACCCGGCTGTTTGATCAAACCCAAGCCACTATGACTTCGGACCGCGCTCGGCCCCACGAGACCGGCCGCCGCCTGAGTGTTCCTACAAGTACGTATTTCTGTCGCGGGACCTTCCACGTCTCATGCCTCCATTGCCAATCCGTCATTTTCCGTCATTTTCATTTTCCTTTCACTCTCATTCTATTCTATCCTGGTTCTCATCTTCACCAATTCATTCACTCTCATTCACTCTCATTCTCCCTCCTCTCATTACCTCCTGCATCCTTCTCGCTGTCTGGCGTGCCCCAGATCTTCCGGTTCTCCACCCAATGCGGGGACGCCCTGCCTGCAGTACACAATATTGTGTGGGGACTCGCCATTTCCGCCGCCTGGGTCTCGTTGTCAGCGCCCGGGACGCCCCTCCCCCTCCAATCACGGCAAATGTCGCAGAGTTACCGTCGAAGCCTTCCCCAGTATGCCGGTCCCCCGCTCCCCACTGGAGCATAGCGACATTTCCCCACACGTGATGGCTCCGCATGTCGTGCGCGCCCAAGAACGCGGCGTGACCCAGTGTTACTAAAGCAAAGAATGGAGAGATCACTTTTCCTCTGACCACAACTTCTCCGCCGCAACGCATATCTGCCGTGATCTGTTGATAAATCCGCCTGATCCACTCCGTTTATCGCACCCTTGCCTATATTTCCCATCAGCTGCGCCATTGACCCTGCTGCCGGTGCTCTCTTTGTTTTTCTCCCACTTCTTCCCCCACTCTCTTGCATAGTGGCCGTGGTTCTTGTTTCCCAGCCAAAGTGACGTCTCTCTTTCGCCTCTGTCCCTCTCTAGTGTCCCCGGCAAACTGTTTCCCTCCATCCTACTAACATGTCCAAAATAGATATTATCACCGAATCGGTCAATAACGGCCACACGGGCCAACTCGAGTCGATCCAATACACCCAGTCGCAGATGGTGGGCCACGGCTCGTTTGGCGTGGTGTTCCAGACGCAAATCTTGCCGTCCAATGAAATCGCCGCCATCAAGCGCGTGCTCCAGGACAAGCGCTTCAAGAACCGAGAGCTCCAGATCATGCGCTTGGTGCACCATCGCAACATTGTCGACTTGAAGTACTACTTCTACACCAACAACGAGAAGAACGAGTTGTACCTCAACTTGATCTTGGAGTTTGTCCCCGAGACGTTATACAAGGCACTGCACTACTACGTGTCCAAGCGCTTGTCCATGCCCGCATTGGAGGTGAAGTTGTACACCTACCAAATGTTCCGGGCCTTGAACTACATCCACTCACAAGGTATATGCCACCGAGATATCAAACCGCAGAACTTGTTGATCAACGCCGAAACCGGCGTGTTGAAGTTGTGCGACTTTGGTTCTGCCAAGATCTTGAACCCGACCGAGCCCAACGTGTCGTACATTTGCTCGCGCTACTACAGAGCGCCGGAGTTGATTTTCGGCGCCACCAACTACACTACCAAAATCGACGTGTGGTCCGCCGGATGTGTGATGGCAGAGTTGATTGTGGGTCAGCCGTTGTTTCCCGGTGAATCCGGTGTGGACCAGTTGGTGGAGATCATCAAGATCTTGGGCACGCCTACGCGCGAACAAATCAAGAGCATGAACCCAAACTACACCGAGTACAAGTTTCCGCAGATAAAGCCCATCCCGTTGTCCAAGATCTTCAAGAAGATGTCCAACGACTGTATCCAGTTTTTGATCAGGGTGTTGGAGTACTCACCTACCGAGAGAGTGTCGTGCATCCAGGCGTTGGCTGACCCTTACTTTGACGAGTTGAGAAAGGAGACGACCAAGCTTCCCAATTACCGCAAGTTGTTTAGTCAGCAGTTCTACAACGGTGCATCGTCGCACAACCCGAACCAGAGCAACGCCAACTACCAGTTGTTCTCGACCCAGCCGGATGCGCGGGAGCTTCCGGAGTTGTTTGACTTTGACGACCGCGAGTTGTCGGTGGATACGGGCTTGAACCGCACCTTGATCCCGGAGTTTGCGTTTGGCAGGGTGAAGATGACCCGGGGAAGTACGTTAGATGACTTTGTGCCGTTGACGATCGACGAGTTGAAGGTGACGCTAGAGTAGTGTGGAATGGCTGATGTGTAATGACTGCAATATATACCGTGTTTGAAGTGATTGTAGGAGTCATTTGTGCTGATTTGTATCCATTATTTATTGGTATGTTAACAGCTATTCCAATGGTATCTTAAGAGCTATTGGTAATGGCAGGCTGTTATTGGCCAGTTAAATGGCTTGACTGGCTCTTGTGCGTCAGTACGCCTATTCGTGTTTTTATATCCAGATTTATTCGCATTTATCCTTTTGAAGATTCAGTATCCATGTAGATTCAGTATCCATGTAGATTCATACCCAGTATTTCGACCCCGGATTTATATCCAGCATCGACATATCACTAGTACTACTAGTACTACTAGTACTACTAGTACTACCACCCTATTCTGTCATTATTTCATTGTCTACCAATACGCTTAGAGCCGAGGCTTGGTCACCTTTTTGATTGTCTGCTGCGGCGCTGTTGAAGAGCTCACCGGCTTTTTCCGAGAAAACAACTTAGTGAAGGGCAACACAAACCATTTAGCAAACCACGGCATTCCCAAAAGACTGGCGGCCAAACGCACCGGGAACAACGCCTTCACAATCACATAGGCGTACGCCCCCTCCATGATGAACTGGACCTTTTCATTCAACGAGTATTCGCCGAAATCCCAGTCGGCCATGGCCTTATCGATGACCTTGGTGCCTTTTTCCATGGCCCACGCAGGCAAATCCATTGACGCAGACATGAAGACGTCATGGTACTGGTGGAGCACATACCAGAACCCAACCAAAGGCACGATGGCGGTGAGCTCGTGGAGAATAAGGAACGCCGTCACGTGGGAAACGGGGGCGCCGATAAACCGGGTGGTGTAAGGGCGGAGAAAACGGGGAACCCGTTTCAAGATCGGGTGGGTCTTATATGTGGCGGCGAGGTCGTCTTGGGACGCGGAGTCGGGGATGTTTTTCCGAAGCAAAAAATGGGCTGGAGAGGCGCAGAAGGTACGGGAAAACGGACGAATGCCCACCCGGGGCACGGCTTGGCGGAGAAAAATCATATGAAGCCGAAAGTCAAGTGGATTGTAACGAGGAGTGCACGTGAGAGAAGTGAGAGAGGTGAGAGGTGAGAGGTGAGAGTGAGAAGAGTGAGAGTGAGAGTGAGAGTGAGAAGAGTGAGAGTGAGTGTGAGAGTGACAGGAGTGAGAGTGACTCAGAGTGAAGGGTGATTCAGAATACCCCACACATTACTTTCGAGCGTCACAAATAAAATTCAAATACCAAAAGCGTGCACGCATACCAACTCAAACGAATATTCTACTTCGTGGCTGTGCTGAGTGCCAGAATTCAAGCGAGACAGGAACCGCGCCAAACGACGTCACAATCACAAAAGCAAACCACAAAAGCAAACCACAAAAGCAAACCCAAAAGCAAACCCTAAAACAAACCCTAAAGCAAACCTAAAACAAACCTAAAGCAAACCTAAAGCAAACCCCACCCGCAACAACTATCCAAACAACCATCCACACAACCAACCTCTCCAGTAGACAGTCTCCGCACTGTTCTTCCTGCAGGACGCGGCCACTCGTATAGCTCGCGTCGTCTGACAATTCTCACCACCCACTTTCTTCTTCTCCATGTCTTCTGTCTACATTGTTTCCACCGCGAGAACTCCCATTGGCGCTTTCCAGGGCAAGTTGAGCTCGCTCACATACTCTGACTTGGGCGCGCACGCCGTCAAGGCCGCGTTGGACAAGGTTCCCCAAATCAATCCCGCCGACGTGGAAGAAATCATCTTTGGCGGTGTTTTGCAGGCCAACGTGGGCCAGGCGCCCGCCAGACAAGTGGCGTTGAAGGCCGGTCTTCTGGAGGCCGTGGTGGCGTCCACCATCAACAAGGTGTGTGCCTCGGGCATGAAGGCGGTGATTTTAGCCGCCCAGACCATCATGACCGGAAACGCGGACATTGTGGTGGCCGGAGGCGCTGAGTCCATGTCCAACACCCCTTACTACTTGCCCTCGGCCCGTTCCGGTGCCAGATACGGCGACTCCACCTTGGTGGACGGTGTGCAGAAGGACGGTTTGTTGGATGTGTACAGTGACAAGTTGATGGGTGTCGCGGCCGAGAAGTGTGCGGCGGACCACGCCATCACCAGAGACGACCAGGACGAGTTCGCCATCAACTCCTACAAGAAGGCGCAGGCCGCAACTGCCGCCGGCAAGTTTGCCACGGAAATCGTTCCCGTGACCATCAAGGGTTTCCGCGGCAAGCCTGACACCGTCGTTTCCGAGGACGAGGAGCAGTCCAAGCTCGACGAGGCGCGCTTGCGCTCCGCCAGAACCGTGTTTCAAAAGGAAAACGGAACCGTGACGGCTCCGAACGCGTCCAAGTTGAACGACGGTGGTGCTGCGCTTGTGTTGGTGTCCGAGGCCAAGTTGAAGCAGTTGGGCTTGACTCCGTTGGCTCGCATCAAGGGCTGGGGTGAGGCTGCCAGATCCCCACTCGACTTCACCATTGCTCCTGCTTTGGCAATTCCTAAGGCCTTGAAGCACGCGCAAATTTCTGCCGACGACGTGGACTTCTACGAGTTGAACGAGGCGTTCTCGGTGGTGGGCTTGGCCAACGCGCAAATCTTGGGCTTGCCGCAACAGAAGTTGAACGCGTACGGTGGTGCGGTGGCGTTGGGCCACCCATTGGGCTGTTCTGGTGCCAGAATCATTGTCACGTTGATTTCTGTGTTGACCCAAGAGGAGGGTAAGATTGGTGTGGCTGGTGTTTGCAACGGTGGCGGTGGTGCTTCTTCCATTGTCATTGAGCGTGTGGACCCAGAGGCGAAGTTGTAAGTGCTACATATCCGATATAGAACGGTATGCGTATTCATGAGCAATGTAGATCATTTGACTGACAATGATGACACACAACTTGATATCTCACGCGATTGTGCTTTAGCGGATTTACAAGGTTTGTTCCTCTTCTCTCGAATCTACTTACTCGCGGCGGTGATCCTCGCCTGCATATCTACCTCCACCTCCACCTCTTCTCTATGGTGGATCTAGCCCTTTTGCAGGAAATCAGAGACGAAAATGCGTTCGTCTTCTCCTCACGTGCATGTTTTGCTATAATATCCCCTACAACCAACCAAACGTCGCCCGAGTCTCTTTGGTTGGCGATATCGACCTTTGTCAACCTCATCAACTCCTACAGTCCACTCCGGGTCAAACTCGAAATCGCTACTGCCAACAACTTCAACGTTGTCGAAATGAAGTACTCTTCAGCGATCGAACAGTCCTACTTTAGTCATCTTATGTGGACTTTTTCTCGAGATAATGATGCGTGGATCCATATTTGGGATACCCATGAACACGATGCGCTACGCCGTGACTTCTCCGCCCCAGCATATATGGACAGTCTGTTGTGTATCAACCGACTTTGGATAAATTATCAGCGAGTTTATATGATCACGAAAAACTTCAGTGAGGAGAATCCGCATGGTGAGTTGATTGAGGAACTCACGCTTCGCGAGGCGCTCGAATGTCTCCACAATCACGAGTTTTCCGTTCCAGCGGAATTAAACAAGTTGGCTAAGCAGTTGCAATCGCCCATGATGGACGCGTTTGTAGATGTACGCCACGTTTATTTGCCGAAGTCACTCGTGTCGCCACTCGCCACTGCTCCATGGCTCATCTCTCCGGTTATCGCCGATCCCACACTGGTTGTGACATCCACTCTTGCCTCGTTGGTGGATTTGGACGACGAGGTACCATTTACTATGGCAGTGCCTCAATTTCTCATAGATCAGGCAGTGGAGAGCAGCTTGACCATTGCCCAAAGCGTTTCTTTGGGCATCAAGGCAAACATGGAATCGCATCTCCAGAACAATCCCCAGTTTGGCGATTCGTTGAAATATACCGACAACATCAGCGACCAAGAGGTTTTTCTGCTGGAATACCTCCAAAGCAAGCTTGTGGAACTGCGTATTCTTGTGCACCCGGAACCGGTGGTTCAGATTGACGAAGCCGGTGGACGGTTTGTATCCAATTGGAGCAAACCATTTTCTATTTTTTCCCCGCAAGAGGAAAGAGAGTGGACCAAAGCCGAAGAGTTGAAGGCCCAGCAGTTGGAAGCACTTCTGAAGTTGGACTTGGACGACGATTCTCCCGATGAAATTCATCTGTCGATGCCTTTGGGCGAAGACCGTAGCACGGTTGAGAAGCTTCAAGGGCTTTTGCGAAACTTCAAAAGCGCCATCGGAGAAACTCCGGGCGAAACTGATTTGGAATCCGGAATGTATAAGTCGTTGAACGACGAAGATGTGGAGAAGTTAACACAGCTTGACGATTTCGAGGATTTCATCGAGTTCTTTGCTCAAAACTACATGGGATTTGATAAGGCCGATCTCGCTGCACATCACCACCAGAGAAAGAGACTGGCAAAACGGGAACCAGACGAGCTGGAGCTGGAGCTGGAACTGGAGCTGGGGCTGGAGGTAGATTGGGATGCGTACAACAACGACAGTGACTACCAGTCAGACGATGAGTAGTTGATAGACTTCTGGCATCGAAATGGAATAGCACAAGACTCCCAATGTAGATGTAACCCGATAACGAAGCAGAGAAGAAGACAAGATTAAGAGATGTCACCTGGCCAGATCTACGCAAAAGAAAAATGACTTATTAGATGTAGAAGGCTCTACAAATGCTATGCTATGTGACGGGAACCACCATCGGTGTCGCAGCCTCTTTGGCCTCACCTAAGCGATTCGGTCTTATAGTTGCGTTTTGCCAACTGATGGGTGGTCCATATCCATGACCGTGCCGCGAGATCCATATTACGAGCTACCCGCAGCGGCGCAGCCTTGACTTGGCGAGAAAAATAGGAGCCACTGTCATTTTCCGGGCGCAACTCAGGGTCCAAACACCCTCGGAGCAACAGATGCGCAGCCGCATCGGCCGAAACACCAAAGAAAAACGCAATGAGCTGGAACAAGCACCAGAACAAAATGCCGATGATGGGGAGCCGTGTCCACGACGTGAAGTAGTTGGTTTGCATCAAGAGCCCCGGATCTACCAGGAGACAGAGAAGTCGCGGGTTTCGAAGGGCTAGCATCTGAATGAAGTGGATTCCGGCAGTTTCTGCCACCGCATACCTTAGCCACGAAAATACCACGTTAGGTCGGTAATGGAGCGCCCGGCCGGGGCTGATGGAAATGGCCGCAAGCCGGTGAGCCGCGGAACTGACGTAAATGACTCGAGGAGGCTGGGTATCGACCAGAAGCGTGCGTTCGAGCATGGGAAGAAGACTCAAAGTCAACAAAAACGGCGCTACGTGGAGTGTCTGGAGTTGGACCTCGAAACCGTCGCCAGTAACAGAGTATGGAGGTGCAAGTACGCCTGCGTTGTTAATAAGGAGAGTCAAGTTCTTCTCCAAGTTGCTGAGAGCACGCACCGCGGCCCGCACCGACGCCAAAGACGCTAAATCAAGCTCGAGGTAGTGGAGTTCTCCAGTGTGGCGGGTAGCCTGTGCTTCGGGGGAATAACTGGCGGTTATTTCGGCCGCAAGTTGTTCTGTTGCGGCAATGGATGCGGCGCACCGCAGTTTGGACCGGCCAGCAAGATATACCACATAGCCGTGGAGGTAGAGGTGGAGCACGGTATGCCAACCCATTCCACTGTTTCCAGCGGTTATAAGGGCCGTTCGGCGGACGGTTTTGGGGTTGTGGTAGGGAAGGGTTTCAGGGTTGAACATTGAGGAAATAGATGCGCCGAGATATGAGGGAAATGAAGATAGAAGGGACAGGAAGAGTTAGCGTCAGATACAGAGGAACAGATCAGCTTGAACAAATGAAGCCGGAGTCAGAGGTTGGGTGAGCTTGTCACAGACTTGGAATCTTTAGATTGCAGCAGCTTTCGAGTGGGACCCTGGTCTATGGTCTCTCAAGATGTGGATTCCTTTGAATGTGGATCCGGGTATCAACGGAGCTGAATAGGCAGATTGAGGGCAAAGATACTATTACTGATCAACAGTCGTAGGTTATCACAAATTCAATAGCAATCACGGTTGAACGGAATTGCACCAGTCGGCACTCTGCTGTTTCGTCAAATGTCCTTAACCAGGAAGAAGCGGGCGTTCGCTTGTAACGAGATTCAGCGCTCCTGCGTTTTTGCGCGATCGAGCAATCTTGGCAGTAGCCGCATGCGCCCGAATAGAGTATGGATTGCTTAAATGGAAACTGGATTCAACATTTGTTGTTAGCGAGCTCCGTTGCTATGGGATCAGGGAGAAATATTTTGCCATCAATTTATATCGGCATGTACCCGATTGGCTTCATGATCAGTTGGCATCAGTTGGCATCAGTTGGTATCAGTCAGTAGACAGGATCAGACAGGCGGACCAGTTGTGCATGAATCTGAGTTTGAATGCGCATGAGTCGCAATGAGTCTATGAGTCGGAATGAGTCTGTGTATGAGTCGGAATGAGTAAATGTTGGAGTAAATATTGGAGTAAATGTTGGAGTAAATGTTTGAGTATATGTTTGAGTATATGTCCGAGTTTGAATGAGTCTATGTATGGTCTACGTACCAGCAGGAAATATAGGTGTACTTTTTTTCGTTCGATGATCTCCAACTACGTTCCATTCGATTGATCCGGCGCTTCGCGCAGGTTATGAAACCTAAACCTTCACCACAATTCGGTGTATCGTTCAACTTTCCAAAGATCACACTTCTAGAATGTCAGTAAAAACACAGTAATGCCTTCGACAATGCAACTCAATAATCTCACTCGTAACGTTGATTTTCTCTACGAATGCACCAGTGGACGTAACTCGCTTGTCTCGGAATCATGTAACCAGAGGATTTGGGTCTACCAAACAAGTCCCCGTCTATTTCAATGCCGTCAAAATCTCCTGCGAAATCTCTTGGGGTGTTTTTCCCGCCGTCCGTACCACGTACGCCGCACCTCCATTCTCCGCCAACTCTTCGCCTTCAGGCACTTCCATGATATCATACTGCGACTTCACCATATCCGCTTTCATAAAGTGCAGCTCCCTCTGGCTCACGCGGTGCATCAACTCATCGAAACTGGTCTGCAAAAACACAAACCGAAAGTCAACTCCTGCAAGTCCGTTGCCGGAAAGATATTCCCGGTACTTCTTCTTGAGCATGGAGCACGACCCCACTGTGGTGTGGTTGGTGTTCTCGGCCGCAATTGCCCTTTCCGAACAAACGCGACTCAATGTCTTCAACCAGCCCCATCTATCGTCGTCTGTGAGCGGTTCTCCGCGAGACATCTTGTCAACATTATGTTGTGGGTGCAAATCATCACCTTCGACAAACGGACAATCAAACGCCTGGGCTATTAGGGAGGAAATGGTGGATTTTCCTGTTCCGGAGGGTCCGCCAATTATGATGACAGAAGGCATGGCGAGAAATGCAAAAACACAGTTGCGGGATTCGCTTTACTTATAGCATTGGAGAGTGGGGGAATGTGGGGGAGCGGCCACAGTGCAGGACCCGGTCCATACCGAATATATTGGCGGGGATTACAATAAAGACGAATGGAAAATACGTAAAAATGGAAGAAATGGAAGAAACTAAAGAAACGGAAGAAATGTCGGCGGTATAGACCATCGATGGGAAATGTAATTTGCTGGTTGAGAGGGACGTAAGACACATAGTATTGCTCGTGGTGCGAGTCTTGCGCTCTGGGTACAGATATGCAGATATGTGCCAGTTGGAGAGAGAGAGAGAGAGAGAGAGAGAGCGACACGATCGCTGCAGAATCATAAAGATGTCTGAAAATCGGATAGCTGCATTATACTCCTTTAAACCACGAAAGACGGAATCAAAATGGTCGCCGCACATCTACATGTGCCCCAATGGTTCACAGTAGAGTTAACTATGTACAAGCGTCTCTATAACCAGACTACTGCATGTCTATGATGTCGATAGATATTCCCGTCTCTGTTTCTTCGATCAATCTATCTTCTCCGCGCTCGGGTGGGCCGCCCCTTCTCTTTCTTGGCCACTCGCCGCAAGCACGCCAACTCCTCACTGATGCGCTTCTCAATAAGTGTCTTAATATCGTTCGCACTCTCTTTGTCCACGAAAAGCGTGGGCCACCGTTGACTGAGCCACATGAACACTAACACCAACTTGTGGTTGGTTTCCAATGCCTGTAACGTGTCGAAAACCCGCTCCGAAGACCCGGTCATCGACGGTTCCATCAGCAAAATCAGGCCGTGGAGAAAATCAAAGTCGAACACGGTTTTGGAGTCGCACCGCAGAATACACTCAAAGAACTTGAGCGCCGTCTCCACCACCACCGGCGGGGCGAAATGGATGTTCATGGGCACCAGCGCCAACCGCAACTGGTCTTCGATCGTAAGCGATTTGGCCAATCTTTTGCGCACAAGCAAGTCGAGCACCTCGAGCTGGTGGTCGAACTCACTGAGGAAGTAATGCTTCAAGTTGTAGCGCGAGATGTTGCTCTCGAACTTTTTGACCGCTTCGGAGAGCGGGATGGGGGTGCGGAAACTCGATACGTAGTGGACCCAGAACTCGCTGGGCGGCCAGATACACGCCTGTTCCACGTCTTTGATGGGCTCCCGCATGGCCTGCTGGAGAAACCGGAGATCTTTGGCTTTGAACGCAGTAACCAATCCTTCCAGCTCGCCCTGATCCGCACTGAACCGCCCAGCACGACCAGCAATCTGCTTCGTGGCCGAAACACTGAGCGGCACCATTTCCGTGCCGTTGAACTTCATGGTGGACCAAAACACAATGCGCTTGATTTTCAAGTTGAGGCCCATCCCGATGGCATCGGACGCCACCAACACATCGTACTCGCCGGAGTTGAACTTGGACGACGCCTGCGACCGGATCTCTGGGGGTAGAGCGCCGTAAATCACGCCAACCTTGAGCGACGTAGACTGCTCAATGCGGCATTTGAGCTCGAGGATCTTGCGCTTGGAAAACGTGATCACACAGTCGCCTTTTTGCAAGTTCTCTAGCCGGCCTACCGGCTTCTGGCACAAGGTGAGTTTCCCGAGCCGCTGGTAGTGTTTGATCTCGAGTTCGTCGCCGGTGGACTTGACCAACTCCCGAACTAGGGCCACCGCGCTTTCCTCTCCGCACAAGTGCACCTCCTTGGCCTGGACGCCAAGTACCGCGTTGGTCCACGCCGAGCCACGCGCCGGATCGGCGATCATCTGGATCTCGTCGATGATGCAAATGTCCATTTTCTTGTGAAGCGGAATCATTTCGATGGTGCCGGACGAGAGATGCGACACATTGTCGTACTCGTCCAAAGACGGAACCACCTCTTCGCCGGTGATCAAGTTGCACCGCACGCCCTGGCCATCAAAGCGCTCGTAAATTTCCCGGGCCAAAAGCCGCAATGGGCCAGCGTAGTAGCCCGACTTGGCCGCAGCAAACGCTTTGAGCGAGTTGTGGGTTTTCCCGCTGTTGGTGGGCCCCACGTGCATGATGATTTTCCGTTTCATCTTGCGGGCCTGGGGAAACCACTCCGCCGGGTTGGCAATGTCCCAGTTGGTGCTGATTTTCTCGTTTTGGGGAAGCGACCGGAGCATGTCGCCGATGCAGTGCTGGTGGAAAAGCTCGGTGAGAATGGCGGTGACGATGTCGGATTTGCCCGCGTAGCCGCGTCTGTGGGCCAAGTCACTGGGGTACATGTTGAGATAGACCAGGAAGATGATGGGCGCCGCGGCATCAAGGTGGGGCCGGAAGTACTCGGCCAACGAGATCTGGCTGATTTTGCGGCCCTGGGTTTTGGAGTCAGCAAAGTAGTCGGCAAACTTGTGGTTGAGTGCAGATTCGAACTCCCCGAGAAGCCGTTCCAACCGTTCGGAGGGGATGGAAGCGAGAACCAGGTACGGATCGGGAAACGTGCGGCGGTGGCATGCTTGCTGAAGCTGGAGGAGCGAGGCTTTGGCGATTTGCGAAAGCTGATGTTGGGGCGATTTTCCCGTGACGCTGGGAACCGGTTTTGTGGAGTACCATCGGAGGGGCCGTAGAAGAAACGGGCGGAACATGTTTGGACTGAAAACACTCACAGGAGTGTTTAGGGCGTTGGGACGACGGGCTCGAAAGATAACGGGAGATGTCCGATGACGTGAGATGAAGATGAGGTCAATGAGTGGGCCAGATGAGTAGTGAGTATGCAGTTCGGCGTTAGCTCAAGCCCAGCACAAGTCAGCGGAGGAAGCCGAAGGAGGGGAAGAGAGATGCGATTCGGCGGTTGTAACGTGCAATGGCTGTTTGGAGAAATTCTGTCGCCGCCAAATCCGGGTCTTCGTTATTGTAGAGTCGACCCATACCACAAACACGGATTCGCACCCATTATAGTCTGGTGATTATTTTTCGTCACCACATTCGGATTAACCTAATATCCCCATAGCCATATTTACCCGTATTCATCTTCCCCTACATTTATCCCGAATTTATCTTCACCCTTCCCCTCTACCCTCTTCCCCTCTACCATCTTCTCTCTACCATCTTCTCCTCTACCATCTTCTCCTCTACCATCTTCTTCTCTACTGTGTGCACATAACCCGCACTCCACCACCTCTAGTCCACCACCTCCACCTCCACTACTCCCTGTGAATGTCGGGGCCCGCGTCGCGAAAGCAAGAACAGAACCGCACGGCGCAGTTGGCCGAGCAGTTCAACCGGTTCTACCTCGACATCACGTCGCCCCAGGTGTCGCAGATTGGCAACTACTCCATCATCAAGGAAATCGGAGAGGGCGCGTTCGGCAAGGTGTACTTGGCGCAGCACCTCCTCTTGGACACGCACGTGGTGCTCAAATGTGGGCTTCTCGACGACCCCAACATCGTGCGCGAGATCTACTACCACCGCCAGCTCCGCCACAAGAACGTGGTCAAGTTGTATGAGGTGATCCGCACCGAGTCGCACTTGTGGATGGTGCTCGAGTACTGCGAGGGCAACGAGCTCTACCACTACATCTACGAGCAGCGGCGCTTGGACACGGAGGTGTGCCGCCACTTGTTCTACCAGATTGTCGACGCTATCCGCTATGTGCACCTGCTCAACCTCTCGCACCGCGACTTGAAGCTTGAGAACATCTTGCTCGCGGACAAACGCCGCACCGTGGTCAAGTTGACGGACTTTGGCTTTGTGCGCGAGTTCAACCCTTACAAGCGCACCTTGTTGTCCACCGTGTGCGGCACCACCGCGTACATGGCGCCCGAGGTGTTGCTGCACAATAAGTACTCGGGCTTTGCTGCCGACATCTGGCTGATGGGCGTGATTCTCTACGCCATGGTGTACGGCGAGCTCCCGTTCGACGAGGACGACGACCTCAAAACCAAGCACCGCATCGTCAACGACGAGCCCACGTTGCGCGACCTGGCGCCGCCGGAGGTGGTTCTGCTTCTCCGCAAATTGCTCGCCAAGGACCCCACAGCGCGGCCGCTGCTCCCGGAGATCCTCAACCTGCCGTTCTTGATCGACCTCACCACCAACCGCACCGTGGTCAACCGCAGCTCCGCATTCAACGACACCGAGTCTATCATGTCCATCAACCAGCACTACAAGATGAACGCCATGCCGTTCCAGGCGAAGATCGAGCGCCACCTCCTCAAAAAGATGGAGAAGCTCAACGTGAACGTGGACGCGGTGCAGGCGGCGGTGTTTGCCGGCCAGGCCAACCCGCTCACCGCGTTCTACGAGTTGGCGCTCGCGCTCGAGTACAAGAAGAAGCGCACGCGCTACTTGAAGAAGAAGCGGTACTACGAGGCCAAGCGCCAGTTGAAGAAGTCACGCAAGCGCGTCAAGAGCGTACTCCTGCTCCTGGACCAGGCCTCCGCGGCGCCGTTGGAGAAAATCATTCTGTCCTTGAGTCTTTCGTCGCGCCAGGACCTCCCGCCGCGCCCCGACGGTTCCGGGCGCCAGGACCTTTCGGCCCGCCTGGGGCGCCGGTCGGGGGAGCGCGCGCGCACGCCGCTGCGCCAGATGTCGGGCCAGTCGTCGCGCCCCGCGTCGGTGTCGCACTCTGCGCCGCCCGGCGTCCCCAACGACCGCTACCCCGCCCCCGAACCGCTCGTGTCGGTGCCGCCCGAGCGCCTGGTGTCGTTTTTCCCCGACGACCGCTCCGCATTTTCCGTGGAGTCGCCACGCCGCGGCAAGAAGATCCTCGGCCGCCTCCAGTTCTGGAAACGCAACAAAGACGACGACGACGACTCGCGCATCTCGCGCCAGCCCACCGCCAGCACAAGGAGCTCGGGCGGCGAGAGCGCGCTCGTGATTTCCGTGCCGAAGAAGCCGCTGCCCGAGTACCACCAACTGGAGTTTGTGCGCCTGCCCGAACACCCGTCCCACGAAACGTTAAACGTGCCCCACATTCCAGAGTCGGTGGCCCCCAGCTCCCCCGGATCGGCGCCGCTCCAGGATTCGCCCCGCGAGTACCACCGGCCGCGTCCCGAGTCGATGGTGTCCCAGATGAGCGCTTACTCGCAGCTGAGCCACTTGTACGCGCTCTCGGAACTGGAGGTGGACCTTCTCGACGCCACGGACGACGAGTATTTCGATGACATCTCGGAATCGTCCATCAACACGCTGCAGCACGACCTCTCGCACCGGCCGCTGACGTTGCAACCGTCGTCGTCCACGTCCACCTCGCGCAAGCTGAAGCGCCCGCCGTCCACCCGCATGCCCTCCGACACGCTGATTTTGTCCGGCACGCGGATGAAGAAGAGCCTGATCTCACAGGTGCTGAGCAATTCGTCCGATGACGGCAGCACGCTCCTGCGACTCACCGACCGCTTCTACGACGACGTGGTGCGGCCGCCTCTGCCTCAAGGGCTTCTTCGCCAAGGCCGCGCGGGCGTGTCGCCCAAGGCGTCGTTCCGCAAGGTCCAGACCCCGGCGCCGCTGTACCCGCAGCATCCAAGTGTGGTGCCCAAGACCGCGTTTGGCGCAATGGCCAAGTTCAACGGCGCAGGGCGCCCGTCGTCGCCGCCCGTGACCAAAAGCTTTGCGAAGTTGGCCAAGTCGGACTCGCCCGCGGTCAACGGCAACAATGCGTTCAAGTGGCCGGAGCCGGCGCAGTACGATACGCTGCAGGTGGATACGCCGGTGTGGGAGGCGCCGGCGGAACCGAAGTTCGAGCGCAAGTTTATTAAGATCGAGGAGGAAGAGGAGGAAGAGTGAGAAACTCCTTGTGTATGCCAGAACTTTACTGGGAGCACCGGTAAATACTGGGAATTTCCTGCGAACCAACTGATATTCTCGCGGGTGAGCTCACCAACTGGTAACTAGTGCCAGTTCACCCACTGGTTACCAACTGATAACTGTCTACCAATTGATAACTGTCGGCCAACTGGTATTCTTACCGATAAAACTTCTGCTAGCTGGCTCCTGATTAGTGTACTATACCGCGTCTCCTTGTTGGAACCTCAAAACTACACTCGTTATGTGCCTAAATGTCTGCGGTCCTGCCACACCCTTCAAATGTACTATATCAACACCATTCATCGACATGTAGCGGACCCGTCGCTAAATAAAAGTCAAAGCCAATAAATCAAAATCAATAAAGTCAATAAAAGCCATTTCGTAAATCTGCAAAGTGGAGTCTATCCATTCCATATCGAGCCTGCGGCGTAGATATAGTCCATGCGCTGCGAACCCCAGCGCAACAGGTTCACGCAACAAGAGTTCACCAACGTAAAAAAAAAAACCAAACGTCGAAATCACGTTTCTCCTAGCCCCAGCTCCGCTACAACAGTCCCGTCGCTGCCTCCCCACTCCCCCGCCTCCGGGCGTTGTTGGGAGCCACGACGGAGCCCCTGCACGTGACCCACCACCGTCTCTTCGAAAAATTTCTCACGGCGCTTCACCAAAAAACCACCTCCCACCATGGCTTCTGTTGTCGTCGTTGAAAACGAAATCAAGAATTCCGTCATCGAGTACGGCCAGATCATCGACTCCGTCCACCAGAACACCCAGTTCTCCGATGCGTTGAAGCAGTACTTTGACATCAGAGGCGCCATCACCAACAAGGCCGAAGTGGCGGCTAAGATCGTCGAGGCTTCGTCTGCATCCACATTGACCAAGTTGAGCGACAAGGAGTTTGAGCCTGCGTTCTACTTGCTCGCGTACCTTTTGAGCGAGCTAGAAGGGGCCTCGTTTGAGACCCTCTTGCAAAAAGACTCGGCCGTGTTGAAGCTTTTGGTCGAGTGCACTCCAGCACAACACCCCTCGATGAGAGACAGAAGATCGCTCAAACCCACCACCATCATGTCGATTCTCAGCACCTTCTTCAACTTTGTGCCTGCGACGTCCGCGGCCAGAATCCATCTCGTGCAGTTGATCTTGGCCGTGGTTAAGGACACGCAGATCGACTACGCATTGATCCAGAGCTCCATCGGCGACCACTTGGTGGCGTTGTTGCGCGAGGCCCGTGCGACCGACGACCAGATCGCCGCCATTTTCTGGGACTTTGTCAAGTTGGACACTGCGTACTCCGAGAAGACGTTGCAGTTGATCAAGGCGTTCACCGCGGACTTTGCCGTGTCCAGTGCGCAGTTGGACGACTTGATTGTGTTTGCGTTGAACTCGTCGGTGGTGGACGTGTCGTTTTTGGTCAACAATAACGTGGCGGCGGCGTTGCAAGCGTCCTCCAGTGCGTTGGCCCAGACGTTTGTCCACTACACTCACGGCGAGTTGATTTCGGCTGTGCCCGAGCCCTTGCCTGCGTTTGTGGTGCAAAAGTCCAAGACCTTGGCGTTGGCCAAGTTTTTCGGCTCCAACGCCGACAAGCACACCTTCAGCTACGCCGACATCCCATCGGCGTTGGTGTCTTCTCCTGCCGAGTTCGAAAAGTTGTTGATTGACTCGATCAAGGCGGGTGTGATCGAGGGCAAGTTGAACCAGGTGGACGAGTCGTTCTTCTTGGTGAGAGTCAACCGGTTTGTGTTGGCGGGTGACAACCAACAGCTTGCGCAAGACTGGGCTACCGTCAGAGGTGCGCTTGAGGAGTGGAAGGAGTCGTTGGCCAACATTAACGAGATTGTCAACAATGCCAAGGAGAACATTGTCAACAACAACAGCTCCAACTAAGGGGCTGGACTTATACTGTCACGCTTTCTGCATTGACGCTTTGTGCATTGATGCATTGCAACCTTCACGCATCCAGCTTGGGGTGCGCCTAGCCATCTGGCTATCGGGCTCGACCAGCGATCGGGGTACACGGAGAATCTGTACTTATATATTTCATATACAATCGAAACGTTAATCTGATGCTGGCAACTGCGCCGGGGGAGCGGGCAGACGGTAGAAGAATCAGGAATCAAACGAATAGGTATACTTGAGCGGTAGAGACGGGGAGAGACCGGTTGATTGATGTATTTAAAATCATAATTATAGGACCCAGATCGTTCTAGTTGATTTATGTTTAGAATTAGTACGATATAAATCTGTATTAATGAAGATGAAGAGGCTAAAATTGAGGTGTAAACACATTGGTGATGTTCAAAGTAATGCCGACCTGCGACCAGCACACCCATTCTGAAGAACTGGGAAGCCCGATTTCCAATGCATGCCCTAAATCCCGTTGGAGATAGGCTATCCTTGGTGTCTGAGCGGTGATCGGTGTCGGCTGATCCTAGTGGTTGTCTATTCTATTTAGTCCCCTAGTCCCTGTCGTCATCCAACACCGTGAGGAAACCACCCACAAGGTGCAACGAACCGCACACAAACACCTCCACTGGCTTATCCGACGCCACGCTGTTGATGAACCGGAGCGACGTCTCGATGTCGGGAAACACGTGCTTGCGGGAAGTAGCGCCGTGGGCTTGGTCGAGCGCACTCCACCGCTCCGCCAAGTCCTTCTGCACCACCAACCGGTCCACGTCGTCCTTGGAGTTGTTCATGGACACGAGGTCGGCATTGTAGGTGCCGTCGGCCCAGGTCACGTTGGTGGTGAAGATGGCATGGTCGAAGCGGAGCGCCGGGGCCACGTTGGTGTAGAGCTTCTCGAGAAGCTCGCCCGCGTTGTCGCGGCTCTGCTGGTTGAACAACAAGATCTTGGTGGTGGGGCGCTTGGACACCGCGTGCGCAAACCACTGCGACGCCACGTTGACGGACTCGAGTGTGTGGGCGCCGTCAATGTACCATGTGACGTTGTCGTAGCCCGCGCGGCCGGTCACCACCTGGCACCGGCCATCCCACTTGGTGGTCTCGAGCCCCGCGACAAACTCGTCGGGGAGGCCGTCACCAAGGTCGACGTCGGCCACGCCGAGGTTGGCCAAGTGGAGCTGCGCCACCTTGACCGCGACCGCGGCGTTCTGGCGCTGGAAGTCGCCCGCCAACCCCAAGCGCACGTCGCGCGGAATCAAGTCGGGCGTCACGCGGGCCAACGACGACACCGCCACCGCGGCCGCCTCCTGCTGCACTACGGCCTCGGCCTGCGGGTACTCGGTCTGCGCCGCCATCACCGCGGCACAGCCAGCCTTCAAGATGCCCGCCTTGTTCCACGCAATCTGCTCGATGGTGTCGCCCAACATGAAGGTGTGGTCGATGCCGAGCGAGGTAATGGCCGCCACGGACGGGCGTGGCACCACGTTGGTGGAGTCGTAGCGGCCGCCCACGCCCACCTCGTAGATGGCGGTGTCCACGCCTTCCAGCATAAACACGTGGAACGACAAGATGGTCAAGTACTTGAAGTACATGGGCTTGACGCCCGCGCCCATGGTGGGGAACGCCGCGGCGTCGGACTCGGTGGCGTCCAAGCGGTCCCACACCTCGAAGAAGTAGCGGGTGAACTTCAGCGGCGCAAGCGGCGCGCCGTTGATGCGGATTCGCTCGCGCACCAGCTTGAGGTGCGGCGAGGTGAAAAGCCCCACCTTTTTGATGTGCGGGCGGTACTGCGCCAAGATGGCGTCGGTGAAGGCGGCGGTGGAGCCCTTGCCCTTGGTGCCGGTGATGTGAATCACGTTCATGCGGTTGAAGTCGTGGGGCTGGTATCCGAGGCGGCGGATGTACTCGTACACCTCGGCGAGCGAAAGCTCGGAGCGGGCTTGGGGCGACGTGGGCTGGCGCTTGAGCGCCTCGATCGACGCGAAGTTGGACTGGAGCGCATTGAGCGCCGCCACGGCGTCTTTGTAGGTGCGGGGGCGCATGTCCTGGGGAAGATGGATGGGAGGAAGAGGAGTGCGAAGGGCAAAGTGCGAGTGCGCGGGAGAATCGTGGAAAATGGTTGGGGAATGGGTGGAGGTGGTTGGAAGATTATAATAGGTGGGTTTTTTGGTAGGCTTTTTGGGAAATGGTACATTTTATGTAGATTGCAGATGGTACATTTTATGTAGATTGCAGATGGTACATTTTATGTAGATTGGCAAATGGTACATTTTATGTAGATTGCAGATGGTACATTTTATGTAGATTGCAGATGGTACATTTTATGTAGATTGGCAGATGGTAGATTGGATGGTGTGGGTGAAGCTACGGCCAATACAGATGACCATCGTTGAATTTGGAGTTCGGCAAGAGGTGATAAAGTTGCTGAATGACAGAACCGACAGAAATCAGTTGCAGAAATGATAATACAAGGTATGGCCGACCAAATGTGCCGAACGAAAGAAATGGAGCAAAGTGGTGGCAAAGACATCAATCTCCCTAGTCAAAGAGTTGGGTAAAAAGGCAGAACATCGTAGGCGTATTACTTTACCAGAGAAGGTATGTTCTCGTTGACAAAATCTCCCAAAAGTGACACATTTTCACAAAACCCAAAAAGCTTGCTCAAAGATCCTAGAAACAACATACACAAAACAGAATAGCATACAGAATACAGAATAAAAGATACAGAAGACAAAAGACAGAATACACAAGACAGAAGACAGAATACACAAGACAGAAGACAGAGACCCCAAACCATACACCACAACTGGCCAATCGAAATACATGTTCCGCGGACAAGTAACACCGCAACCACCCATCAGTAGCCTAATTATACGCAAGCAACAACCGACGGTAAAAATCATTTCAATCAACCAAATAAGGTCATTTCCATAAAAAAATTACTCCGACTCCAGCATTTCCTGGTGAAATTGTCGCCTCATGATACAGTACAGCGACACCGAAAAACCCTAAAAGGCGTCACAGAATATTTCCCATTAACAATAACGCAATGCTCCATCGAAGAATCCAATACTTCATCCAATAATCCCACACTACATCCAACACTACGTCCAATAATCCAATACTTTGTCCTTCACAAACACTTCTTCCTTGATCCAATACTTCATCCTTCATCCATTCCACACCACATCCAACCCAAAAAACGGTGCGACAATGACTAACCGTTGCAACGCATCCGCGTACTGCATAACAACAAAAGCAATCCCATCGGTTACACTGATGCACCTGCACAACTCCGGTTACTAAAGACTAACACCCCTTCAAAAGACGAACCCACGTCAATTACATCCTTGTGTTCGGATCTGCACCAAAAAAAAAGAGAAATCCCGGCCAAACCCACGATCCCCTCGAGTCTGCCAAAGGGCCGAGCCGGCGCCGGGATGCAGTGCCGACATCCTGCAGGACCGCAAAAATGAGTCAGTCCCTGAATAAGTAACACCGTTTTTCCTTTGCGCTCACCCCTCAGCTTCAACAGTTTCTGTTTGTCATCAACTGGCAACATTTCCCCATTTGTCGTTTTTCTTTCGTGATGAAGTATTAAGCCCACTGGTAGGATCCCCAGTGTTTTGTTTGTGTGTGGTTAATTTGTCCCAGCATAAACATTTGTGACCGCTTGCCCCTAATTCAAAGAACGAATACGGCAACGTCCAAACAGCGTCCATTCGATTATCTGATTCGAAACATCCTATCTCCCGATTCGATTTTGAACCCCGCTTTTCCATCTACTCCCCGCTCTCCGTCTGATTTCCTCAGATTGCTCCTATGTTCTCCCACATGGTGACCATTCCCGATAACATCTACTCTGCGGAGAAAAACTCGCGCCCTGAGGACGCATACCTCTTGTCCGGCGCCTCCGACAAATCTTTTACCTCGGCATTTCTTTCGGCGTCGACCGCCCGCCGTATCTCCCCCGTGACTATGTCCGCCGAAGTTGACTCGCTGCCGGCGGAAGTTTCTGACGTGGAAATGGACTTTTCGCGCTATATCGACATCCCGCTACTTGTTTCTGACCATGAGGAGGACGATTCTGACAACGAGTCGCATGTGTCGAAGAAAACCGGTCGTTTCCCCAACGAGGAAGCGACGCCTCCTCCTCCGGCTGAAGTGCAGGAGCTAAAACGGTCCATCAAGAAGGAAGAAACCGTTGTGACCAAAGAAACGCCGGCAAAAGTGGAGAAGGCTCAGTCCGAGTTGTCGGTCGCCGAGTTTGAGCTGGAACGGTCGAAAATAATGAAGATTGTGGTGAAGTACATCGCGATGAAGATCTCCAACTCGTTCCCCCCGGAAAGCTCCCGCACCGCCGACACTAACGAGATGCCGCTCGACAAGTTTCTCATGATCTTGGTCAGCCGCTTGCAAATGACGCTCCCGGTGTTCATGCGTGGCATCATCTACTTGTTCAGATACATGGACATCATCTACCTTCTTCGATACTTGAACCAATCCAACAACTTTGCCAACTACACCGATATGGGTTACGGGTTGAAGAAGTTGATTATCGGCTGTTTCAAGCTCTCCTTGGCGCGGGAGCGTATCACCAAGGACTGGAGCACCATCACCGGCTTGTCCACATCCGAAATCAATCGGATTGTCAAGACGTTGGTGTCCCGTTTGAACGGTAAGCTTGTGGTCAAGGGCGTTGAGCTTGTGCGCTTGAAGTCGGAGATCTTTCGCTTTGTGAAGATGGTGACCCAAACGGTATAGAGTGTAATATAATGTACAATGATAAGGACTAAATGTCGTCATGGGCTCTGTATGTTTGATTAACTACTGGTTAATTGTGGGTCAGTTGTGTTTTAATAGATATAGCAATTGGTGGCTGTCATAGAACACACTGTTGTTGTTATTGTCACATTTTGACAGTACCACATTTTCCTTTTCTGTATGGCTCCGATTCTACGGCAATAAGTCGTCAAATCGCTATGACTCTTTGAGGTGGTTCTTGTGGTCTCGCGCTGTATGGGTTTTGATTGCCCTGAAACGGAAACATAATGCGCCTGTCCATTTTAATCTCATTAGTGGCAATTCGATACGTAATTTCTCGTTACGGGTTCGGGATATTTCTCCGTATCTGAATCCACTTATTCCACCTTCGCTTACGTCAAAAAGAAGACACAGTCCCTACCACCACAGCTTTAGGTATTTCAAACGGTACTGCATAATACGACCGAACTGAGCTCGTGACTCAGCACCACTGACCACACCAAAAGTTCGCAATTAGTCACTGGCGATAAGAAACAGCGTGCCGGACTCAAACTCGGGCCGAAAGCGAAGGGTTGTGACTCATAAGTCTAATAAGGCTGGGGTAACCACCACATGCGGACGAGAGAGAATAAATCGCAGTAATATGTTCTGTATGTCCTCTTTCCGGTCGGACAAATAAAAAAAACGACCGAAATTGCTTCTTCTGGCACACAACCGGCTGATTATGTACTGCGATGAGTCATAGGCAGACGGCAATCGCCAGGGTAGGGGAGTGCACACAGACCCGGAGTGACTTATCAATCTGCGGATGATGCAGGAGTGGTTACCGCAAAAGAAAGGTGCAATCGAAGCTGAAAAATTTTCGCCAGTATATAATCCAGAGACAATAGCTGGTTCCGAAAGAAGAAAAAAACTTTTTCATATTCAACTTCAAATATGTCCGTCAACCCTTACGGTCCTAATCCTAACGACTTCTTGTCGAATGTCAACAAGTTCGAGGTGATTGAATCCACCTTGAGAGAAGGTGAGCAATTCGCCAATGCTTTTTTCACCACGGAAAAGAAGATCGAAATTGCCAAGGCTTTGGATGACTTTGGTGTCGATTACATTGAATTGACTTCCCCTGTGGCGTCCGAACAGTCCAGAAAGGACTGTGAGGCCATCTGCAAGTTGGGGTTGAAGGCCAAGATCTTGACCCACATTAGATGTCACATGGACGACGCCAGAGTGGCGGTCGAGACCGGTGTGGACGGTGTGGACGTGGTGATTGGCACGTCGCAGTTTTTGAGACAGTACTCCCACGGTAAGGACATGAACTACATTGCCCAATCGGCCATCGAGGTGATTGAGTTTGTCAAGTCCAAGGGCATTGAGATCCGTTTCTCGTCCGAAGATTCGTTCAGATCCGACATTGTCGACTTGTTGAACATCTACAAGACCGTGGACAAGATCGGTGTCAACAGAGTGGGTATTGCCGACACTGTGGGCTGTGCCAACCCTAGACAGGTGTACGACTTGGTCAAGACGTTGAAGTCTGTTGTTTCGTGCGACATTGAGTGCCACTTCCACAACGACACGGGCTGTGCCATTGCCAACGCCTACACCGCGTTGGAGGCGGGCGCCAAGTTGATTGACGTGGCGGTTTTGGGTATTGGTGAGAGAAACGGTATCACGCCGTTGGGTGCGTTGATGGCGAGAATGATCACGGCCGACAGAGACTACGTGTTGAACAAGTACAAGTTGAAGCAATTGAGAGACTTGGAGAACTTGGTGGCGGACGCGGTGCAGGTGAACATTCCGTTCAACAACCCCATCACCGGTTTCTGTGCCTTCACCCACAAGGCAGGTATCCATGCTAAGGCTATCTTGGCCAACCCATCCACGTACGAGATTCTCAATCCGTCCGATTTCGGTTTGACCAGATACATCCACTTTGCCAACAGATTGACCGGGTGGAACGCCATCAAGTCGCGTGTTGACCAGTTGAACTTGCACTTGACCGACGCCCAATGTAAGGAGGTGACCAACAAGATCAAGTTGTTGGGTGACGTCAGACAGTTGAACATCGACGATGTGGACTCCATCATCAAGGACTTCCACCAGGAGGTGTCCACGCCACGGTTGGCTCCTGCTGACAATGGCGAAGAGGTTCCGGAATCCGAGGCCTCCGAGCCAGCCGCTAAGAAACAGAAATCTGAGTAAACGACCAACATCGGCTCTGTTTTGCCCATCAGATTTCCTTAGCGCTTTATGAATGTCACGACATGCGGGAGCCCCGTCTCCAAAAATCTTGCATTTTCTCCGTCATCTGTACCATAGCGTTTTCCCGGGATCTATTCAACAAGAAAACGAGAAAAGAGAAAAAAAAAATTGCTTCCCCTTTACTTCTTTTTTTATATTTATTAGTCTAAGAGCCTTCATGTTGGAGTGTGACCGTAGCCAGTAGCGCCGACCCGGGCGGAGACTTGGTTGGGATACCACGAGAAGTGGAGCTCATCCTCGGGCATATGTATGTGTATGCGCACCCCGCATTTCGGACTTCCATATAAATGCGGAGCGAATTTGCCCTGCGTTGACACATTCTACCTTAGCTTCGGGAATTTTCGCGTGTTTTCCGCTTTGCCTCCAGATCCTACTCTATTGTTTGCTTAAAATGGTGGTTCCCCCTTTCCAGGTTGGTTATGGCCTTACTCGTGGAGTGAACCTGCTCCAGCGGTTTGACAATCTTCCAGTGGAAAAACCTCAGCACGGCGAAGTGCTACTCAAAATCGAAGTGGCGGGCTTGTGCCGGTCCGACTTCCACATGCTTCTCATCAACAACCCGGAGTTGCCCGAGAAAATGGTGATGGGGCATGAGGTGTGCGGATCCATTGCCGAGGTGGGCGCTGGCCTTGTTGGTGATGAGCGTTTTCCCATTGGCGGCCGGTTTGCGTTGGTGATTGCCGATGCGTGTGGAATGTGTGACTCGTGTCGCAATGGCGAAGACAACAAGTGCCTGGGAAACGCAAAAAAGGCGTATGGGATTTCCCAAGATGGAGGGTTCCAGCAGTACTTGCGGATCAAGAACCCGCGGGCCTTGGTTCCTATTCCCGACAACGTTTCGTACGCGGAAGCGGCGTCGGCTACGGATGCAATTCTCACACCGTTCCATGCCATTATGAAGGTGAAACACTTGTTGTCGCCCGGAACCAAAGTTCTCGTTTACGGTGCGGGCGGATTGGGACTCAATGCGGTGCAGATTCTTGCCAACTACTCGTGCCACATTGTGGTGGTAGACCGAAAGGCAGGCAACGAGGTGGTTGCCCGTAAGTTTGGTGCGGCGGAGTTTTACACCAATGCCGACGACATTCCCCACGACCTGGAATCATTTCCGTACTGCTTCGATTTTGTGGGCAACCAAGATTCCTCGGATGCCTGTGTTGAGTTTGTAGCACAGGGAGGGCAGATTTTGCTGGTGGGCTTGGGTAAGATGCGGCTCAACATCCCCAACTACGATCTTGCCAGAAGAGAGGTGCAATATGTGTTCAACTTTGGCGGTACGTCGCAGGAACAGAAAGAGGCCTTGAGGTGGATTAGTCTCGGGAAGATCAAGCCATTGGTAAGCACAACTTCGATGGACCAGTTACCGGAGTATTTCAAGAAGATGGCGAAGGGCGAGATTCTTGGAAGAGTGGCGTTTGTTCCCAATGAGCGGGCGTCCAAGTTGTGAGTTTGTAGTTGAATTTTGTTAAGGAAATGTGAATGTAGTGGAACAGTGAAATAGCAAATCCCAGTGAAATGGCAAAATTGGAGAAGTAGAAGAGTCCAGCGAAATAAGTGTCCAGTGTAATACAAGAGTCTAGTGCTACACCCGAGTCTAGTGAAATATTAGGGTTCAGTGAAATGCCGGGGACCAGTATACGAGAGTCCAGTGTAATAAAAGAGTCTAGTGAAAATGGATCAAGTGAATGGATCAAGTGAATGGATCAAGTGAATGGATCAAGTGAATGGATCAAGTGAATGGATCAAGTGAATGGATCAAGTCAATGGATCGTGGAGGTGGATATGGTGATTTCAGCGGAACTTTCATTGCGGTCCCAGGTAAATTAAGGGATTTACTCAAACGTAACCCCATCTGACCGTCCTCTATCGATCCAAAATCCAAACCTTACCCCATTTCCGACGCCTCCTCAGTTCTCTTACTCTGCCATTGTAGGTCTACGGTCAGAAATTGGAAATCCAAAATTTCCTGGACAATTCCGCCGGATATTGACAACTCCAACGGATATAGACAACCCCACCGAATTTACCTTCGTCCTAAGTCTCCCTACAACAGCATAGTTGTGGCCGACTCGGAGTCGGAGTCACGTGCGCACGCTATGTATACGGGCGCAAACTTCACCACTGGCACACCTCAACCACTATGGCCAAGAAAGGAGGAGAAAACTCGAAAAAAGCCGCTGGAAACGCCAGAAAGGCTGACGCCGCCAACAAAAAGCAACAGGCCGCCAACCAGGCCGCGGAAGTGGCCGAGGCCGCTGCCTGGGATGAGGGTTCCAAGAAGGGAAACAAAAAGAAGGAAGAGGAAAAGTTCAAGAAGGAGGAGGCCGCCAGAAAGAAGGCCGAGCGTGAATTGCTTTTGAAGGCTGAAGAAGCGTCAATGCCTTCCAAGCCGGTGAGAGAGAAGCAAAGAGGTGCGGCCAAGGTTGCGGCCAAGAGAGCGGGCAAGATTGACGACTTTTTGGACTGGGACAGCAACAAGGGCGAGTTGAGTGCGTCGGGCATTGACGATGCGTTAGATGCGTTGGCATTGACGGGAAGAGACGCGGGTGTGTCCAACAAGGACATTGACAGACATCCGGAGAGAAGAGTGAAGGCGGCGTTTGCGGCGTTCGAAGAAAAGAGAACGCCGGAGCTCCGCAAGGAAAACCCGGGTTTGAGATTGCAGCAAATCAAGAACTTGGTGTTCAAGGAGTTCCAGAAGGCGCCGGAAAACCCCATGAACCAGGACACCAACGTGTCGTATAATGCGTCGAGAGACGAAGTGGAGGATAAGAAGGACAGCGTGCGTGCCAAGAGAGAGAAGAAGTTTGCCTAGGAATTCAAGAGGCGATAGGAAATCGTGTAGTAGGTGATAGATGTGTAGGTGATAGATGTATGGGTGATAGATGTAAGGGTGATAGATGTGTAGGTGATAGATGTATGGGTGTGGTGTGATATGTTGGTAAGAACGGTGGTAAGAACGATGGTCAAAATGGTGGTAAGAACTGTAAGGTGATCAGGTAAGAGGGAATGGGTGATGGGTGATATGTGATTAAGTGAGCACTTATTAGCCAGTCAGGAGAGTAATTAGTAGTATTTATTAGTACTGTGATGAAGTTTGAGATAAGAAGAGGTGACTTTGGTTGATTGGTGAAGTAGTGAGATTAGAGTGAGATTAGGAAATGGTGAGATTGGAAATGGTGAGATTGGAAATGGTGAGATTGGAAGTGGGTGACGTTAGAAGCGGTGACGTTAGAAGTGGTGACATTAGAAGCGGTGACGTTAGAAGCGGTGATATTAGAAGTGGTATCAAAAGTGGTGGAAAACCACACCATTCAAACTACAACTTCATTCCACCCGATCCGCCATCCACTCTACGGAAACATTGAACCACAAGCGAGTGAGTGCGATTCTGTACCTGATCCACGCCGCACATTGCACCAAATCAGCATCGAAACGTTCAGCAAACCACCCTTCCAACATGCAAACACCTTCCGCCTCGCAGCACGTCTTTGCCACCGCGCTCCCCATCCCGCTTATTCCGCTTCTCTCCCGCTCCCATCCACCCCTGCTTCCGCTCTCCGTCACTCCTAGAAGCCAATCTGCACAAAGGAAAAAAAAACTCAGTCGCATCGTCCCAGGTATATAAAGCACCGCATTTCTCGCTTTTCCCAACACACACACCACAGTTGCACCCGATCTGGTTAGTGAGCAGTCGATTGCCTTGCTGTTACGTTGCATCCGAATTGGCGCATTCCCCCCTTCCGCATCCGGCAATTCCCATTGACCCCTTCCCTCGCCGCTGCCGCCCCGCGCCCCACTGTTATCGCCTAGCCCATGTCTCGATTAGACCGGTTGGTGGTGCTCTTGGAAACCGGCTCCACGCCGTTTATCCGAAACACCGCGGCCGACCAGCTCTCGGACCTCGCCAAGGGCCACCCCGAAGACATCATTTCCCTTTTGGGCCGCGTGTATCCCTTTCTCAAGGCAGAGAAGTGGGAAACCAGAATAGCCGCCGCCAAGGCGTTTGGCGGCATCGTGGCGCACGCGCCGCCGTGGGACCCCAACACCGACGAGGCCATTGCCAAAGAAAAACAGCTCCAGACCATCGAGAGCGCCAACGCCGGCGCGCGCGAGCCCGCGGTCAAGTTGGAGCAAGACGAGGAGCTCCGCAAGCTCGACGAGAACTTGCTGACCTTGGTCACGTTCGACTCGTGGAGCCTCCACGAGCTCTTGAAGAGCGGCAAGAAGTTGTTGGCGTCCGGCGGCGCCGAGTTTGACGCCGCCACCAAGGACTCGGGCCTACTAGGCCGCATCAAGAAACACAAGCCGCTTATCAAGCACGAGGGCTCGCCGCTGCCGCTGCCGGTAAAAGTGGAGGAGATCAAGCGCGAGGACCCCGCGCCAGGGCCCGCCGAGGCCAAGTCTGCGGCATCCAGCGCCCGGTTGAAGGCCATGCAGCGGCGCCGCGCCAAAGTCAACGCCAAGTCCAGTGCGGCCAAGGTGGCGCCGGTGGACTTGTCGCAGCTGTCAATTTCGCGCAAGTTGGTGGAGGACGGCGAGACGGAGGGCGCGGTCAAGCTGGAGGACGGCCCGCACTTTGACCTCACGTCGCAGCAGGGCGGGTCCAAGTTGGTGATGGA
Organism: Clavispora fructus; assembly: GCA_003707795.2. Classification (NCBI taxonomy): domain Eukaryota; kingdom Fungi; phylum Ascomycota; class Pichiomycetes; order Serinales; family Metschnikowiaceae; genus Clavispora; species Clavispora fructus. The sequence goes on from PPLK02000027.1 coordinate 152,672, forward strand.
GACCAAGGCGCCCGAGCTCTCGCCGCTCATCTCGCAGCACGCCAAAGTGGCCGGTCTTGTTTGGCAGTTCCAGGGGGTGTATGAGTTGCTCTTGAACGACTTGTTCGACGAGAAGTGGGAGGTGCGCCACGGGTCTGCGCTCGGGTTGCGTGAGTTGATCCGGTCCCACGGCGCGGGCGCGGGCCGCGTCATGAACAAGTCCAAGGACGACAACGATGCCAACAACGCTGCCACCTTGGAGGATTTGGCCGTGCGCGTGTGCACGTTGTTTGCGTTGGACCGCTTTGCCGACTACGTCAACGACACCGTGGTGGCGCCGGTGCGCGAGTCCGGCGCCCAGACGTTGGCCGCGCTCTTGATCCACCTCAACATCGACACCATCATCAAGACGTTTGCGTGCTTGCAGTCGTTGGTGTTGCAGGAGCTGCCGAACAACATCGACGTTCCGCGGTGTTGGGAGGCGAAGCACGGCGGCATGCTTGGCGTGCGCTACTTTGTCAGCGTGCGCACAGACGTGCTTCTTCTGCATCCCGAGTTGTTGGACTCGGTCGTGTTCATGGTGTTGCACTGCTTGAAGGAGAGCGAGGACGATGTGCAGTCGGTGGCGGCGTTGACGTTGGCACCCATCGCCAGCGAGTTCGTCAAGACCCGCAAAGAGGTGATCCACTCGCTTTTGGAGGTGGTGTGGGACTGCTTGTCCAGTTTCGAAGACGACTTGTCCGCGTCCATCGGCTCCGTCATGGACTTGCTCTCGCGCTTGTGCACCCACAAGGAGGTGATTGAAATCATGCAGCTGGAGGCCACCGTGAACCCTGCCAGCTCGTTCCAGTTCCTCGTGCCCAAACTCTTCCCGTTCTTGCGCCACTCCATCACCAATGTGAGAAAGGCTGCGCTCAACACCATCCTCGAATTCTTGTCCATCGATGACCAGTCCACCAAGTTATGGATTACGTCCAAGACCATCCGCTTGATTTTCCAGAACTTGTTGGTGGAGCAGAACCCCGAGGTGTTGCTGCTCTCGCACCGCGCCTTCACCGGGCTCATCCTGGAGATCAACAAAAATCCTCATCTCGACTCGGTTGAACACTACTTCACTCCTCATTTGCATCCATTAATTTCTTTGTTAATGACCCCCATTGGTATTGCCAGACACAATTACCACATGAACACCAACTTGATCATGAAACCATCTGCATCTTCCGACGAGCCCCAGTTTGTCAAGGACATTTCCTCAGAGCCCGCATCGTTCTCCGAACCTAATTCCACCCCCGAGACCTCGACAAACCGCAACAGAAAACGGAAAGTGGAGCCAGTCAAGTCGGTCATCCCCACTAACGATGAGCTCAGGATCAACATTGATGCTCCCGTACATAATGGTGACGTGATGTTTGTGGGCTTTGACGTATTCATCTCCACGAGAACAGCGGCCGCTCAGGCTTTTGGCCTTGCTCTCTCATATGTTGAAAAGGAAGAGTCAGTTCTGAAAATCTTTGACAGCTTGAAGAATTGCTTAATGTCTCCTCATGCTACACCGCGATTGTTTGGTGCTATGGTTCTTGAGGAATACGCCAAGGCATTAAAGGCGGACGGCAAACATCCACCAGCGGCCATTGCTGATGAATTTATCGGACTAATGCTCGAGACATTGACCACCCCCGAAAAACTCCCCTACTTTAGAGAACTTGTTCCTATTTTGAAGAGTGTGAGAACTTCATGTTTACAACTTTTTGATGTCTTTTTGACGAAAGCAAAATTATCTCCTAATAAGATCCCTCTGTTGCCAGTAATCGTGCAAGGTGAATCCGGTTGCGGACCTGGTGCGTTTGGAATTGAAAGCGCAGAAAAGCTCATCGAAGAGACCTATCCGAAGTTGGTCAAGTCTTTGTCTGCTACCTTCCGTATTTCTGCCAATCAAGGCTTAGAAGATTCAAAGCATAGAATTTTCGTTGCTTTATCCGAGGCCAAGATCGTTTGCACTCAACGTGTAACCAGTATCTTGTCTGCTTATGCTGCGGCTGTTTTGGCCTTAGGCGGTGTACCTAAGAAGCTTAACCCTATTATCAGATCATTGATGGACAGTATCAAACAGGAAGAAACGCTATTATTGCAACACAGATCAGCGACAGCAGTCGCAAGTCTTATTTACCAGCTTAATACTGTGGGTAAGAAGGGCGCGGCAGATAAAATTACCAAGAATTTGTGCGGGTTTATTTGCGTTGATACTTCCGAGGTTCCCGAATTTATTCGTCATGCTACCTTAGAAGATTCTATTTTGTCTTTAAGAAAGGAAGAGTCAAAGACTGATCCTGCTGACATCGCTGCTCACGAAAAGGCAGTCCACGAGGCTAAAACTAAGAGAAATGGCGCGTTGCTTGCAATGGATGAAATCATTTTGATTTACAAGGATAATTTCTTTAAAGAGCTTCCTAAACTTAAGGAGATTTTGTTCGATCCGTTGGACGTGTTGGAGCAACTTGGCCCTGATACTGTTTTAGAAGATGCACAAAAGGGACAGAATGTTATCGATGCATTAGGTGTATTGAGAGCCATCATTCCCAAGTTGAATCTGTCTTTATACGAGGAAATTGCAGTGCATCTTCCAAAACTTTTGGGTGGGTTGAAAAACATTCTTTCGGTATTCCGTTACTCTGCGGCCAAATGTTTCGCTACCATCTGTTCAGTTCTTCCCTCCAAGGCGTTTCCATTCTTGGTTAAAAACATTTTGCCTATGCTTAACAACGCAGGTAAAGTTCGGGAACGTCAGGGTGCGGTTGAAGTGGTGTACCACGTTTCCAGCACTATGGGTTCGGACATTCTCCCTTATATTGTGTTTCTTATTGTTCCCATTTTGGGTAGAATGAGTGATGCAGACCAAGATGTACGTATCTTGGCAAGTACAACTTTTGCGTCAATTATTAAACTTGTTCCATTGGAAGCAGGTATTCCAGATCCTCCAGACATGCCGGAGGACTTATTAGCGGGCAGAGAACGTGAAAGAGAATTCATACAGCAAATGATGGATCCAACACGGATTCAGCCATTTGAACTCCCTGTTGCCATCAAGGCGACGTTGCGCAAGTACCAACAGGAAGGTGTAAATTGGCTAGCATTTTTAAACAAGTATCACTTGCATGGTATCTTGTGTGATGATATGGGATTGGGAAAGACGTTACAAACTATTTGCATTGTCGCTTCGGATCATCATATCCGCGCGGACAAGTTTGCTGAAACTAAAGCCGATGAGTTTAGAAAATTACCATCATTGATTATTTGTCCTCCATCGTTGACAGGCCACTGGGAACAGGAACTCAACCAATATGCACCATTTTTGAAGGTGGTGGTTTTCGCTGGTGGTCCTTCGGTTAGGGCGGGAATTAGAGCCCAAATTCCATCAGCGGACGTTGTTGTGACATCTTATGATGTTTGCAGAAATGACATTGAAGTGTTGACGGAATTATCGTTCAACTACTGTGTGTTAGATGAAGGTCACATCATTAAGAACTCCGCATCAAAACTCACTAAATCCGTGAAAAGAGTGCGGGCTGAACACAGACTCATTTTGTCTGGTACTCCCATCCAAAATAATGTGTTGGAGTTATGGTCATTATTTGACTTCTTGATGCCCGGGTTTTTGGGCACCGAAAAGGTGTTCATGGAGAAGTTTGCCAAGCCTATTGCTGCTAGTAGAAATAGCAAGACGTCTTCTAAGGAACAGGAGGCCGGTGCATTGGCGTTGGAGTCTTTGCATAAGCAGGTACTTCCGTTCATGCTTCGTCGTTTGAAGGAAGATGTGTTGTCGGACTTACCGCCTAAGATTATTCAAGACTACTACTGCGAGTTGTCAGACTTGCAGAAGAAGCTTTACAAGGACTTTGCCAACAAGCAAAAGACACTTGTAAAGGACGAACTTCTGAAAGATGATCCGATGGAAACTGACGACGGTTCCCCAAAAACACACATTTTCCAAGCATTGCAATACATGAGAAAATTGTGCAACCACCCTGCATTGGTTGTATCCCCCAACCATCCACAAGCGGCGGAGGTGGCCAGCTTCTTGGCCAGTCGGAAGTCGGATCTTCGTGACATCGAGCACGCACCCAAATTGAAGTCTTTGAAGACACTTTTGCTTGAATGTGGAATTGGTGTTCGGGATAGCGAATACTCCGGGTCTAAGTATAAGGCCAAGCAGAAGCAGCAACAGCTCATTACGTCAGAAGGCGTGATTTCTGAGCACCGTGCACTTATTTTCTGTCAGCTTAAGGATATGCTTGACATTGTGGAAGATGAGCTCTTCAAGAAGCACATGCCATCCGTAACCTACATGAGATTGGACGGGCGCACGGACCCCAGAAACAGACAGGCCATTGTGCGTAAGTTCAACGAAGACCCTTCGATTGACGTGTTGTTGATGACAACGAAGGTGGGAGGTTTGGGTCTCAACTTGACGGGAGCCGATACGGTTATCTTCGTGGAACACGACTGGAACCCGATGAATGACTTGCAGGCGATGGACCGTGCCCATCGGCTCGGACAGAAGAAAGTGGTGAACGTTTACCGATTGATCACCAAGCTGACGTTGGAAGAGAAGATCATGGGGTTGCAGAAGTTCAAGATGAACATTGCGTCTACGATTGTGAACCAGCAGAACGCGGGACTCTCGTCCATGGACACCAACCAGTTGCTCGACTTGTTCGATGTGGACGAGGCGGCGACCAAGATCGACAACGGCGGAGAAGACAAGAAGGACAAGGTGCAGGAAGACTTAACCGGCGGGCTTATTCCGACGGATGCGGTGGGTGAGTTGGGCCAGCTCTGGGACGAGTCGCAGTACGAGGACGAGTACAATCTCGACAGTTTCATCAAGACGCTCAAGTAGCGGTTCGGACCGGGGAGCCACGCAACTGGGGCAGGGCGACAGCGGTGTAGACAGGACGATAAGTCTGCAATCAGATGCGCCCCAGTGCAATCCGGGTGCGCACACAGGACAGATAGACAGCACCATATAAAAGAACAGATATAGACGGCCCGTGTAGACGAGGCAAGACCTTTAAATAAAGCAGCCGCGGCCACGGCAGCAATACAACCCAGAGATGGAAACCCGCCCGGGACAATTGTCCGCATATGTGTCTGGTCGTCATGTAACGCCATCACCACCGGTGCAGTCCTCATCTCACGAAAAAAACTACGTTCGTACTCCACCTCATATTAGCGTACGTCCAAACACATTGATCATGAGCCGAAAAAGCGACATTGTGGCGGCGTTGGAAAGCGACGCCGAGGAGTCGTACGCGTTTCTTGTTTCGGACGAGAAGTCCAGCACCACCCGCGCGCCGGAGCCGCTCCAAATCGCCGCTAAACCCACTCCACCGAAATGGGTCCATTTTGTCGCCGGCGGCGTGGGCGGCATGGTGGGGGCCATTGTCACGTGTCCCCTTGATGTGGTGAAGACCCGGTTGCAGTCGGACGCGTACCACGCGGCCTACAACAAGACGCCCAAATCGGGCAATCCGTTTGTTCAGGCGGCGCAGCATTTGAGGGAAACCGGCGGCGCTCTCCGGTCCATCTACAGCAAAGAGGGCGGGCGGGCGCTCTTCCGCGGCCTCGGCCCCAACTTGGTGGGTGTGATTCCTGCGCGGTCCATCAACTTCTTCACCTACGGCGCTTCCAAGGATGTGCTTCTGACCAACTTTAACAACGGGCAAGAGGCGACGTGGATCCACTTGGGCGCAGGTCTCAGCGCAGGGTTTGTCACATCCACTGCCACCAACCCCATTTGGTTGATCAAGACACGGCTCCAGTTGGACAAGACCAAGGGCAAGCACTATAAGAACTCGTGGGACTGCTTCAAACACGTGGTGCGCCACGAGGGTGTGAAGAGTTTGTACAAGGGGTTGAGTGCGCTGTACTTGGGCGGTGCCGAGCTGACGTTGCAGTGGGTGTTGTACGAGCAGATGAAGGCGTTTGTGCAGCGCAAATCGTTGGAGGCACACGGCCACGACGAGTCGAACAAAACCACCCGAGACCATGTGTTTGAGTGGTGTGCGCGGTCTGGAGCGGCTGGCGCGGCCAAGTTTGTTGCGTCGCTCATCACTTATCCCCATGAGGTGGTGCGGACGAGGTTGAGACAGGCGCCGTTGGCGGAAACCGGGAAGCCCAAGTACACGGGCCTTGTACAGTGCTTCAAGCTCGTGGTGAAGGAGGAAGGCTTGGCGAGCATGTACGGAGGGTTGACTCCGCATTTGCTCCGCACGGTGCCAAACCTGATTATTATGTTTGGAACGTGGGAGTTGGTG